>VWZG01007833.1:351534-440211 GCA_013396735.1 Grallaria varia
CCCCCTCCCCCCCATTTCTGTTTGGGATGTTTTTTCTGCAGACACTAAGGTGAAGCAAATCTTGGGTGACCTAACAAATTCATTTCTAGAGTGTTCATTCAGCTGTGCCCTGGTTTTGGCTGGGATAGAGCTACTTTTCTTCAGTAGTAGCTGGTACACTGCTGTGTTTTGGATTTAGTATGAGAACAATGTTGATAACACACTGATACTTTAGTTGTTGCTAAGTATGTACTGCTCACTCTCCACCAAGGACTTTTCAGCTTCCCATATTCTACCAGCAAGGAGGTGCACAAGAAGATCCTAATAATCTGTTCCTAGACCCCTGATTTCATATCAAATAGCCAGCAAACAAATCCATTTATGGGGAATTCTTTAGTTCCTTTTCTGCAGTAGTATAATTAGATCCAACTGGTAAGTCTCTGAAAGGAACATAATTTATTTCCTCAAAACATTTAGATGAGGCTTATTCTCTTAATATGAAAACAGTATTTGCTGTCCTACCTCCTTCTGCTGAAGTACTAAACAGTGGTGCACCCTGCCCTGGCACAATCTTCCTTTTGGTCATCGCCTTCCGGCTCAGGCATCAACATCTCTTCCTACTAGTCAATGCTGTTGAACCTCCTATTCCAGAAACTGAAAAGGCTTTTCCTCTCCCCCCGCCCCCCCCCNGTGTTCCACCCCCTATACCACAGAACATCAGGCTCAGTATGGAAACTGGGGGGAGTTGGCCTGTAGCCACTGATCACTGCTGGGAGATGGGCTGGGCATCCATCAGTGGGTGGTGAGCAACTGTATTGTGCATCATATGTGCTTCTTAGGGTTTATCCCCTTCCTTCATTAAATTATTATTTGTAGTCAATTCATTACATTTTACTTAGTTTCAATTGTTCTTATCTTAACCCACGAATTTTACCTTTTTCCAATTCTCCTTCCCATCCAGTGTGGGGGCTGGGGAGGTGGCAGTGAGTGAGCAGCTGTGTGGTACATAATTGCTGGCAGGGGTTAAACCATGACAAGCTGCTTCCCAAATCATCTATGACAGTGGTTTACCCAGCCTGATTAATTTCGAGTGTTGGAAATGGTGCGTGAGAGCTGCAAGCAGAAAATTCTTCTTATGTTATCGCATAACAACTAACTCATGCAGCCAAAGACACTGCTAGAAGCAGCACCACAGGACTGTAAAGTACTTTCCCTCTTATCGATGTCAAGCAAACACTTGCTCGTATCCTTTTCTCTAAGGATCCAGTCAGTGATAACAATTCAGACAACACACGGAGACTGCATATACATCCACTATGAGGACAGAATATGAAATGTTGGAAATATATTTTTCCTCTGATAAAGACAAAATATTGATGAGAAGAGTCAATTTGCTATCAGAAATAGAAACTTCAGTTTCTGGCTTTGTGCAGAGGATGTTCACTTGGAGCATCAGCTCTGTTTATCCACTCTCACATCTAGAAAGACACATAGCATGCTTTCAGAGGATCAGAAAATCTGCTTCTACGTTGTCAGGTAATCTACTGCATCAGCCTCATTTAAAATAACAGGACTTAACTCTTGACAAGCAATTCCACATGCTTGCTCCATGCATGTCTTTGAAGCATCTCTGCTTACTGCATGGATGCAAACAAGTAATCATTCATTACATGCATTAATGCACAGCTATATATAGTGCTGTGAGAGCAACTGGATCTTCTTTCTCCCTTACAAATTTCTGACAACTTCTTACCCGAATTTTAATGACAAGACATTAAGAATACAATTTTTAAGCAAAACTGTCACACCAGACAAAAATGACATCCCACTTGAATCATCAAAACGTGTACTTCCATGAAATGATCCTGCTCCTGTAATAATCCTACTCAAATAAATGCCTTGTATTAAAATGTAATTTATCTCATTTAAAATGAGATCATACAGCCTTAAAGAGTTGGTAAGGAAGCTCAAATGACCACTCAAACCCTTTTTCCCTATCTGGGAGAAGATTGTACTGTCAAAACGGGAGACACTAAAAAGTGTCACTGAAGTGCAGGAAAACGGAATCTAAAGGTGATGCAGATCAGTGAATCGACTGAAGCATTTAAAAAAGATCCTTGAAATCAGTGGTGCAACACCAGGCCCCAAAATAAATTCCTTGAGACTCCAGTGCAGGATCCTTCCTTTCTGCAGGCGGATAAGATGTTCTCTTACAGTTCTGGGTACTACAGAAGTGTGCAAGCACAAAACCAGTTTTATTGACTTTCAGGATCAAAACTTTAATGTACTTTTTCCAGCAGTTCTAGAACATATGAAAATTTAATTAAATGAATTAAAACAGTGGCCTTTGAAGTATTCACTGTGCACTTGGGAAGGGCTATGTAAAGGAAGGAGAACATAGTGATTTACATTACCTTTACTTGCAAGGTTTCAGCACAAGGGAGAAGAAAAGCAGAACACCTCCTGCAAGTTTGTGTGCAGTTTGTAAATCTTATTGAAAGGAAGTGGCAATGACAAAACACACAGTTGGGACAGGTATGTACTTGCAAATAAAAAGAAGAAGGAAAAGAACAAAATTACCTTTAAGTCCTTTTCCCTGCCACTTCTTATTGAGTCTATAGGCAGACTTGGAGAAGGCCTGCTGTAAAGCCAATTAAGTCAGTTTCTTTCCAATTGTTTTAACTGGCTTTTGATGAGGTTTAGCTTTTAGATCTTACTATTCCTAATTATTAGGATCATTACATTGTCTTTTGAGGAACAACTAAGAATAAAACCCCACTGCTCTAAACACAATGGAAACAAACCCAAATACATTCTTGACAAAGCTCTGTATGTAATCAAAGAAGGAAAAAGACAGGAGGATAATCAGCAACGACCTGGACCGTATCTGCTGGTTTGCCACCTGAGAGCCAGGCATGGCTCATGCAAGAAGAAACATATTTTTGCTCTAGCTACCTTGAAGCTCTGCAATGAATTGTATGGGGCATTAAGTAAAATATACAGTCCTTGTGATCTTCCCCATTCCTGACACTGCACACCCAGGTAAAGGATAAGACCCTGTGCATTAAAACTACGCAACACAGTCTGTCAAGCGCCTGTGTAATCTGACAGAGCAGTCATGACTGCTCCTAGTTACTGCAAGGTAATACACAATACATTCTTTGGTAATATCACAGAGAAAAAGTGCTTTCAAGGGACTTGAAAATATTTACATGCAAATCTCTCTAACCAACAAGAACAAAAAATATCTGTGGTAGAGCTGATGAAATGTTAGTGAATTCCTGATATGTCATGAGACTTTGTGTTGGTTAAAATTTGCATTAATATGCATTAAAGAAGCCCCAGGGCATTCTTATTTCAGCTGAATTATTGGATCACAGCATGGCAACCACTTCTGAGGACCTCACAGAATATTATGCTGTATCTTGGGCGGGGGGGGAAGAGTATGACATTACAGTGTGTCACTGTAGAAAAATACCCCAGTCAGATCTAATCAGAGAATGGAAGAAAATCTGAACAGAATACAAGAAAAGTTAGAGATTAGATTGATTCCCCAAGTCAAGAAAAAAATCTAGGAGACAAGAACAAAATCAATCCACACTGCACAGAACAAAGTAATATTTTGCTAGAGTCCACAAGAAGGTGCACAGACCTTATCTGCCGTGGATAATATGCACTAACAATAGGATTTATTTTTGTACAATAGAAGAGGTTAGAAGGTGAAGGAAGAATGGTAAATTGGAGCTCAACCAAAAAACCCCCACCCAACCCCACAGAACAGAATAGAACTGATTTTCATATAACACGCTCATTGTGAAGAGTGGTAAATCACCTTGCTGCAAGACATTCAATCACAACCTAAGGGAACAATAAAGTTTTACAGCAGGGTAAGTAGAGGGGAAACAGCTTAGAGAGGAGGAGAAAGAAAATGTATTTGGAAAAGAAAATCCAACCATGTCAAACAAGATAGGATCAGTTTGGAGGAATAAAGCAATTAGTGTATGAGCTAAAAAGGCAGTAGCCTTGAACGCATCTTTATGTGAAGACTGAAAGATTTTTTTCCTCAGCAACAATAAGAAGTACTCAATCAGATGGAAATAAACCAATGAAATCAAAGTATCAATAAAAACAATTCTATTAGAAAGGAACACTGCCTTCTAGCTCCCTCTCTCTATAGTACACTGACCAGTATCTTACACATTTATTTCAGTGAGCGTGCTGAGATTTATTTTTAAAGGTCAGAATAGTTAATTACAACCACCTAGAACCTGAACTCAGAGGAATGCCAGGAACATGTAGTGTTGTCCTCTCCAAAGTTCACATCCACAGACACTATGCCAGCTGTGCCAAGCAAGCAGCTCTTGAATTCACGCCAGAATCCTTGTCCAAACTCACATCCTCACACACATCTATATCCTAGCAGACTGATCCCAATTCATCTGTAACGATTTCTTAAATAAAATATTGAGGCTCACATGTTAGGTGGTTACACATTCAAATCTACACTGCCTTATTTGTCTAGCCATTACATCTACTGACACTCAGATCCACAATCCTGTCTTCTCACTCCAAACACCACCCTTCCCTAAGTGCCTTCTTTTCTAGCCACATGAATATAGTCTGTAAATCCTCCCAACAGCAAGGACTTGCTCTCCTCATCTGTATTCCCTGCTGCTGTCACCAGAAGAGGCTGGCACATGTCACCTGTCAGCTGTTGGAGGCAGATTCTGTCATCAGCACTAAGTGATTATTTGTTAGATGGACGGGAAACTCAGGCATGTGAGTTGCGTTATTTGCCCCAGAAACCAAGAGCTTTGCAATGAGAAGCAAGACTGGAGAGGAGGACAAGAAGAAGGGTTGAAAGATGCCCTTGTCCAGGCAAAACCCATGGCTCTGGAAGGGCAAGTGAAACTGATTCTTTGCAATGGCTGGATTTCCAAAGAAATCACCTTTAAACTCAATCTTTATCCTGAGAATGAACATGGCCTTCACAATTAGTGGGGAACAACAAAGATAAAGAACTGTGGGATTAAGTATCTCTTGCCCTTTTTGGATTAGGTCAGCAGTACCGTAGAGCGCACTACAACTCTGGCAGAGGAAACAGAGAGCAGTATTGATTCCCCAGCACTCCTGCAGACACTTACGGTCTGTAATGAAGTTTAATGAATGCAATGAAGCAGAGAACAGTGCCTTTCCTCTAGAGAGCTGAGCAGCCCACACCTTTGAGGTACATGCAAAATTGCAGTATAAGCAATTTTCTTTCTCCCATCCCTGAATAGAGAATACCAGGGTGTCTACAGTTGTTCCCTGGTTAATTATGTACTTGGAAGGCATCCGACTCTTATATCCTAAACACCTTGAAGAGTAATTTAAGAGTTTGTCACCTTTACAGAAGATTTTCTGTCCTGGAAGTTAGATCAACCAATCTGTAGAGAATGGTGTAACAGAAAACTTACAAGCTATGGTCAGAATCACACTCCTGTAGCCTACAAGACCTTTGATACTAACAGCATCCAGATCAGCAGCAGTATTTAACAGCATAGCTTTAACAAAATGAAGTGAAGGAAGGGCAATGAAAACATCACCAGAAACAGTTAAATTACATTTGGGGATATCACGAGAAACACCCTTAGTAAGATGCTTCATATGCCCCTAGGCTGCCTCTCCTCTCTTTTATACACTGCCCTATCAAGGAAAATAAATTGGTTCAGGTTACTTGATAAAAATAGAATACGTCAATGAAAATCACTTCCAACCTCTTTAACCACTTCATACTGCAAAAAATGTGCTATTATAGGAAGATCTGAACATGCACGTCCATTTCCATCTCTTAGTCATGTGCACTCACATCTAAACACTGAAAACAGAGGTGGTGTGCTCCTACAAGAAACCATTTTAAATGGTATCATTTGTGCACAGGAGCCTTCACAACTAATTTGGAACGGAGCATCACTGCTCACAAGACCCCTACAGCTGTGCATATTGCCAGGGATTTAGCTCCGCACTCTCTGTGTCCAGATCTGAGGATTTTTTGCATACTTCTTCAATAACAGGGATTTTTTATTGCTGATTCCTCATCATAAAAAAGGAACAGAAGTCTTTGAAGTCAAAAGTATTATTTAACTCTGTAATAACTGTAAGATAATAAGCATCTTCCAAGAATAAAAAAGGGCTGGTAATTTGAAAATAATTATGGACCTAAAGATTTTTGTTCCTCAACAAGTTTAAAAACCTGAGTTTCCCTCCTTTGGGCATCCAGCAAAAAACTAGACTGAATCTTCTCTTTTTTTTTTTTTTAATCTCTTTTACAGCAGCAATTTGACATCCTGCTGCTATTAATCACTGAAACACTCCTCTGTTCCCTCAGTTTCTCTTAACTTGAGAATCTGTTACATAAAAAGAGCAGTTGACAAAACACAGTTCTTACAGCTGCACAAATGTCAAGCTAAAATGCTGCTACAACTTTTTCCCTTTGCTGCCCCCTCCACCCAGCCAAAATAAAAGGGATATAAAGCAAAGGGAATTGGGGAAAAGCGTATCTGCCTGGCAGTAGCAGCGCAATTTGTGAACAGAATACCACAACTGTGCTGTTTTTACTGAAGCTCTGTCAGGGGTGGAATCATGGAGTGTGTCACTGAGTTCCCAAGCCATGCCTGCTTACTGTTTCAAGCTCCTTGAAGTTTCTGTCCAACGCCGAGTGTGTTCAGAGGCAGAGTTTACACTAAGAATGTGTACTAAGCAAGTGGCTTCGGACTTTAAGGGTAACAAGACCAAGCACTTTGATCAAGGTGTCTCTGGAAGAACTGAAATCTTAAACACAGCAAATATTTCATTTTCAGAGGAAAGTGCCATCAGTCTTGAACTCACGGGTGGCAGAGGGTGGGAGAAGAGAAGCCACGACTGCTGCCTTCTGTTTGTCAGACCACATTCTGATGCCTTTTCATACAGATTAGTAAATCACACTAGAAACAAAACGACAAAAATCAATATGGCCACCAACTGAACACAGCAGTATTCAGTGCCAATGAGAAACATAATATCTATCCACAGACATAACACGGCTGAAAGCTGGACTCTGCTCAATTCAGAACACATAGCCTAGTACCTAGTATCTTTGAACTAAGATCCCAATCCACAATAAAATTACCTTGGTTTTAAATGGTTATTACTTGTCAATTCATCTGCCTGTGTGCTTTCACCAACAGTAAGAAATACGAATTTTTCATTATGAGTGAAGCTAAGCAGGGTTACTTCAAAAACATCATGGATTATAAGTGTAGACGTAGCACTCAACTGAAATGATAATTTGATCATGCATTGAAGGTCTAAATTTTAACCAGAGACATATAAAACCCACCACGATATAAAGACTGATACATAGCATCAAACTAACACTGTTGTTGTTAAACCATAATGACACCTAGGAACATCCCCAGTTTGGGGAGTTTTGTCTTTTAATACCACCAGTATGCAGTGGCATGAAAAGGTGGGTATTTCCACGCAGAAGATTATGATTAGCAGTGCTGGTGGTGGACTCTGCAATTTAAAGAATGCTCTGCAGTGAACAGAATGATACAGGCTATCACCAGGTCCAACTCCCTGCCCAAAGTAGGACCAGCTAAATACAAAGCAGAAAGCTGGACACAAAAGAAAGACTAGCATAAAGAAAAAAAAGAAATGAGAAATTAATGAAGGGTGGGGAAGTACAGAATAGCACTTGGTTGATTTGAATTCTCATCATGATACTGTGTAGACTTCAGAGACCACAACTGCTACTAAAAAGATACCAAGCACAGGCAAGGGAGTAGATGGATGATGGTCAAACAGCCAGATCAACTATGTCAGGACACACAGACACACAAAAGAAAGAAAGACAAGCTTTGTGCTGGCCTTTATTTTTATGCCATAGGTAAACTCTGAATAAAGGAGCATCTCTGGTAACAATTCCTACCAGCCACGTAGTGCCTACACCTGTCACCCACAGCCAACATCAGATAAACTCTCTTCTAAATGGGTGATAATGGAAAGGAATGTCAGGAGAAAGGAATCTCAGAAAGTCAACACCAAGAAACTCTGTATCACACCTTTTACACTGCCTTCTCCCATTTCTTTGTTCCTGCTTACTCTGAAATGGAATGTGCCTACATCTCTGGAATGAGTGTCCATCTGGCAGCTGTTCTAAAAAGCAACAGCAAGGTATGACAGCCTCCAACACCCTAACAGCTCTGTTAGCACTTTCTCTGTAGGAGAAGTAAAAGCAAATATTTCATTAACAGAAGCTTTGTGATAATTTGCTGTAGCAGGTAAAAGTGCAAGATTAACTCCAGCTGAAATGGAGTCCTGCCTGTACATACTCCATGGAACAAACAATACAGCAACAGAAAAGGAACGAAAAATTCTGTATGCAATTGAAGAATATAAGGATACCGAAGCGGTCAAGACTGTATCACATACTCAATTTCATTAAGGATCAAGATGATTCTTTTACCAAAAGTCTATTATGTAAGTATCTTTGAAATGTTCTAAACTCATCTTATATTTTGGCCAGAGCTTTCACTTCTAATGACATATTTGTCACCTAGCTGCAGAAGTGGACACTTTATAGTGTCTGACTCACTATGATGCCTCTGCTCATGGTATTTGATATTTCCTGCTATCCTCCCCCAGCTAGTCTAAAGTGGATTTAGTTCATTGGCCGCAGTAGCAGCAGACATGGTGCTGCTATTAAGTGAGATTTGGTGAATGTTTCTGGTAACATTGTTTCCACATAAAGTTCTGGGATCAAGGTCAAGAAAAGTGACAGCAACTTTTCTCTGAAGTCAGGTTAGGCACCAGGCGCTGTGGGTTATTCAATACACTTCACTTTAAACTGAGGGTTTGCCATCTGTTCTGCACTCTAATTACAAAATTAAAAACAAATATAACTCACTATTGAATCACAGAAAGTAAGCTGCAGAAGATTTAAATTCATAGGGAAAGCTCTCTATTTAATGCAGAAAGCATCTGCAGAGTTTTTCTGATGTTATGTTTTACGCAGTAATCTAGGAAAAATGAAAGTGCTTTTCCAGGACCCTGACAAGTGCATTTCTGGCAAACCTGGATGAGTCCCTGGGATGGGGGGTGGGATGTTCAGTTTTGGAAAAATACACTGCAGTGCAACTTCTGCATCCATCTACCTATCTATGCATCCAGAAGTGGAGGTATTGCTATTATAAAGTGGGTAATACAGTCATGATAATCCAAGGAGGTAACGGGCAAGAATGTAAGAAAAAAACTCGCCTTTATTAGAGTGATTGATAAAGTTTGCTATACACATAAAAATAATTAAAAAAAAAAAAAAAGGAAACAAAACCCCTCACCAATTAGTTTTTGGCTACGCAATTGATTGCTAATTTTTTTCTCCACCTATATCCACTTATAAGACTACAGTTTTTCAGTTTGTTGAGTGACACAGTCTCGCTGTAATAGGAATACAGATTTAAGGAACAGCTGAAGACAGCACCAGGGTTTCTTAGAAGCTGGAATCACTTTTGTGAAAGAGCAGCAAGAAAGGAGGAGTCTGGGGCTTCCCTTTTATTCAGTCTGTTGCGGCCACAGTCAGCTCTGCCACCCAGGGTTGTCCATACTGCAAGACTTTGGAGAACCTTTGCAGCACTCCAGTGCACTCTGACATGAAGTTTCATTACAGACTGAAATATATTGAAGACTGGCAGTCGCCCCAGGAAGGCAGCTGTTGCATCCTCCCCTACAACTGGGCAGCAAACAGCACTGTGGAAGCATCCTGACAAAATGGCCTGCTGCTGCTGGGCTGGTGGGCCTTGCACAACCTGGAATTTCACAGACTTGAAGCATTTTGCTTAATCACGAGCTCACTGCCTTATGAGACAAATGTGCCTAATTGTTATTTACTGAAGAGACACCTATCAACGATATATTTAATGAAAGCAGAAACGTGGCTAAGGAACAGCCACTGGATTTCGCGAACACAACCATTACTTAAACACATTTCAATACCCAGCATCGTTCCCTGAAACTGAGCACATTACTGAAACCACTGCAGATGACAGCAGGGAAAGTCTAACAATAAAAGCCTACGTGGACAAATGCCAGCATGGACTCGCTCTCTTACACATAAGGAACTACAATTTATCCATTAGAACCTCCATTATAAAACAGGGAGTGCAGGCCAAACTAAAAAGCATGTGCTAATCAGATCCACTGTGGACAATCTTCCCTAGCCTACCTCTCATGTGCATCCTGGACTTAGGCTCCAGACACATGGGGTTTATGTCAAATCAGGTGTAATTAGTTTGAAGGTGAGGAATGTAGTAACTGATTATACCAATTGAAAGATGCTTCTGTCAGATAACTCAGTCAACAGTTCCAGTGTATACCAGAAAAACAGGTTCTGTTAAGGGGTTGATAAAACTACTCCTAACAAATGCCCAGTTTTTAAGGGCTCAGTGGTAGGATGTTTAAATTAATAGAACATCCTGTTTGCCAAAACATTCCCTACGGCACAGTGCTGAAGACAAGACAATTTCTAGAACCGGAAGAAGGTTGAAATAATTGCCAGTAAAAGAGGGCTTTGACAAGAGTCACTTCCTGAGCGTTGCAGAGTAACAAAAATCAATGGGATGCCATTCAAGAAGCACAGACAAGGACATAACCACTGGAAAACTTAGTCTACTGAAAGATCCCTGAAACCTACCAAGATAATACTATTGAGTGAACAGAGGAAATTGTATCTTCAAAACTACAGCTATAGAAGTACATCTTCTAGAAAAATTACTATCTTAACATTCAGAGCGGGCAGAAGTGTTTAAATCGACTCCTGCAGACAAAGATAAGCATGACATTCAGACGAGCAACCACCTCTGCAAAGGCACTGTCAGTAGCAAACCTTCCTTGGGATCTTTTGCCTAAGAAGATAAGGAGAAGCTGAAGTCAGTGCTGGCTAAAACATACAGAATTAAGGCAATTCAGAGCAGGATGCAGATTGCAGCAGTGGCACTAATTCTCCTCAAAGATACACTGAGAAGAAATCACTGTGCAGGCAAGGGGTGTGATAAGTACCGTTCATGAGAGGTTTGGGAATTATAAATAAGAATGGTGCTTTGTAAGGCACAGAAATGAAAGTTACACTTTTCAGTTGTGAATGATACATGCAAATTCCCAATCAGGTCCTCAGCACTCCTGTCCTCGCTCACTGCTTCAACACCTAAGTCTGTACATGCACGGGATCTTCTTGCTACTCACAAGTTTCTTCAGGGAGTGAGGGCACAATGAGTGATGGCAAAAGGGTCTGGCTTCAATAGCCCTAGCTAATGACATAATTTCTCAGTAATCAGAAGTTGCATCATACATGCAACTAAAGGAGCATGGTTTGGTATTACAATCCATAACATTTCCATCAGATATGACATCGTTAAAAGAAGTGGGAAGAATGCTCCATAGGAACTGCTGTGTTTAACCCTTTGAAGACAAATTACTTTCACAACCCAGTGACCCACAGCTTCTAAATTACACAAATTATACAGGAGAGGGGATGGAAGCAGCCCTGGCACAGTACTGGCTACTTTCACTTGCAGAAAAATAAAAAGCACCTTGAAGTCTATTCAAACAAAATGCTGTCAAAAGATAAAAATCAAGGATTTGTTAGGGACTCGCTCCAAATACAGCAGTACTGCTGCCTCTGTCCCTCTGACTCTGGTACACTATTTAACAGGTATAGGCTCCTCTAAAACACTCTATTTGAAGTGGAGGCAGCAAGCACAGAGGTTTCAAAATTCATGCCACATTTCACATTGTTTCTGTAAATCTGTTTTCACATTTTATGAATCTGGTCAAGTAAATAATGAGTAAACACTTTTAATAGCTTATTCAGCTCTGCTTGATAGCAGAATTAAACTCTCCCAGTTGTATGATCCTTCTATCAGGCTTACAGGTAGCAGATTAGAAGGAACAGTTAAAAACTTAGGATCAAAGGTAATTAAAAAAGACTGCCTTGTATAAACAATACCTAGATCACTGCAAAAATCCTCTGGAGTTTCAGGGACAACTATAAAGTTCAAGCCAATAATACAACTTCCTGCTCAATTACTAACACTTTCAAAAGAAACAGACAGCAAGTTTGAGGTTTCCTAGAAGACAGCACCTACCAAATTGAGACAAACAACTAGGGTAGAGGGGAAAGCTTAAGAAATAGCTCATTAATAGTATTTTCTTGGCGACATCTGTCAGTCCAGCAGCATCCACAGAAGCAGAGCACCAGTGGTATTTCCCCAATGTACGTTGCTTGTAAAATTGAATAGATTCTTCTCAGATTATAAAAGTTACTCAAACTATTCAACACACAAGTCCAACCCTTCTGTAGCTGTTGTTTAAGCAGAGCCTATATTTTAGCTTTCAAAATCCAAACCCAATGCAGCAGTAGGAACAGAGGTAGAAGGTGAAAATTAAATGCAATCTGACAAAAGGTTATCACAAGGTTACAAGAAAACTCAGTCTTGCTGTGCCATTCTCAGGACTCCTCTCACTTGAAAAAAGAGACTTAGACAACTCAAAGCAGAGCATCTAAGACTGCTGAAACTACTTCAGCCTTCTGCCTTTCACAAATATCCTGGATTTTATGACACCACACACAACATGGTTAACACTTCTGCTCAGACTTGACATTTGCTAAGAGAATCACATGCGTCTGGAACAAGAGAGGTGAGGACCCGCTTTCTCGAATTCATGTCACAGATGCCTTGTTCAAGGGCAAGATTCCTCCTGTCTTCTGCAGGCAGAGGAGAAACATTTGGAATAAAACTTTGAAGAACTTCAAACATGTCCAGCTGTAAAGGAAATTCAACAGGACATGGATATTTAAATCATATTAGTCCTTTTGAACACACCAGGCTCAAAATTGTCACTATAATAAAATCTCCGCAGCATGGATGGCTCAGTCATTTTCAACCACAGAAATTATATAGTAATTAGTGACCAAGTAGTGGAAACATCTTGAAGAAGTTAAACAAGCCGGCTCTTCAAACACCCTCTTTTTTTCTTCTTCCTACTGTATGTCTGTAACTGTACACTCTAAACGTCACACAGCCAAAGCACAACTCTTTTGGAATGCCCTCACTTCCAGCCGTAACATCTGACGTTCCTTTTCTCTTCTGGCACACCTATTAACCATAAAATAGCTTGGAATGGCTGTTGTTAGATAAGCTAAATGGTGAGGGTGGCTGTGCAGAGGTCAAGACTGAGCTCTCCCTATTGATTCTAAAACAACTATATAGAAACAAGGATTTTCTGTGATGATATTGCTCAAGTGGTTTTCTGAGAATAAAAGCATTTACTTTCATGCCTCAGGTATTGTTTTTAATTGGACAGAAAGGAAAATTGCTTGCTTTTAATGTTTAGATATTTTCCCAGTAATGTTGGTGATAACCTCCTGTGTTACCAAAGAGAGCCTTAAAAAGGTAACAGAAAGTAAATAGCCTGGTTTGTGAATTCCTTTCTGAACACATAACCTCCAAAAAAAGGCTACTGACATTTTCTATTCTATGACCTATGGGTCTTAGTAAAGTAAGTAATTTGTATTCTATCCCTCTTACATACACAGTGCCTCTTGCATCTCTCATCTCTTAACTTGTACTATTTATCTCAAAAAATTCATGTGATTTTCTCTTAATATCCCTAAATATTCATATAACTTGATGTATATTTTTCTCTCTAGAACAAAATACACCTGTGCAATACATACACTTACTGTTCTGGTGTAATCATTATAGCTTCCAAACCTGACAGATCTTTCAAATCCCACAGCTGTCACTAGTTTTTCCAAATTCTAAGTGAAATAGGATCTTGTTAGCCAAAACCAAACACCCACTAACAAAAGCTCAGTTATCTCACTCTCTCATACACATGCACACACACACATGTACACAGTGATGAAACCATTTGGATAAAACAAATGATTCTACGTTCCACACAAAATGAGAGTGTGTCTGGGGTGAACATCCAGCTGTTGTTTCCTACAGCTCTTCATAGGGTTTTTTAAGCATCTGCTTGTCCAGGTCAGGTTAAAGTCAGCAGCAGCAGCATTGAATTGTCACAATATTTTTTTAAACCTTTTGGAAGGCTCTGGAGATCTCAGAACATGCATCTAAGACTTCGATAAACTTGTAAAATATTTTTGTTGTCCCTTTGCCTTATGAATCCTACTTCTTTGTATGCTGGAAAATAGCCTTATTCCACAATATTTGCATATAACAGCACACACTACTACATTCCTACTAAACTCTGGCAGTGCAAATGCCATCAGTAACATTAGTGCCAAGGTGAGCAAGGCTGCACTTCACCTTGTAGTTGCAATACCACAGACAGGCTCTGTTCCTTCTACTTGTCACTGCCTGTGCAGAGGCAGAAGCACAAGGACGTGGCAGCAGCCTGAAAGCCACAACACATACAACCATTTCAGCAATGCTGGCATCCCTGCTGCCCATGACAACTCCTGCAGTAGGAACTGCAAGGCACCTGTGCCTGTGGCTCAGGAACTACAGGCTGGACAGCCCAGGGCAGCACAGTGAGAGGCTTTTAAGCACCATCTGAGCCCTCCAACACTGTCTGCCCTATCCTCTGCAGCAGAAGCCACATAAACTTTGCAATTGAGTCCTTGGATAGCTGAGGCCTAAAGGTTTGGGGCTAGCTAACACATCACAGCTATGGGGAAACCAGCTGTGCCCCAGCAGCTTCCCCACTTTATAAGTACTGTTTAGAAAGAAAGGACAAAGCATCAGGTAATAGGGGACAAGAGCATAATTCAGAAACATAACAGAGCAAGTGTAGCTGCAGAGACAAAACCAAAAATCAAGCCAGAACTACCATGTGCAGCACTAGATATGTGAGCAAGCTACCATGTAGTAGAAAAAGGGTTAAACTGGACTGATATTTGGGGGAAATGGACCTGTTTAGTAATTCAGTGGAAGATTTGACACCTCTATTGATCGACTGAAACAGTACATAATAGTTAATGATACCTGTGATGAGAAAGAGATGGCTATTTTACTGAACATAACAGGGACTTAAGCCTACAACTTGCTGTGCAACCTAACAGCTCCTATTATACCAGCAGACAGAAAAGCATGTACCAAGATTATGTGAATCTGACAGAGTCCCCAGTCCACAGACACTGTGCGGTCACAGAGCCTTTCCACTTTTGCAGACATGATAGAAGAGGGGGGAAAGATCCCCAAAACTCTAAAAGTGGCTGAAAGAAAAAAATTAACAGAGTACTGCTGGTCACAACAAAACCAGATGATGCATAAAGAAGATTAACTCACCAGCAGTAAGCAAAGGGAAGCAATCCAAAACCAGGTACTGATGGGATCAAATGTGACTCTGAAGCATCAAGGTCTGGCTCAGATCTCACCCGCATTTGTACAGCTGCTCAGCCACGTGATGGAGGGCAAGTGCACATGCTGCACCAAAAGGTGAACAGTATGACACCGCTTACTGCTTTCAACTTGCATTTTCTTTCTGATGCTTAACTTCTCATTCTATATATATGCCAGGGAGTTGCATGTTTCCTGAACAAAAGCATGCCATGAACAAAACAATGTGAGGGTGTGCTTTTGATGTCACAAACAATTTCATAATACAAATGAACCTTGGGTCAAAGACAAATCCCATAGGGACTGTGAAAAAATGGCAATGTATACAAAAGTTGTAAAAACCTCATGAAATTAAAATCATCTTCTTTCTGAAAGAGAGTGACATGAGAAAGTATAACCAAATGAAGAACGTGCCAGAGAACTTCAGATTTCTTTAGTTGGCCATTTACTTTTGGAGTCCATGGAAAACAGGGTACAAGCGTCAAGCACACGGAACAGCACATTATTACATACAGATAAACATACACCCCCAGCTAATAGGGGTGAGAGTTAAAATCAAGGGCCTTCTGCTGTTCCCATAACTTCACATCAGAATTATCAAGCTACTAAAATGGTTTAGGTGCCGAAGGGAGCGCTCCTAACACATGCACAAGAAAATCCACACTACTATTGCAGACAAGTCAGCAGGTTGTGCTAAAAATACTAAGTCAGGAATTGAATGGGTTGGATATTATTTTGGAGAAATTTCAACTGCAGTGACAAAGCATGAAGTATGTCCAAGTTCCAGCCTCAAAATAATAGCTCCAGTGCCACTTCTGGATAGAGCAAGTAGAATCTCAGAGGAAGGGACTAGCAGCACAGGAATCAAAGGAAAACAAAACTTGTGTTTGATGATAGACCAGTGCCTTAATCTTGAAAAACCTATGGAATATTTGCTGAGAAATGAAGGCAGAAAGAAATTCAGCACTTAGGAAATTCAAGAATTTAATCTAAGGCTTTACTAGAGTAAACATCCCTTTAATGTCAGTAGTGGAAAAAAACAGGACTGTCCAGCCTGTGTTTTTTCAGGATTACAATTTAACCAGTAGCATAAGTGGAGACACACACACTCAGCTACAGGACATTTTTCTCAGTGACTTTTCTCCAGTAATTATCTACCTAAAACCTATTTACAAAACGAAATTGGAGAGCGAGAAGGGATAAATGTTTTAAGTAACACACAAGAGCATATTCAAGAAGACAGACAGGTGAGAGTATGGTAAAAATGTTTCAGGTCCTGTGTGAATTTATTCAAATAATACAAACGGAATTTGTCATAAATTACACACAGGATTTCAGTGATGCTTACTTCAAATAAATAGAGCCTAACTCACTACGCTGTTTCTTTGCCTCTGACTGAACCTGAGACCTCCCTGTGGCCCTGGAACAGTAATTTCACGTGCCATATGATCCCCTTGAAAAACGTATTATTTTGCTGCCTCTGCAGAACTCCACAATACTGACATGGAAAAGGAACACAGGAGTTTAGCCTGGAGCATTAACGACACATATGTTTGGCTACCAAAACCACTGTGATAGTATTTACCCCTAGTTTCAGCTTTCCATAGTAAGGAGCACCAGGAAGCCTGACAACAAAGAGAAGCAGTATACTTGTGTGCTCCAGCTGTGACACTGAGCTCTAACACACCAACCAAGAGACAAATGGAGATCCCTTAGCACATCTGCCACCAAGAGAGGAGGGCAAGGGCACCAAAGCAGTGCAAGACACAATCAGTATGTTCTCCATGGTAAACTGAATCCCACCACTGACAAAGGACACAGAACCACAAAAACCTGTAAATGAGCTCTTGCATATGGCTACAATGGTCATGCACACTCAATTTGCTCATAGTTTTCTTTACACTAAAAGACCAGTCCAAAAGTTCTCGAGGTTGCCTCCCTTTTTGCACCAGACTTTTATTACTACACAGTTTGGGGCTTGCAAATGTTATAAAAGTACTAGCACACTTACAAAAGTGAAAAAGCCTCATGGTTGGAGGCCATGAAGTGACTCATGAATAAACAGCAAAACAATGTGTGCTTTTTCATGTCCAAAGATGATTCCCTGTATCCTTGGTAGTGGCTGCATGTGTATATAGGATGCTTTATTTTAGTTTGCAAAGTCATTTTACAACAACCAAGTATTCTCCATTAATACAGTAAGTACAAACCAGATGGTGGATGTGTTAAAACTCAGGCCTTCAAGGACTGGAACTCGTGACAGATTGCAAGTGGCAGTGGAACTCAATTCATATCGAGAGTTCCAATTGTTTTGTACAAGAAAATGGTATTACAATGTGTCACCCTCAGCTCCTTCCCATGCTGCTACAAATGGATTAGTGAAAAGATTTATTCAGACATAAATAACAAACTTGTCCTACAACCTTGGATGAATGTCAGTTACAAAACAAGAGTACAAATGTTCAATTGGCCAATATGAAGTCAGTTTGTTTACAAACATTTGCAAGCTTGACAGGAGCAATGTGGTGGACAGCAAACAACTTAAGGTTAATTTCTAAGGGGACTTTAGGAAAAAAGTAATGTAATAAATTGGCCATGAATAACCACATCCAAAGTTCTAGTTTCTACTGGGGGGAAAGGGGATGCTAGAAAGATCTTACTGAAAGGAAACTAAGAAGGTTGTTGGAATGCTTAAGTAGTTCAGGACAAAATGGAGCTCTGTTTTATGTTTTACAGAAGAGCTGTAAGTCCATCTCACCCAGAATACACCTGCATAATAGCTAATGCTGAATCCTGACAGAGTAAAGAACATCAGCAATGTCACAGCAATGCTCCACAGCAAGATGACCTAGAGAAAAATCCAGCGTTCAACAGAACCAAACACACTCCTGTACTGTGTTTCCCAAGGAGACTGGTACCATTCCCACTACTACAGGTGACTCCCAGGTCAGCACAGGAACTGCAACAAGACTAGAAATTGCAAGGACCACTAATGAGAGATGACAGTATGGGAGAGGAAAAAACCCACAACTGCCTCCTATGGGGGACACCATCAGTTGAGCCTTTTCAAGCATAGCAGCACCAAGAGGTACTCGGTCTTGGTGCTAGTAGAGTAGTAAATGAACATACTGATTGAGAACAGAACTACTTCTTTGTGCTCTCCCTTCTAAATACTGTCCAGACAGCAAGGGCAAAACAACCGGCAATTGAAGAAGGAAGGAGGCGACATAAACCAAGTTGGAGCTATTATGCAATTTTGCCACAGAAGCTGCTGGCTACTATTTTTCCTTGGAGATTAAGGTCGTACCTCTCCTTTCTGCTCCTACCGGAAACACTTCGCTCACAACGCAGCTGGTAGTGCCTCCTCACGCTGGTGCATAGGTCAAGCACACGGCCACTGAGCAACAACAAAATCTCATTTCCTACAGACAACATTCACCTTCCCTTTACCCAGCTCCATTCTGCCTTTCTGGGTCCCATGCTGTCCGACAGCTGCACAGAGAGGGTACCACCACTCTTATGCCTTGTGGGCTAAAAAACCAATTGTCTGCATGTTAAACCAGCAAAGCCCCTACTGGGTGAACAGCTAATACTAGGAAAAGCACTTCTTGCCATTACAGCCTACACCAGTTCTCTGAACAAAACAAGCCTTCTTGGCACAAGCACAATTTTGCTGGTGTAAGTGCAGTTTATGCGAAGGCTTTCTAATCCCACCACAGGCCTGCCACATAGTCACTTATTAAATCCGTAAGATTTTTGCTCCTAAATGCTAAGCCCTTTTTAAGTAAGAGACTTAAATTTTTTAATTCCAAGTATTGCACTTTGTGCTGGCTGTTTCATCATTAAAGTTGGTCACTGTGACAAAGGAAAGCCACAGAAAAAGAAAATGAACTTCACATGAAAAAATAAAGTGCAAACTGACATCTGCATGAAGGGCAAGTGGTTGGTTGGGTTTTCCCTCCCTCACACCAGATTTTAATTGTTCTCCAAGTCTCAAACTAAATCCTGTTAGGCGCAGGGGGAAGTCGGCTGTCTGTGTGAGTGGAGTGGGAGCAGACACTTGGCAGTTTTATCAACAAAACATGACTCTAAAGGAAAGCCATGAAATCTCACTCCCACTGTAAGTTATATCCAGAGGCCTCTATGTTATCAAAGTAACCACTGATAGAGCCAGGAATGATACACAGAAAAAACTAAGAGTGTCTTCCTGAACATCTCATGTAAAGAACTGTGTAAGCATGGGGTGCGGGAGGAGGAAAAGCACTAAATAAGAGCCAGCACAGATTAATCAGTCTGTACAATGAACACAGGCAAGGAACATCAGCACGAGTAAATCACTATCATTTTACAGTCATCACAAGCACCACAGTGAATGATTTCTCACGGAGGAATTTACGCAATACAGCTGGAGGGGAAAGGGAAGCTTTCGTAAATCAGGGTTTTCCTGTAAAGGATGAATTGGGGTGAAAACATGAAGACGCTCATGAGAAAAGCAGATGATGCGAGTAGCGCATAACGTGCAGAGCGGACACAAAAGTAAAGTGATAACATAATAAGCCAGTATGGATTAAGCCAATTTGGATTTAGAGCCCCTAAACCATACATCTTAGAAGGACTCCAGCAAAAAGATGGCATAGACCAATAGCTGCTGCTGCACTATCTTGGAAGTACCTGAGAACAAAGAAAGACGGTATGGCCAAGGAAATGAACAATCTGGAAAAGTAAGCAGAGGAAAAAACACAGCTAACCAACCAACCAAAAAAACCCAGAAACAAAAATATAAAATCAAAAGAAACATCTCAAAGTTTTGAAAGTCTGTGTAAAAAAACTTACAAGACTGAGTGATTCTGGTCTTTTGTCCTTGTCTATCAGATGTTCTGTCTGCTTCAAATTACTATTTCAAATGCATGGCATCTTAAGAACATGCCTCTGTTGGAACACGTTAAATTATAAGGCTCTGCATGCATTCACACTCCATGCAGGTTGGGAGGTTTTTTTGGAGTGTGTTAGTTTTTCTGTTAAAGACAAATTTAAGATGTGTTACAGTATGACAGTCTAATTACAGACTGCAATTTCAATTTCATTTACTTCTGCTGCATCTTGTGATGGTTTAACATTTCTCGCAGAAACAATTACAGGACAGTACTAAGAAATACAATTTACTGTCTCCACTCTTTATGAGTATACAGAATTCATTCCGTTCAACTCCACATTTCATTTTTTGACCTCACACTGCTCACTTTGCACTACAAATACCAGAGAGAGTGTCTTTATATATTTTATATAGATACTGTATATTATTCCAACTTGTACAGATTTGCAACCTTAGCTAAAAGTAAATAAATAAATCACATCACAGTATCAATAGCTATCATGTTGTAAACAGTAGTGTCTGGAGACAATCTAAGACTGGGATTTTATTCTTCTGGATGTGTACAGAGTTGCAAACAATCTTCTGGCCAAAAGGTTCTTCTAAAATAAAGTCCCAAAGAGGGTGAAGAGGATGTAATACATGCGCAGAATAAACTGAGATGACAGCGTATGTTGTAGCAGTTACTCTCACTTTGATCATGACCTCAGTGATGAGAAATCTTGTGTAAGAAAGAAGCACTGGCTATCCTTCAAAATTCTTCAAGCCAGGAGATGGAGGAGAGGAATAGATAGAAATTTACTCACCTCCCTATTTCTGTGTAGTTCAAAGTATTGGCTACAACAAATTTAGTATGTCACAGTCAAGAAGAGGGAATTATGTTTGCAGCCTCTTCACTCATTGCTTTACAAAGGCCAGTTTGCCCACAACTGCAACATGCCCTATCCTGTGGGTCTACTCACCATGGGTTTCCTCAGTTTTTCATACTACTACTAAGTCTGAGTTAGGTACAGTGGATGTACTTGACAGTAAAACTTATAAAGCAAGGTGCCTAGTCCTTGCCAATACTCATGGTCAAAAAGCATATTGATATAATAGCAAACACACCTAACACTATGAAACTACTCTGTCCTGAGCAACAGAAACAGAATCTGGCTCACAGTGACCACCTTGAAGACGGTATCTATTATAGAGTCAACTTTAGGATAACTTTTTTTCTTCTCTATTAACCCTATAAACTGGTTTCCTAAGGGAAAACAAGATTATGAAAAAAAACTGTGTTGGCTGAATATCCCATGTATAACTTGTGAGCCCACTGGTCACTGTTAGCCTGACATGACATTCTTTTGAAGTCATTAACCTCCTAAAAGTTTTCAGAAGTGTGCATTCAGATAGCAAATGTAGCTCTTAGCAATGCCTTCACTGGGAGATAAGACTCCAGCATGAGCCCAAATCCCTATTAGACATCAGAATCCACTGTATGAATGGTGCCACTATGGTGAAAGCTCTAATTGGTATCCACAGAAATCAGACATCAGGTAATATAATCATCTCTCTCACACACTTGATATCAGCCCTCAATAGTTCTGCTTCTCATGGAAATGCCATTATTTGAAGTCTGTAATTCCCATATCAAATAACTCTCCTTTCTTTAAAAGCAATGCTCCTTAAAAATACATCCTCAGCAAGCCCTCAGAAAGTCAGAAGCAGAGATAAGATGTCAATCAGACTGAGCAGATTCTGGAAGGGCTAAGTAACAAAGGAGAATCAGAGACTCGGCAGTTAGAGAAAATGACATTCTGGGGCATCATTTCACATGTTTTAATTACACAGAAGCAAAGTCTGTTTTGCTGATTAATCAAGTTTTTGTTTGCCACATATTATTCACCTCTTATACTTGAAAACACACAGCCTGTCTTACTTCTAATCAAACTTCCTTCTCAGAGCACCACCCAACTGGTAGATGCGTGACTGTCTGCCCTGCAGAACAACCTGCAGCAGCTCCATGGGATGAGTGGCAGCCCTTGCCCATCAGAGGAGAAATGTACACATAATGATGATGAAATGGGGGGCCTGCTTTTCAAATGGCTTACTGCTCTACTGGTAATTTTTTTTCCACCAACTTAAGATTGCAGCCAAGTATAACCATAAAATGATTGCTGTCATCAGCCACTAACAATCTGTAGAGTTTCTGGCTGTTTTAGCCATCAATCTCATTCAGCTGACTGATGGAGGATGCAGATGAAGGACAAGGAATCCACTTCAATAAAATCAGCTACTTCTCAATTCTCCAGCTTTCAGCTAACAGCTCTCTTCAAGCAAATGATGTCAGCTGGTTTCCCAACGAGCTACAAAGACACCCCTCTGCTTCCACCCTCTGGCCAAATTTGGCCAGGATCACTCAAACACAACCCAATGCCCCATGGTGCATTTTCAGATCAAGCTGTTCCTTTTTCCAGCTGTCCTGCCTGGTGTTCCACATATTATACAGGTTTCCATAGTTCTTATAAGAAAACCTGTGCCACTGAAGTTGAAGTGCAAGGAAGGAAGAATATCCCACTAAGAAGGGACTTCCCATTTGCACTAATTCCCCCCCTTCTTTCCAGTTACAAATGAGTAACAAAGACTGACTGCTGGCAGTACCACTTGTGCACCAGGCCAGCAGGAGTCCTTAGTGGAGAGCTTCCAAAACTTGGGCCATGAACCATCAACGGCAGCAAAGCCAGCGCAAGAGACCCACAGCTGGACCATGGAATCAGATTCAACAGGTTCTTGGTTTTTTCCACAACAGATCCTAGTGCATTCACTAGCGCCAGCTGCCACTTCCTTGGCTCTGTGTTTCCATAAATTTCAGATCTGCACTTTGTGCCTCACAAGCCAAGATAAAGCATTCCCAGGGCTGTATCATTTGCAAATTTAATACTGACCAAATGGCAAAACAAAGCAAAGTGCTTTGACTCATCTTATCATACAGGAGGGCGGAAAGTAGAACTCCAGCCACCCATCCCAGTCATACTAAGTCCAGCAGATGGCAACTCCCAAGTTTTCAAGCTACCAGAGACTATTCCCTGGGTCTTTGAGAGCCTACCTGATGGAATTAGAACCTTCATATAACTTTTTGAAGGCTTCGACTGCTTTATACTGCACAGAATTTTTTTTAACAATGGAAAGGAGACACATGCACAAAAAGGACTAATGTTAAGTTTGACAAGTAATAAACTTCTTTGCCTCCTTTCTTTTTGTTGCTGTCTTCCCTCTATAACTTCTAACAACAGCACTCTGCAAATTCTATGCTTTACTGAATTTCTCTATTGGCTAAAGCATTACCTGAAGAGTCAGATACAGGTATCCAGCTATTTGAGGGGCAAATTGCTACCAATCCAGCCAGTTTTCCCTAGGACAGGATCTAAGGAAAGCACAAGCCACTGGAAACACAAGTATAGTTAGTGTATTTCCTTTTTTGAGTCTTGAAGGTTTGGAAGTTAGAAGTCAAAGCAAGTGGGAATACTGCACAAACCAAGGGGATTAAGGGGATGACATTTTTCTTTCTATTGCACTCTCTCCGCCTTTAGGATATATCCCATCTCTTCCTAACAACAAAAAAAAATAAAAAAAAAGGCAAGCAGAGCCTTGGATTAAAAGCACAGAAAGAAAACAGTTCGTTTTACTGACTGTAAAAAAACTCTGGATGTCTGGAGGACAGAATGTGGAAAACAAATGTTCTTCCCAAGGTATTTCACAGTGAAATACAAATATTTCATTATGAAATAAAAATAGTCTGCTCTGCGATCATCTGAGGTGATCTTCAGTCTCAAGGGTTCAGCAATTCAACAAATGAAAATCGAAGTCCATAAAAATGAATGAAGTCAGGCAAGTATTATGTATCAGGTGACAAAAGTTATTTTGGGAGCTTGCAAACCAGTGCAGTGATACAATGATGGCTCCTCTACATCTGGCAATATTCCAGGAAATGGCCTCTGAATGGTAATTCCCACTAGAGCGGCAGCGCCACTCTCTTAATAACGTTTTGCCCCTGTTTCAGTACCTTAAAACCCCAGAGTAGCTGCAAAAGCACCAGGAGCAATTTGCACAGGACTCTTGGTGGAGAAATGAGCTATTCTAGGAGTATCCAGTCTTTTTCTCTACATTAATAGCTGCTAATGTGTTGTACCAGTGGACTGATTCAGCACCAACACTGACAAGGCATTTCAGACTCCGACACTTTTGAAGGAGCTTTGTTTCCCCCTTAACTATCAGAAAGGGGAGCAGAAATTTGCTCTGTTTTCACATCTATATGACAGTTTTTAAAATTTTTACAGCATGAGGACAGCACCTAATGCAACAAAGCCTGTCAGGAACATTTAAAATCAAGGCCTCAGAGATTTTGTGTTCTATAAATTTACCAGTATTATAATAAAAGGATCTTTTCCTCAGAAATGCAGCACCAATCCCACTGGAGTTGCACAGAACTGAGGACTGGTTTTCTGCCTTACTGTGAGAAAGACAGCTGAAAGTACTGGAAAATAGGCTGCAGGGATGCACAAAATGTCCTAGAGTTAATGAATAGGAACAGGAAGAAGAAAATAAGATTTCTGAAGGAAATCAAAGCATTTACTCAAAACCAGAATAAAAAGCAGGAACAACGTATAATAGGCACTAATTCATTTAATGTAATGACTGCTCTCCCTACATGAAAAATAACTGCAGTTTTTATTTGGAGGTCAAAGTGCGGGAAAAAAAAAATACTCTTTCTACTGAAACACTTGTCTGTCACTAACCAACTACCCAGAGAAAGGTAGAAGGGAGAGGTGGAGCCAGCAAAACTTCCGTGAGCATGTAAGCAAAGAGAAATCCTGTCTTCTTGCAGAGATGCTTTTCCTTTAATTTCACAAAGTAAAACATGACAGATAACTGACAATTAGATGGAAAATAAAATACAGCATCATCAACCCGTAATAATTCTAAGATTTTTGATCACTAGAAATGGAAATTTTTTTCTGCTTTTACTAAGGATAGGTCAGCTTAAGCCAGTATTGTTAAAAACAATCTCTTTTTAGTTACTTTCTACACTGTGATAAGGTGAAGAGTTGCATCTATTATAACTACATGCTGTGCAAACCTCATTTGGACATGATCATCATCAATCACTCCTGCTGTGCAGGTAGCATGTGAAAGGGAAACAAAACAGAAATCGTGCTGCAGTATTTGACACCACCCACTCCCCTGCTCCTATGCTTTAGTTCATGAAGAGCCCTGTTGCCATACAGTTATTCTCTTCTTGGGACCCCTGTCTTTTCTCTCCCCCCAGGCATAGCTTGGAATAGCTTTGATGGTTTCAGGGGGAAGAGAAAAACCTTTCCTTCACTCTCAAAGGATTAAAGCTTTCCTACTGAAAAGCACGCCAGAGACACATTATTATGTGCCACCTTGCCTTTGTAAATACACACACATTACTTGCAGCAGTACCTCTTCTTATCATATGCATATGCTTCAGTGGAAGATGAATATTGTAAGAGGATTCAGAATGCCTGTATCCTTTCTGGCAGCGCTGCGCCCAGTCCTGAAAAGAGCTATTAATGCCAGCACCCCATTTCTTTTCTTTAGCACACAGCTTCCACTAGTTGTCAGTGCTATAATCTCAACCAGAGACAGTCAGGAGAGGCACAAGGCTTGAAAGAACAAGAAAGAGAATGTTTATCTTTTTCAGAAAGGTCTGAAGTAAGGTACAATAAATATTAGACTTTTTTAGGAAAGCAGAAGCAACCCGAGTCAGCCTTGAAAGGCACGCTGCAAATCTTACCAACACTCTTGCTAGCAGCTTACCTAGGACGTAAAGATAGCACCCTCACCGTGTTTCACAGCTCTGGTTAGTACTACGCCCATTCAGTGCACATGTACCTGTTTATCACACCCTGACTCCTTGGTATGACTCAGGTCAGCAGAAGTTGCCAGCGCTTTGTGTTTTCTGATGCACTGCAGCAGACCTGGCTTTGAACAGCTGTACAACAGTGCACACCAGAGAACAGCTCTTTGCACCTCACTCACAGTCCTCCGTGCACCTCTAGGAATTCATGAGAGCACACACAATCAGTAATACAGACACAGTAATATACAATTGTAAACAAACACCCCCTCCTTAAGCGCCAGGACAGAAGCGGTGTCACTTCACAATATGCATTATTTCCCTCAGCATGTTAATAAACTACTTGGGAAGAACAAGCCATTTAAAAACACCTCCTGGTGATCTCACAACAGACCCTCCCACATACAAGTCTGGACAGGAGACACTGAACTAGAAACCACTTCCTGCCCTTCCAATCATGCTACTCCTTTTTTCACAGGACAAACAGTATTTGTGACCTGAACCCCTTCACTCAGCTTCTTTAGGCTCCGGCTACAGCCTATGCTCCATTACATGGGCATGAAATGCCCGACCACTGTGCTGTTGACAGCCACCTCATTTATTAAAAAGATGATGAAGAGATGCACACCCATGTGTCCGGCTGACACATGCACGCCTCGTAGCGGTTTGATCAGCTCCTGCCACAGCGCAGCAGCCCCAGCAGCAGCGGGAAGGGCTCTGGTCTCCCTTCACCCTTCAGAGTCATGTCTTCAACTGGGAACGGCAACAGTAGGACCCATCATTGACAGGGACAAAGAATGATTACCTGGAGATTCTTGACACAGGCTTTAGTGTTGTGGTGTACCAAGCGTGCCATTGGCAATACAGCAATGGACGTAAGCACGTGCTCAACTTTACAGTCACGAATGGCCTCAGTGATTTCGTTGGGACTATGCACAACTTTTGAGGCAAGCACACATGAGAATGAAAGATCAGGGCACGAAAAAAGAGGGTACAGCTCCCACCGGAACAAAGTGATGGAGGTATTCATGCAACTGGCCTCTATAAATATATTCTTTTGCCTTCTATAGTTTTGAAACACAGCTGAAGGCCAGGAAATGAGAGGATGAGAAAAACCCTCAGTAAGCTGTCTACGCAAATTAATGAGGCCACAGAACGGATAGCCTAGACACCACTTTGTTCAACTTCCAAGTTTAAATTCCAAGTTTAAAAGCAACAGCAAGATCGCCTTCCATCTTAGTAAGCAGACACAAACGCAACCATCTCGCGGTTTCAAACGTGTACTCACCCAGAAGAGAAGGTTGAAAACAAACATGAGGTACTTGATACACTGCAGGCAGTTGTGAGCCATGCTGCACCTCTTCAGTTCTAGGAGAAAAATAAATGAGAGATCCAGGTAAAAGACAACGTACTTGTTTCCCTTGGGGGACGTGTACTTAGCCTTGGTGGCCTTGGGGCCCGGGTTGGTGTGGAATCCAAAGAAAGAGTTGCTGGCAGCCCCAAACTGGCCACCATACATGCTGCTGTAGCGACGAAAGGCGCCATTTGGGAAACTGTAATCCTTGCTGTCCAGGGAAGGGCTCCTGTGGTAGGTGGACTCATCGGTGCTAGACCTGCGCATGGTGGCTGCGGCTGGCCCTGCCACTCCTGCTCCGGTGGGCGTCGATGGCGCAGCTGAAGGCTTTGGGATCTTCCGTGCTCCTCCTTGCCACGAATCCCCTATTGCTTTGCGCCAGCTGTTCTTTTGTCTGCCATCCTGTCAAGGAGTAATGTCTGCTGTGCGGCAGCAAAGTTGGTGAAGTGAAGTCTGCTCAGCCAGGAGTTAGGGAGCAGCGTGCTTCCACATGAGAAAGACTTCTGCACAAGTAAACATTCCCGTCACTGGCACAGTCGTCCCTCCCGGCCCACCCCGCTACCAGGGAAGCAAAAATCGGACAGAGGTATACTGTGCCCAAAGCAAAGAATTTTAAAAAAAGGAAGGGTGACCTCGCTCGGCTCCCAAATGCCATAAAAAAACCCGGCTCCGCATGCCACACACAGCAGCGCGCCGCTGCACAGGACCCGCGGCAGGGGCCGGGATTATCCGAAAGGCGGGCAGCTCCCGCGGCCGCTCCCTCCTCGCCACCGCGCTCTGCCCCGAGCCGCCGAGCTCACTTTGAGCATCCCCGCATCCCCTTCCCNCCCCCGGCCCACCCCGGCCGGCACACACACACACCCCTCGCCGGCTCGTAGCCTCCCCTCGGAGCGGGATGTGGCGGCGGCCCCCGGCCCGGGCTGGTCTCGGGTTCCCCCCGCGCCGCAACTCCGAGCGCGCAGGGACTGCGCGGGGACCGCACCTGGTGCAGGTGCGGCGTCTGGGGCCGCCCCGACACAGCGACGGCGCAGCCGGAGGGAACGGGAGGGAGGAACTGCTGTGAGCAGGAGCGCTGGAGATGCTTTGGGGAGAGCGGGGTCAGGACAGGCCGTGCCTCCCTTGCCGGAAGGCTTGTTTGTTCCATTGCAGATCCATCACTGGGATCTTCCTAATTCGCTCAGTCCCAGAGAACCATCACTCAGCACAATGTATGGCCAGCTCGTTTGTCCCCCTGTCAGGTAAGGTACTGATCGGCATCATGCTCGGTACGCTGGGGAGCACTTGTCTAAAATCTGACAGCTCCCACAGGCAGTAAGGAGTTGACAATCTACCACACACAACTTTTTCAGAAAGGAAAAAAATCTTACTGAAACTGTGGCAATTACAGTATTAACACTCAGGAAAGCAAGTCTCATTTACCATCTTTGCCCCAAATTCCCTGTTAAAGTAACTCACTTGTCTCTGTCGTGCTGTGAACTGGGCTGGCCTCTCTCCGCCTTCCTCCTCCGTCTGCCCTTTGATTTTGACTGTAAGCTATTGGTGCTAAGTGAAAAGGGGGGTGGCTAATATTTTTTAAAAGGCTTGCCCCAGCAGAGAATTAATCAAGATGAAAACAGGTTTCTTGCATGAAGCATCTTGCCAGTCTCAGCACAAATCCAGAGACACAGGCACCAATTAATTAAAGAACAAATTAGTAAAAGTAAAATGAGCTGGTTGTGCACATAGCTTGAGCAGTTCACCCTTGCAAACCACCCTCTAATTCTGTTAATTTACAAACTGCAAACCTAGAGGCTAATTATTTCTCTTCATTTTCTCCACAAACTATAAAACACTGACCATACCTGATGCAAGCTTTAGAGAGAAAGAACTTGAGCACAAAACATGAGAGTGATAACTCCTGCACCATCTATTTCAACAATTTTGATAACTTAAAACTTCTACTTTTTTATTTCCTACCCCTAAAATTAGAGACACTTCATGGCCACGATGGAGGTCAGTTTTCTACTCTTCCTCTCTCCCTTTCATGTATGGTATAAACTCTGTCCCCATTAAGGAGTCGTCCTTTCCTACCACATAAAGATGGTGGAAGCAGATCTGTTCTTGGTCTGAGTTTCCAATATACCATTAATTTTTCCTGTGGCACCAAGCAGTCCTGCCACCAGCCTTCCTCCTCATCTCTATTGCATCTAGACCAGTCTGGCAATAGAAATCCAAAGGTGATTAAAATATTTTCTACACTGCCTATGAGTATACAAATATGCCTTTGCACAGATCTTCATGTTAAATGGTTTTTCTCAGTACACAAATTATGTTGAAACAGTGACAAGTCAGATAACTCTTACTTAACAAGGGTGTCCATGGTATTGCATGTAAGAGAGAAAAATTTGGTATATTTACTATAAACTAGACATCTGAAGCCCTAAAGGCAGCTTACTGCTATCTGGATAAGAAAAGTATTAGAAATCACTTGATTTCACCTTTCCTTAAGGGAAGAAATCATCAATCCTTAAGAGAATTAAGTCCTTAATATGGTTGGAATAATTTATAAAGCCAAGATGTGAGGTGGAAGGGAGAGTTTCTAAATGTTGCTTTTAAATAAATAGTAATAAACATCAACACATGGGTGGATATATTTCAGACAGGTGCAAAAGGCTGTATAAGGAAGGCCAAGGTCCTGCATGACCCTTACAATAAAGGGTACTTTTACTCCAGCCTCCTTTCACTGTCATCCCTTAGCACACCTCATGGAAATGACAACTTTCTTAAGGCACTTTAGATATCAAGTCATTGCTGTTCTTCTTTCTCATATACCAACAACTAATTAGAAACAGAGTCATCTGGGATACAGACATTATACAGATCCAGAATCATTCTTTTATTAAATCTTCAACACTAGGAAACCCAGTCAGAATCACTAACCCAAATGGGAAATCCTTGAGATAGCAATGTTGTACTAGCAGGCTAACCACAGCTTGGATGACACGCTAATGTGATGGAATAAGATCCTGCATGGGAATTGGGGAAGAACAACAAAAAGAGAAGGGTTGATGTACTCTACTCTTGCCCATCCCCGGCGCAAAGTGGATGAAAGGAACATGCTGGGACCCATATTGACATTTAAGCCATTTAACAATACAGTAATACATGAGCCAAAAAGAATAAACCTTGGAAGCATTGCATCACAGGGCCATTATGTTTACAAGTGTGACTTAAGGGGCAGGTGAATTGGAGTTTTCACAAAACTTTTTGATAATGACGGAGCCTAAATTCACAGCAACGTTGCTGGACTTAGTGACCTCTGTTCACCTCTGCTTAACATCTACGTTTTCTCTCCCTAACTGCAACTGTATATTCCCATCCTGTATCCAATTCATATTGATTCCTCTACACAAGAAAGCAGGCACTGTGCAATCTCACCAACAGAGGTTCAATTTGTATTGATTCTGGTGGGATGGTACCATTTAGATTATAACAGCTCTGTCCGTGCTGCTCAGAGTGGAGGGCTGGTAACATCTCCAGCCAAAACCCTGGCCCTGAAAGAAGAGAGGCAGCCCTCTAACTCTACTGACATCAGATGAGCTTCCAGCTGATAGAGTGTAAAAGGTTTGGGCAGCAATAGCAGATCTGTTAACTGTGTTATCCCTCACACCCTTTCTGTGAGCAGCCTCACTCGAGGCTTCAGCTGTCACCTCCTGAAGACACACACCTACTTGGTCAGCCCACACTTCCCATCCTACTCTGAGCTTGCAGACACCGCAGACCCCACTCCCACCTCCCTTAGCCACATCTACTCCTAGTTTCCTTAGTTGTTCTTGTTGCTCAGTGTCCCTGCTGCCAGCCCTTACTCCATCCCTCCACTGCTCATAATAACACTCCTCCTTTAGAGGGATCACGGGCACCTGGGCCAGTCAGGATGGGGTACATGCAATGCACGTGAAACAGCTACACATGAGAGCACAGGCAGCAGACCCAAGTCCTAGGTGGGCTGAAGCTGAAGAATGCTGCTGGACCCTGACCCCCAAGGCAGGAACGTCACTGCTGCTGAGGCTGAAATAGGGTTTGTGTGTGGACTCTGAGCTCAAGTGACAGGTAATACATCAAAACGTTCCACCAGGGATGCCAAAAGAACCTGCTTGTCCCCATAATTTTGGTGGAGCTGCTGTCTGTCCCTCTTCAGCCCCCTGCTCGCCTTTGGCTCCTCTTCTGGTATAAAATGTTTTTCCAGACCCAGCTTTTTCTTTGCCTGTTCCATGTTCAGGGCTTTTCTTCCTCACTGTGAGTCATGCCTCTGGACCCAAAAGGAACACAAAATACTGAAACCAACCAGTATTTTTATACTATGTTGAATCACACCTTCCTTTTACCCATTTTTTAACTCTCATGATCACAAGACACCAGCCTCTTCAGGTCACACAAAATGCAGTCACTAACTCAACCTCTTCATTAATTTAGTCTCATACAAAAGTCCTTGATTGGTTGCAATGGCTCTCCCCTTACCAGTGCCTCTTGTCACTGTCTTCAAAACTCTACACACATGCTCCATCCTTCCAATGAAACAATCCACTTTCCATTAATGTCAGTAGCAAGTTTGTTAAGAAGTAATGCACAAAATAAAATAGATTTTAAAGATTTCTGATAGAAGCTATTACTGAAATATACTGTATAAATACAGTATGTGACAGGTGACAGTCATTCCCAGTAGTTTCAGTGAACAAAATGTCTAAGATGAAATATTAATAAAAGAGTAGGGTTTTTTTTGTGGGTAATTAGCTTTGCTTCACAAGACAGCATTGAAATCAGCTAAGGGTGATCAATTGATAATACACTCCAAATGCTTAACTTCGTGATTTCATGTACAGAGATCACCCCATAAGAACCTTAATCAGTCCTGTCTGGCACTGCCTGTCCTTATCTTCAGCAACATACCTAAAGAGCAATCCCTTCTTTCTTCCTCCAGTGTACTCATGCAGCTACTGTTTGGTTATGTTTGATTCAGTGATGCAGGCTTTGTAAAAATTGTACCTCTTCTGACTGGAGGGTGAACCAAAGTTCAGGGCAAGGCTGGCTGTTTCAGCTAGGAGGGAAAAAAAGCCTTGTGATGGAGTCTTTGATTTGTTTGCTTTTGTATATTCATTTTGCATGAATATAAATGACTAAAAGTGGAAGGCAAAGGGAGTGAGAGTATGATTTTTAACCTGACAGCCTCACGCTGTCATAGGTCTTCAGTCTCTGCTCAGCCCTGGCCAGGGCTGTTTAGTGTCTTCATTAGTGACATACACAGACAGTGGGATCGAGTTCACCCTCACCAATTCTGCAGATGACACCAATCTGAGGGGTGCAGCTGACACACCTGAGGGACGGGATTCTATTCAGAGGCACCTGGATAAGTGGGCCCATGGGAATCTCAAAGGGTTCAACAAGACTAAATGCAAGCTGCTGCACCTGGGTTGGGGCAATTCCCAGTATCAGTGCAGGCTGGGGAATGCAGAGATTGAGAGCAACCCTGTGAAGACGTGTCCTTGCAACCCAGAAAGCCAACCGTATCCTGGGCTGCATCAAAAACAGCGTGGCAAACAGGTCGAGGGAGGTGATTCTACCCCTGTACTCTGATGAGAGCCCACATGAACCAGCGCATCCAGCTCTGGAGTTCTCAGTTCAAGGAAGACATGGACCCATTGGGATTGGGTCCAGAGGAGGGCCACAAGACCAGTCAGAGGGCTGGAACACCTTCTTTATTGGGAAAGGCTGGGAGAGGTAGGGTTGTTCAGCCTGGAGAAGAGAAGGCTCTGGGTAGACCTCACTGCAGCCTTTCAGTACCTGCATGGGGCTTATAAGAAGGATGGGGACAGTTTTTTAGTAGGGCCTGTAGCAATAGGATGATGGGTAATGGTTTTAAACTAAAAGAGGGTGGATTCAGACCAGATAAGGAAGAAAAATTTTACAGTGAGGTGATAAAATACTGGAAGAAGTTTCCCAAAGGGGTAATGCCCCATCTCTGGAAACATTCAAGGTCAATTCAAGCAACAAACAAAGGGTTTCATCCCTAAATTCTGCTCTCTCCTAAAAATTCTCATGGTGCANAGAAGGCTCTGGGTAGACCTCACTGCAGCCTTTCAGTACCTGCATGGGGCTTATAAGAAGGATGGGGACAGTTTTTTAGTAGGGCCTGTAGCAATAGGATGATGGGTAATGGTTTTAAACTAAAAGAGGGTGGATTCAGACCAGATAAGGAAGAAAAATTTTACAGTGAGGTGATAAAATACTGGAAGAAGTTTCCCAAAGGGGTAATGCCCCATCTCTGGAAACATTCAAGGTCAATTCAAGCAACAAACAAAGGGTTTCATCCCTAAATTCTGCTCTCTCCTAAAAATTCTCATGGTGCAAATAGCCTGTGCTGTCACATGTTGCCAAAGACTTTAAGAGAGGCTCAAGTGGGTCAGAATTGGAGCCGGGAAGTCAATTCCTGAACCAAAAGCAAGACATGTTAAAGCAGCCCCCTAAGAAACAGGGAAGTCAAGCAGTCCTACTCCAGGCAGCAGGTCCTCCAGTTCAAACAGTATTACCATGGCTCTATAAGATGAGGATCTCTCTAGAACCTTTTATTTTAGAAAGAAATATGAATGCTTTTTAGTAATTGAAGCAGAAGAGAGCATGTTTCACTGAAACCTCAAACTTACTGCATACATAAGAAGATCCCAGACCTTCCCTTTTATTTCCATGGTCCTTGCTTGTTCATTAGCAATTTCACTATCTGTAAAAGGCTATAGCTGCTGGAAAGAGACTGAGCCCTGGATTGGATAGGCAGGAGGTCAGACATTCTAGAGATTTCCTCAGCTAACACCAAGATCTTTTTATATCCACAGTTGTACCTCCAACTCCTTAAAAGATTTACTGATGCAAAACTTTAAAAACGCATTCCAGTAGGAAGCAATTTCACTTATATAGCAGAATTCAGGGTTGGTTGGTTTGTTTTTGTTTGCTTGATTTTTTTTTCATTTTCTTTTTTTTTCTTTATAAATAAGGAAATTTGCATGAAAAAAATAAAGATCTTCAATACTTAATAGCTCATCTTCTGCTCACATGTCACCTGAAGTCATGATCTTTGGTTTATGGCATAATTAGTTGCTATGGAAATAACATAATCATAGACAAAGAGAAAATATTTTGGATATGATTTGCAATGCTCTTTATTTAAGCCTGTGTACAAGTTCCTTTTGCAGAAACCTCATGGCTTTTACGTGCTCTCATCTGCATCACTGCTGCCATCCCCTCTGCTTTCAGACACACTGTATTTGTACACACATGACTCACACTGAGGACATTTTCCTCACCCATATTTGAGCATCGATATGTTCAAACAGTGATGAGAGTGAACATGCACACAGAATAGCTGGTGCCAAGTCAGACTAAACAAATAAAATCTCTTAAAAAATTACCCCAAAACCCTGTGCACCACAGAGATCTCTTGCCATTTGTGCTTCCTCTGGGCTTCTGTCATCCTATCCATTGCTAATGATTTCTTTTGTCCAATAATAAAAATTTTAAGTAAGGAGATTCCCTGTTTCCCCAGCAAATTCTGCATATTTGAGCCTGGACAGGAAGGATTATTGCTGCAGATGAAAGAGAAGCAGTGACAGTCACTGAACTCCTGAAGAAGCAGAAGGCTCTGTTCCCCTCCTAATGTCCTCAGTAATAAAGAATGAGCAAACAGAAATAAAGAACCCATCTGACACCCTCTACAAGAAGAGTTGTAGGCCAAATAAAATCTTTGTCAAGACTTATCTTTGTGGTGTCAGCAGGTCTCAGCAGCACAAATGCAATTTATGTGCTAGTTTTCTTAAAATCAGGTTACTTTCTCTAACCTGAGAGATCAGCTGACGTTCAAAGAAATACCACTTCAAACACACACGTGGTACTCAGGATCTTTCTGTCAAGTATAAAGTAATCAGACATGAAAATCCTTAAACTGCACAGTTTTGATGGTTTGTGAAAGCCGAAGTAAATGACTTCGAAAAATTCCAAGATTCAATCATGTTCCCTAACAAGTGTTTGCCTTTTAACATCTTTATGGATTTTTTCCTTGGAGATTCAAAATGGATTCTCTGTTTGTCCTGCATCCTTAAAAAACAGGACTAAGGTTTTGCACGCATATGAGCATGAAGCAAAGTTCATATAACCATATTTCAGCTCCATTTCCAAAGCAATGAAGGCCCAGAAGCATTCACTGACCTCACAGGCATCCGAGCGCTCAGCACATTTCAGAATCAGGTCACAGAGAGCCCATCTCAACTAAGTACTCAACCAGTTTTCACTGCACTGAGACATTCACGTACTTAAATAGTAAGCACACACTTAAATGCTTTCACAAGGGGGATTGTACATAGGCATGAGAAATGCAGCGTTGAAAAGGCTTCACATCAAGCTGGACTCTGCATACAGCTGTTGTAGCACACAGCCTTGAGACTACTGCTTGGCAGATCTACTTGCAGAGCTGGCTGGGAGGTGCTTTCAGCCAAAAGAACATGGTTGAAATGGGGAAAGGAGTTCTCATACCAACAACTCAGTCAATAGATGTGAGTGAGCATGCCAAGACCCCAGGCTGGCTCGAGAAGTGATCTCGGCTGCTGCATTGCTGGGTCTGTGTCTTCCTCTTCACAGCTAAAAGTCCTCAATTTGCTCCTAGGTGCCTTAGGCTCCTTCCAAAATCCTAGTTTAAAGATAAATATATCTATTTTTCAAAAAAAGGACTGAAAATAACCTTCTTAAGGGAGCAACAGGTGCATTTTTTTCATCTTTAAGGATAACAACTTCTTGGAATAAGCAAAAGACATTATTTTTTATTATATGGAAAGTCTGACACCAACTCAATGCATTTCTTGGAATGCAGGGTGTGTTGGAGAGAGCTTAAAATTAAAATCAAAGTATTAAAGAGCCTGCAGGAATTTAAAAGAGCATTTGAAAGCAAATAATAAACAAAACCACTCGGTGATAATTAAATATTGATATTAAAATGCCATGGACCTGTACAAAGAAAATGCAAGTGGACATATATCTTCTTATATATTAGGTTATCAGCTATTGTTTCTTTTCTTAATGTCATATGGAATCACAAGACTTATATCATCCCACACAGTAGAAGTAAACAGCAGTGGATCTCTTATCCTTGACATCTCTGTAACCATTCAAGACAAAAGAGAGGAGCTTCTGCTATCAAAAACTTAAAAATAAAATAAAAAAAATCTGTGAAGGAGCACAAGCTTTGGCTTTCTGCTTTGCTATTTGGAGCATTCATAGCAGCGAACAGTCAAAAATAACTTCAGGAATGCTACCAGCAGACATACTGTCAAATACATTTTTTAAACAGGTAAGACATACAGGTAAACAATTTAAAACAATAGTCTAGGATTTACACTCCTAAAAGGCATATTAGTGAGTACAATAGTGATAATGCTTGAAATAAAAATGTTCTTTTGAAACAAAACCTATCATCTGCACTGGAAGCCATATATCTGTATTGACTTGTTCCCATCACCACAATCCAACTCTTTTTATATTTCACTGTCAAAATCTGTAAATAGGCTCATGTCCCGAAGGAAGGGTACATCTACACAAAAAGAAGCATCATCTCTATTTTAAGGTAGCAGAATATCCTTTTTGCAAAACATACCTAAGCTCAGTTATAAAAACAAAATACAGAAGCTCTAATTCAGCAAATTTGACATGTCTATAAAAATGAGAAACTCATCCCTATTTATTAAGATGCTAAATGCTGTTTAATTTGAATCATGGAGGCTTTGTTTGGACAGAAATAAGGACATAACTTAGAGCTTTAATGATAAAGAATGAACGATAATCACGCCTGAATTTAGATACTCATTGAAAAGGTACTGCCAAAACATCTGTACACTCCTTAAAGTCATTATCCATTTTGCACACTGGCTAATGTTCTGAATTTAATCAAAACCAAATTTGTGCCTAAACTTCAATGGAGTATTTGTGCTCAGTGTTTCCTACTAGTTTGCACCAGGCTTTAAGACATTTCTACTCTATAAGAAGCACTTGGAACAGGACCTTTGCCAATCTAAGCCCTAGCATACATGAAGCTGCTAAAAATGCAAGGTCAACCTCTTCTGTAGTCTGACCTCCAAGCAGTTTATTTGCTGTGTTATATTTATGAGGATGTTTATAAAGGCAGATTTATATACCAAAACCTTATTTCTGCATCAACTCACCAAGAAGCCATCTGAAAAATTATTAGGAGCATTTCTACACAAAAATGATATCTATTCCATGATACTTTTCAGAAATGGCAGAGAATGCACAAAGAAAAACCCAGCCTCCTGATTTTTGTATTCTGCATTTCTGCCATTAGATTTACTTGATGAGGAAAGAAGACCTTCTTAGAAATATATTTATTATACACATATTTCCACATACCTAAAGACCGTACTTTGTTTCTGCATAGTTCTGGTATTGCTAATGATATTTAACTCAAATAACACATGATTATAACCCTATAAAACTTTAATTAAAATGCTTTATAGTCTCTTTAAAGTGTCACCCAAACCTATGCTGCAGGGTAAACTGTACTTTTAATTTCTATTTGTTATGTTTACACTGTAAAAATAGATTCATTAGATTCATTATGGTAAAAGTTAGTTATTATTTCTTAGAACAGCCTTCTAAGAAATAATAAAGTCTGTCTGGATAAAGTGAACAAATTACCATTTTTTTTTCTTCCATTTTGCCTGGAATTCCTAGGCAGTCAGTCACTACCAAAAAAAAAAAATAATTCCGATAGGGGTCAAACACTACGAAGCCAAAACCATACTTCTGAATCAAACCAATAATCAAAATGCTGAATGTATTTGCCAGAGCAAAAAGTGAAAATACCCAGAAGATAATGATACTCTGCCTGGCTCAAACAGCATACTGTGTTTGGAGCCTGATCCAAACCAGACAATTAATGGCAAGGTGTCCTTCCAATCTCAACACTTCATAAGTCTGATTGCTTTAGTCCAGACAAATCTTCTGCCCCCATTGATGCCTGGATGTTGTGGTGAGCAGGACTGCTATGAATTGGCCATATTCAGATGAGCCGGCATTCAAATTTTTTATGCAGGATAAAAATAAAAGTAAAGAGAGGCAGGAGGACTGAATCCGGGACTCCCTTTACCACTTTGGAATAGGATTTCTTTATTGATCTGTTTAAGACAGCATAGGTATAACAAGTATGACAGGACAGATGTAACAGGGCATTAAAGCTCCAAGAACTGGGAAGGAAGAAGGGCTGACATCCTCACCAGAGCCTGCAGGGACTCCTTGCCTGGCCTGCCAGCTCCGTTGGGCAGACAAGTGGTCCCATAGGCATTCTGGACATTTGCTCCTTCAGACATGTCTTAGACCTTTTTCTACAGTGAAACATGTAGCACCTTTCTCACCTAACAAAATAATCACAGGAAGAATTTCAACAGAAACACACCCCTTACAAATTTTTAAAAACACAACCTAAAATAAACAACCAAGCATCAACTCCTCAATAAGCAACTGAAACTAAAAAACCATGAGCCTTGACAACGTGGAAGTCCCCTGCCTTCGCAGAGCTATGGCAAATGTTCTCCACTCCTACATTCCATGCGTAAGGAACAGGACTCACAGCGCTGTATCTGGTATTTTGATAGCAGGTATTAGCCCTGCTACAAGTCCCAGCATAATCCTGGCCTGGCCTTAGCTGCTCCTCCAACAGAAAGTCTGCTCGAAAGGGAACCAAGCCAAAGTTGGCTTTGGCAAGACAGAGGTGCAAATCTGATTTTCCTTCACGGAGTAAGTTACAGATCCTGCAAACTCATGCCTCTTGCAGCTGGAAGCTGACAGCTTCAGATGAGAGAGATTTATCATTATTATTTTAGTATGAGAGCAGTTCACTGATTGCAGCTTGACAACTCAAGTTAATTAGTTGATGAAGGGTCTGATACACGCTGGCTGGCTCCTTCTCTGTGGACGATGACACAAGCAGCAGAATGAAATCCATACTTAAAAGGTCTTTCGTCTTTTTAATCCTAAACTACAAATCACAAAATCCACATAACAAAACCTGCAGATCAGAGGAATTACACAAGAGGTTCCCCTTCCCCTGGCCCTCGGGACAGTCTGGTCTCTGCTGCTTATTGAAGCTCATAAACAGACAGACTTGACTTCAAAAGCATCCTCTTTTCTTCCTGGACTCCCAGTGGTTCTCAATAATAAGATAACTGGTTTGAGCAAAACCTGGCAATGTTCCCTTAAGGCTGCTTTCCCCAGCAGGGAAATAGCAGCTTGCAGGTTTTCGTCTACTCCTGCCAAACAGGAGGTGGGATTTACCGGCCCCATCAAAGTGATTATGTCCAGATCACCTGGCCCCACCCAGCAGATCAATGCACAAAGCCCACGTGCTAGTTTGCATCCAAGCTTACAATATGTTTTGGTTCTTACTAAACTAAGAGGTAAAATAGTGTGTGATGCCATAATGTCTCAAGCTCCTAAGAAGTGTTGGAGAAGCACAAATGGCAGGGAAAGCTGGCTGCGAAGTCATCTGCATGGGACTGGAGCCACTGAAAGCCACTAAGCAGTGAGGGACAGGGGAGGAGCACTGCCTGTTGGGAACAAGAACAGGCTGTTGCTGGTAGACCTGGAGCCTCATGTCAGTGGGAGCTACTGCAGAAATTCAGACAGCCCTCTGCCAGACTCCACATGTAACTGTACAGCATAGCTGTAAATCTCTCCACGGCCCTAGTTTTTAGCAAAGAAAAAAAGCATTTTCTTCATCTGCCTTCCATATCCACATTTTGCACTTTACACAGTTTCCATCTCTCTTTTCACTTAACACCTAGAAAGATGAACTGCATTTATAGGTGCTCTCTTAAATCAAAAGCAAAAATGGCAATTCCAAGACACTGGACATGTTTGAAATGTGGTCAATCAGAGGTTGCTGTAGAGCAACCAAGAGAAAGGAGCCCACTTCCTTTAGAGGAAGACAATGAAGTTCCAAGACAAGCAGCTCTTGTTCCCAGAAACTATGAACAGAGTATATAACCTAGCAGTCATCTCATCTGGGCCTCTGGGGTCCTGAAGAGAGAGGCACAAAAAGACACACAGCTACAGGCACAGTAAGAGATGTGCACAACACACTGAAATGGCTGGGTTGAGAATTCACTTAGGAGGCTTCACTAGTTACATCCTGGTATGGCTTAATCTTGTTTTAATCATCCACACAAGGACTCTGATGATGGAGCCTGATTTCCTCCAACAGAAACCTTTCAGTCCTGGATCCCTGCTTTTCTACACTTCTTTAATTACCATAAAAGCAGATGATTTTTTTGTGTGTGTGCTTTAGGACTGTTTCCTTCCAGTTTGAGAGCAGCTCAAAGGAATTGGCTTCAACAGCTTTCCATGATTTAGGTTTATTTTTGACCATGCTGAGTTCTGACAGATGAGAGGTTCCAGTGAGGGCCTTGCTTTATTCTGCTTCCACAAGGATGCTATTGAAAATGTTCGGATGAATCAGGACAGCACAGATGCTGCACGCAGCATTTAGAAGCAAAACACTTTGCTGCAATAGTGTTTGAGCATTTAGGGGACCTCAAAGGTGATTTTTTGATATTATGTTCTAAACAAACAAAAATGAAACAAACCCCAAAACTCCCCAAAAAACCCCTCCAACACTCTCCACATTAATATTAATTTCTATAACACCACTTTAAAAACAAAACTACCTCAAAATTAAATGGTGCACCCAGGATGGCAATACCTCAAAAATTAAAGCAGCATTTTGGCATTTTTCCCAGAAAAAAAATATATATATACATGTGTGTATACAGAAAGACACATTTTATTTTTTTGCAAAATCAGTGAAGCTGTGGGGGCTATTCCTCAGTCAGCCAGAGGCAGAGACAGGCTGGTCTGCTCAGCGCAAGAACACTTCGGCATGAGAAAGAGCTTGATTACCTGAACAACTCTGTGTGTGTGCGACAAAAGTAGTGAACAAGGCTCTCTCAAATCCATAATGCTGAAGCCTTATCCTTCCTACCCAAGACAGAGATCTTAATTTGAGGGCTGCCTGTGCTTCCAGGACAGAGTTACTAGGTTATAGTAAACAAATTCCTAACAGCAGGCTGCTGAGATTAAAAGAATCCCCTTGGTTATCCCCAGTCAGTTGTGAACAAATCCCTGCACTACCAGCAAGCCTAGCTAGGGTTTTTCTGTGGGAGCAGTTACAGAAGCTCCTAATCTTAAATCCTCCACCAAACCTACTGAAATGATGTCTGCAGCTCTGCTTGAACCAGCAAGAAGTGTGAGCAGAAGAGATGCAGTTCCACACATACCCTTACGCACTCTTGAAGAGGCATCTGAATGCTATCCAAAAATTAATTACATAGCATGACAAGCTCTGACAATTAGCTAAGTAGACTGCTTGATGGCTAGGATTTTAAATAAGGATCTTTCAAGGGGGAAGCTCTGGAACAGGCACTGCTACTGTCACAACATTCTGAGCTGTCATGAAAGCATAGTACCAACAAGACAACCCTAGGGGCTTCACAACTGTGACTGCCAAGGAAAGAAAAGATGCTGGGGGAAAAGGACCTATTTAACTGCACCTGTACCTCACATCCATCATTAGGACATCCTCCCTTCCAAGAGGGCAGGTACACAGAAGGATTTGGGTCTCCTCCAGACTACAGCTGGTCCCCATGAAGCAGCAAGGGAAGCCAGGACCAGCACCTACTCTCACTGGAGCTGGAAGAGGGTCTCTCTGTCACACCCACATCAGGCAGAGCTCACAGGCAGGCCTGTCAATACAGCCAGTCCCCATACAGTGGTCAGCAGACCCAGCACCCTTGACCCCATCTTGACCCAAAGGTTCACTGCCTCCAAAATCCCTCACGTGTCCACTCCACGCAACCCTGAAAGTTCCAGCTCCTCCACTGAAGGGGAGTTTTGGCAAAGGGCTTTTGCACACCATTTGTGCAGATTCCTCTGATGGCTTCTTGTGGAAAACAGTGCTTCGCTCACACAGCTCTCACCTCCTTTTGGGTAAGAAAACAACACTCCCACTTCTCAATTTTCTGCCTTTGCATGCAAAGGGAAGGGACAGAGACACCAGGATTTCGGGACAGTAAATATCCGGAGTGACCTGACAGCAAGCACTTTGTAGTGTTCATGGCAACAGCTTTTGGCATTGCAGGAGAAGAAACAACTAATTACACAACAAATGAACTACAATCTTGTATTTACAAGGCAGATTTTCACTGCAGACAATTACTGTTTATGTAGTGGTGACTAAAAGTCTTGTGTTGCCATTTACAAGATTATCTATGAGATGGTTCCACTTTATCAGTATGTTTTCTTTATGAAAAAATAATTAAGGAATGTATTAAACAGGGAAGGTGGTTTCACTGGAAGCTCGGTGCCTGTTTCCCTTCTATAGGAGTGAAAATCTGTCTCTCACAAGTCTGTTACAAAATATTTTGTCACAAAAAAAATACTGTTTCAAATGTTTGCTTCAAAATTTGCTATTCTTCTGTGATACATTAATTGGCAGTTTCTTTTCCCTGACTGTTACTCCCTGGGCCATTGGAAGGTTTCGGGTTGATCTTGATATGTATACTTATAATGAATACACATTAATAAGCATGTGTCAGTGTATACACTTTCACAGAAAATCAGAATCTCAAGAACTTCACTGAGAGCCCTGTAAAAGGAAAAATTTCATGGTTTTTTACATTTATTTTAAAACTTCTTATTTTTTGGTTGGACTTTGTCAGAGTTGAGCCGTGACTTGCCAGCTCATCTTTCTTCTTTAGAATCAATGTCTAGATAAGTGCATTGAAGCACCATTCACTTAAACCAGATCTGCTTTTAACACCATATGCTAATTAACTTTCGGGTTTTGATACAAATCCCTCAGCAGCTCACGCTCCTCAGTCATGATTCAGATGTGTAAGCAAGATTCTCAGACACTGCAAAACAACTTAACTACAAGTAAATCAAAAGCACTGAATGTTTACACCAATTGAGAACTCAGCCAACCGTCTCAAAATTGCAGAGGCTTCCACTCAGGTGAGCATCACTGCTGAGGTATTTCTCCCCCATGTATATGCTGCCTTTTCCATTCCTGTTGATGGGGGGATAAATATCTGCAGCAGCATTTCTGAACTCTGCCTTGGGATTTGGGTGGAATTCTCCCTTTCTTTAAGCAGGGGCTCTGTTTTCCCGGCTCAGTTGAGCTGTGCGTGCCAAGACTTGACTCACTTGACTCATGCAGTTTGTGCTGCTGGGCACAGGTGAGATGCCCTTCCCTCAAGCTGTCACCAACCTCGCTGGAGAATCAGCTGCCAGCCAGGCTCCAGCATCTACACAGGACCCTCACATGTCACAGTGTTAGACTCCCTCTTGCTCCTCCATCTGGGAGCGCAGCCGTCTCCTTCCTCTCTCAAGGCAAGCAGCCAGTAAGGGCCAGAAGTCACCTCGCACTGTTATTTGCTACCTGCCAATCCACGTACCCAAGCCAGCTTCATTTGAGAATGTGCCTTTTAGATTTAATTTCCCTTCCAGGCAAAAGGTACACTGCTGCCAAATACATGTTTTGTTAAGGCCTCCCATGGCTGCTGAATGCCATAGTTTATTCCATATCAGCCTGTTCATCATAGCTCCGTTTCATGTTTTTCAAAGTGTTTTTGGAAGATATATGGTCTGAACGAAGAAGACTGCCCAGGACAGTGGGGCAGGGCAATACTGCATGGAAATTTCCCTAAAGCAGATCAGAGAAGACAAGGAGGCAGAATGGCTCCCTGGGGTAGGGACCAATGCAGCCGTGGCAATGAGAAAGCTATTGGGATTTATCAGCTCAGCTAGTGTTTATTCCAAAATTCAAATGTTCTTTTCCTTCTCCCTGTGTGGGCTAATCCAGTGCACACTGAAGGCAGTGGGAGATCTACCTATGAGTCTGAAGAGCACATAGGCAAACTTTTAAGAAACTTTTTCATTTAGAGAATAACTTGAAAGTCATCTCCGTGAAGATGTGAAAGAGCTAAATAACAGACAACTGCAGCTACTTTACTGACAGCTGCCCTTCTATACTGAGCCTGTAGAGTTCAAAAAACTTGATGTGCCTTCTGATGTGATGAATGAGAAGATTAGATCTGACCTTTAGCTGGAAGAAGCAAGGGAAAGATAGGGGTCAGTCTACTTCGTGGATGAAAAAACAAAAAGGACTAAGACTTTGTCCCCAAAAATTAAGTAGGCTTTCAGACTTAAGCCTAAAACAAAGTCTCCATTCCACTTCTTACACAGTCCTCCGGTGCTGGGTACGAGTCAATCCCTGTGCTTCAATTTTGCTCTCCAGCCCATTTTTTTCATACTGTCTCACCAGTTTGTTGAAGTTTCTAGGTATCAGTGCAATACTACTAGTGATGGACATGCTCTATGATAGTTTCAAGAACAGTATAATGATAACAATGAGGAGGAGATACCCAGCACAAACCTGAAATATGACTATGAGCACAGGAATGCAAACAGGAACTCATTAACACATAATGTATGCTAAGATGCTTTTTAAATGGTGTTAGTGTGTACCAAGAAAGAGCTTTTCTAACTTTAGTTTAATTACCATTATAACAACTACTAGACTTCACTAAAGTATTTCTTGCTTTTACTTGAAGAGCAATTACATACAGTTAGTTATTTCAATGTTACTTACTCTTCTCAATCATTACACTGTCTGGATGAAAACTCACTTCAACAAGAACTAGTATTACAACCTATGTGTTGATTTGATTCCTCTGAGACAGATCTGAAAATAGAAATGGAGATCTCCCACATTTCTATTAATCTTGGCATTGTCCTGAAGTAGTTCACTAACAGATAGCACACAGTATAAGTGAGAGAAAACAACACAGAAATGGAGAAACACAGTATGGACAGGTGGTGATAGTGAAAAGGAGTGAGACATGCTGTCATCACATAGGGAGTATTTTAGCTTTGCTTACAAGCAATCACATCTTACACATCAAAAGGAGCTGCTAGCCACACAGTTGGAGCCAAGAATTTAATTGGATTTGGGCAAGTGGTACAGAACAGCTTCATATTTCCAAAACATACAGCTTTTCCAGAGTGGTAACTACTGCATTCCCATCAACCTGATGCAAAAGCACAGCACTGGACCCACTTGTCCAAGGCCTGAGTAAATTGTAGAGTCTACCTCAAGCCTTGCTTTCCCTTTTCTCTCTCTACAGCCTCTCTCTCAACATATTCAAGCATGTTTGCAAGAAGGGAACAAGTTGTTGTTCAGCCACAATGACAAGTCTCCACAAAGGAAGAGTTCCCTTTTTATAGCTGATAGATATGTATGTTGAAAAGGTGCAAGCAAACACCTTTGAAACCAAAGACCCAAATGTTAATAATCAAGTTTAGGGGCTTGACATCTTATTTCAGGTGAAGTCAAGAATTCTTGTATAACGTGTGCATGTGGAAGCATAATGCATTGTAGGTAGGTCATCACGGCTAGGCTTCCTGAATGAAGATTTGGAAAGGGCTCTGCCCACGCTTGCTGCAAACGCGCTGATGGCTAAAAAGGCCAACGTGAGATAAGCAAGTCTGGTTGCAAATTGTAGGTAGGTACTGCAGTACAAACTGACATTCACTAACAAGACAGCATTTTCAAAAGGCCAAAAGAAAGCTCCGCCACAGGGATACAACAAAATATAAAGACGTGTCAGATGGATTTTGGTAGCAGATGTTATAGCAAGTGAAATAAATATGAAATATATATCAATAAATGTATGCTTCAGCTGCTCCTTTTTTTCACTCTGTCTTTGCTACCAACACATGTACTATAAAACTATCTCTTTGGCTCAGAGAAAGATTTTTGTTCCATCCACTTTTTCAAGACATACTTAATAAATCATATTTGCAGCATAAATCATATCTTACAACAAATTGTATTTTGAGGAAATAATCTCCAAATGTTGTAAGTGCAATAAGGCCACCCCTTAAAATAAAATTCACATCTGTAATATTTTAGCATGCATGGTAGCAAAAAGAAGAACCAAGAACAGGTCCACTTGGTGTATCTTTACACAGCTTTAAAAATACTTTTCCCTAATTTTTATTAACATTTTTCCAAAGATATAAAAAAGCTGAAAGCCTTAATAGCCTCACAGTGCTGAAACCATTTATCATATTGCGAAGGTGAGAAATGCACTTCAGTTGGTTTTACCAGCACCCCCCACATAAGATTTGTCTTTTTAAAAAGTGCAGTAAAGGTCTCTTCTAGAAATATGCTGCCAGAGCCTGAATCAAAGCTGATGGATAGGAATCACTTGATCAAAGCCTGAGAACAGAAAAGCGTTTTTATTAAATGCTCTTATGCTTTAACACCTTTGCACATTTACTCAGCAATGTGGGCTTTAACAACAGCTTACTGCAAACGTACTGCTGGCAAGAGACCTTTTGTGTACTGCACCATGTCACACACCCCACTGCAGATAACAAAAGCCACCATCAACATAAATGCAACTGGATTTTTGGTCATGAGTACAAAGAGTCTCTACTTGGTCTTTTTTTATCGTGCCCGCACATGTAACTTTCTTGGTACCAAAGACAGAGTGTTGGACTAAAATGGTCACTGCTGAGAGTCTTATGCTGATAGTATTAGGGTCAAGGAGGTGTAATTAATAACTAAATTTGGTAATTTGTATCAAGCAATGAGGTTCCACTTTAGATTGCTAATTTACAAATAACAAACACGGTGTGTGGGGGGGTGTGGAAACAGAATATGCTGTTTCTTATCCACCTCACACACAAATACTCCCTTCTGATAGAAGTGAGAACTTTCTGGCCTTCTGGCTCAATACCTCTCCTAACTAGGGAATTACATTGAGATATACGTTTTATTAATGATATTCTGTATGTTAACTAAAACCACACCAAAACAAACAATAAACCCCGACCTTCTGCCTTCACCACAGGCCTGGGGCCCTAACTAGTCGAAGAGATAAATAAGTAGGAAAGCCAAGTTTCCAAATGCCCTCTGCTGGCACCTGTCAGTATTACTAACAACTCCCCGTTTCTAAACCAGAAAACTAATTCTGAAGGCTTATCATCTGAAGATGCGATTGATAGGCTGCAGGAACTCAGCCTCCCTCCTGCTGTGAGCTCCAGGAGCAGAGTGGCTTGGCCAAGTTTTTATGCCCGCAATGTGCTGGCTCACAATACACAGCACAGCTGTCACAGCACCCCAGCCATCGCCAGCCAAGAAACCAAGGCTGCCCCTTCCCACGTGCACCCCAGCTCTGGGTGCAGCACAGGGCTACAGCTGGAACAGCATGAACTACGTGATCGGCATTTTTTGAGTTATTGTCCCCATTTTGCCACAAATGAGTTGATTTCCAAGCATGATGGCATGACCCCCTTATTTTCAATATTCCCCTTAACCGTCCACCAGAAATTTGAAAAAGTCACTAGAAACTGGTAGAGAAGAAAGGCAGGTTACACTTCCTTAATATTCTGCCTTTTGAATTCCTATTCCTTTACTATTAACTTTGAGTTAATTAGACATTTTGTCTGATGATATTACAAAGTTATGTTTCAATTCCACGTTAACAAGAAAGCCATTGTAACAGAAGAAACCAACAATTAATAATACAGATTGGAAATACATATCCTGGAGGGACCATCTTCCTGAAAGAGATGATTATGCGTTTGCATGGCAGAACTCACAGAAATAGCCATTAAAGACATAGGCCTGACAAAGCAACCTATTGTCCAAAAAGCACTCTAAGGGATGAAGGCATTTCATGTTTGTTAAGAAGTGCCCTTGGGAGAAGAAAAGGAACACTCCTGCCTCTCGTGGTGTGCACAAAAAGGGACCATGACACTGCTAGCTAAAAATGTCTGAACTCGCTTCATGAAGAAGTGGTCATTGCACTAGAATGGAAAAGGATGGACCAGTCCCATTTAGGTCTTGCAGTTGATGCGTGGGGTAGAGAATTTCAGCCTAGTGTTTATTGTCACTCTTACAGAACAGATGCAGTGACTACTGGGTTACCTTTTTGATTTGCGCTGGTTTAGCATCTGTATGGATGACATTTTAATTTTGTCCTCTATTACCATGTTTACATTTAAGTACTTTCTGGATGGGATAGGGAAATAATTCTGTTTGATATAGACACCTGCAGGGTGTCTTTCTTCCAGAAGGGAAATCAACTTGATCTTCACATTCTGGCCAAGCGGAACCCGTAATTGTTAGCACGACACTAGAAAGACATTTGGGTTTTGGTAGGGAAAATGTCAGGATGGAAGGAATGGCATGAAAGGAAAAGTTGTCACTTCAACACAAGAACAGCAGCATACCTTCATTTTGACACTTACGAAATACATTCAAGGAAATACACCAGTAGTAAAGCAGAATAATAGCATCCTCTAAGAAAGCCCATATAATAGCATCTTCTACTCAAAGATGCTACATCGCTGTCTTCCTCCCAGCATGGTGGTACCTGGAGTTTTCCAAGCCTTACATCTCTACAAGCAACACAGGGAGAGGCTTCTAAAGCTGCACCATGGGTATTCTCTTGCTGATGCTCTTCATGGAATTTCAAATCAAACAAACTCAATTTGCTAGAAAGAATATCTTACTCCCCAAAGCCTGTAAATCTACTGTGGAAGTCCCAGAACTCCAGCTGGGTTCTTTCCTTCTAGCTAACAGATTTCAAGGGAAACAGCACAGGAACAGCAGAATAGAATTTAGAAAATAAACACAGAAATGAACCACAAGTTAAATCAAAATGCAGCTGACTCCTCTAGTTCCATTTTTTTCTGCAGTGGTAACAAAATGAGGGCAAAGACAGTCCAGCAAAACCTGACACTAAGATTCGATGCTGTCTCTTCAGGACAATTGTACACATTCTCACAAACAGGTTCTTTGTAAGTTGTCTCACTTGGACCCTAAATATCAAAGAGCATCAGTAGAATGTGCTTTGTAGAATGATTACTAATGCCTAGAAAATAAACACTCTAAAATTATTCATAAGAAAATAATGTCTGTTCTGGATATTACAAGTATTTACTAAGCCTTGGGTTAAAAATTAAGATGTGAAGAAAATACTTTAAAAATATTACTTGGGAGATTAACATTAATCTCTTGAAAACAAAGTTCAAACCCCCAAAATACTGAAGACAATAAACACACAATGCCATCTTATTTTATTCTGCATCATTTACCACAGTGAATTATTTTCCATGGCTTTGTGGAGAAGGACCTGGGGGTCTGGTGGCCACCATGTTAAAAATAACTCAGTAGTTGCCCTCTGCAGTGGAGATCACCTGCATACTGGGCTGTATTAAAAGAAGTTAAGACAGAAGACCAATGGAAATGATTAGCATGCTCCATGAAGCACTTGCCAGACTGTGCCTGCAGTTAGTGGGACCAGCGTAGGGCTCCTGGAGCAAGACTAACAGGAGGACACCAGATGATTAAGCAACTGAAGCATGTGATAAATGCAAGGCTGAGAATTGGACTCAAGCAGTCTTAACCAAGGGGTAAGGGATGGTATTGCTGGCTTCAAATACATAAAGGGCAGCCCTACATAAGGTGAAGCCAAAGTCTCTCCAGAGCTGCACAGGAATGGGAGGAAAGGCAATGGCCACAATTCATAATAATGGAAATTCTCACTAAGTATCAGGGAGAGGGGAAAGAACAATCACTGTGAGGGTGTTCAACACTGGAACGGGTTTCTGATATACAGGGAATCTCCATCTTTGAAGATGAAGACAAAATTTAAGATTAGAAATGTTCTGAGTGACCAACCCAAAATAACTTCAAAGATCCTCTCTTGGCACAAGGGATCAGACCAGATGACTTCTAGATGTCTTTACCAACATGAATTTTTCTCCAATTCCATGATTTACAGGGAAGTTCAGGCTGTGTAATACACTGATAGAACTCAAACAAGCTGTATATATTGAGAGCAAGACAGGAGTTGAAACACAAGAATTACAATGTTTTGGAAATAGAGTGTGAAACGACAGCAGGCTTCCAGAGATAAGAAAGATGGACCTACTGTGTTTGATTGCATTCCAAACATTAAATGTGGTATATTTTTGCTGAGAGTAAGTCACCTGACAGATAACAAGGGATATTTTGGCAGACCTAAGTGGTAGGGGAAAAGTATATGGAGACTTTTTACAAAAATTCTTGGAAATGTGGTTACAAATTATAAGTGGCTTGTCACAGGAGGGACATAGAGCGTTTAAGTATGGCCACACAGACATATTCAACATAACCAGTTTACACAGTTATGTTAAAAAAATTAGATCTATGTTTAAAAACCGAACACACAGAATGCAGCATGAAGGGCCCAGCCCAAAGGACTATTGACCAGATTACAAATGGATGTACTTCAGTTGACCTGAGATGCATATAAAGTGCAAAACTGACAAAGTTAGAAGTATTGTGCACTGATAGCTCTGAAAGACTATGACCTATAAATAGCAGAGAAGTAATACTACCATAGATCAGAGAGAGTCATAAGGGAGAAGAACGTACAAATATCACAGGATTTTTCATTAATTTTTACTTCCAAAGCATCTGTAAAAGACTGGATGCAGTGACCATAAGAAACGGAATAAAGGGAAGGTTTCATGACAAATTTGCCTCTCCCATTTGATGAGAATAAAGTGATTCAAAACACAGGAAAAGGCTATCAAGGTGCGACTGACTGGGGTCCCAAAATCACAATGACAGTTGCTTAAAAAGCACTGAAATCTTCTGGAGATGTATCACAGGAGCACAATACAAAGTAGTATATTTTTTTGACCTCAAGTCCTTGAAAAAGCACAATGGACAGGGCAGCTCTAAAATACTTCAGAAGGCATTTAAAATCCCGGATGCTCGCATTTCATGTAGAAACTATGCCCTCCCTTCCCTCACTCCTGGCCTGTGGTGAAAAAAAATAAAAACATGTTTGTGTCCAGATCCTCTGTATACCCTTCACCAGTATAGCCCAACAAGCTTTAAAACAGATTCTATTATCATTATTGCCATCTGACAGATAAAGGCACTAAAGCTCAAATTAGGAAAGATTACTGAGCAGAGCAGTAAGAAAGATAGGAATGAAGTCAGTCCCTGCATCTCAGCAGCATTTCTTATTCATTAGGTCAACACGTTTCATTTTTCGTCATTTCGTCATTAGTCTAGATCCAAGAAGGACACAGACGGAGAACGGTTCAACAACAGCTTAGCTTTTCAGCTTGTTGAAGTTGCATTTATGTCTCATATTTCATCCAATGCGTACTGATGGTATCTCCCATATGACTAGGCTCTGTCCTCTACACTGATACTGAAAAGTTCCACAGTAGATAAACAACTCCTTATTTTTAGTATTTTCCACATAACACAGGAACCGCTTCCACCACAGGATGCTCAATTCACATTAATCCATAGACAGAACTTGAATATCCCTCTTGATTTGGCTTAGACTTCCAGCAATGGAAGGAGAAAGAGGGGAATTTATAAAGCTATGTTTCTGGTGACTAGCTGGAATTACTAGCAGGAAATGATTTCATGTGCAGAGAATAACAGAAAATAGCCTGAGTAAACATTATCACTGTGACAAGCAGGAGGCATTTTTACATACCTGTAAGCTTATCTTTTAATTGCATTGAAAGCTGAGGTTTGCAATGATTGCAATAAAGATCGTCTTGTTCACAGTTTATGCATTCACCACATCCTTCCTGATTAAACAAAGTAAATCAAGGGAAATGTATGACTTCTGGAAATAGATGCTGAAATACATATTGGTTTAAAGAGTCACACAGAATTCAAGCCCAAAAAGGCACAAGAATATGGTGCTGTTTCTGACTTCTGCCATTAAGTAAGGAATTAAATTTGCCAAGCAAGGGCAAAATACTGTGCATCTGCTGCCTGTGACAAGAGTTTTATGGTGTTAATACTTGGTGCACAGCTACTTCCATTAAAAATGACAGATTCCTAGGATCTCCACAAAAGCATATTCCAAAGTATAATGCATTTGGCTACATTTTAGAGCCACAATTGATCTGAAAATCCATGTAACATAGGCAGTGTGCTTTGCTCTAGTTACACTCGCAACACATTTCTGCGTGTGAGAGGGTTTGCAGCCTTTTCCCCCCAGCCAGTGCTCCCACTGGGGACAAATTTTACTGGGAAGGTGCTGCAGCCAAACAACATGCTCCCATTCCTTGGCAAGGACAAATCAAGTGTTTCCAAATTCATCAGAAACAGTTTGCTTTCTCTTAGGCAATTTGCTCCTCTGTGCAACTGCTTTGAATCTCTTGCTACTGAAAGGGACTACATTGATAGTGCAGACGTTGTTTTAACAATGTATGAGGCAGTTGCCCCAGAGCAGCACCACTAAGAGACACCAGCTAACTGGAAATCATTGATCCCGCCACCTAACTCAGTACTGCAGTGCCATTTACTCAAAGCCCTGCAGTGCCGTTTACTCAAAGCCCTGCTACCCTCTGTGTCTACAACACATACAAGGACAGGCAACCATGGAAGGAAGCTCCTACCCAAAGATCTGTCTGTTAAATTGTCTACAACTTGGTTTATCAAAATCCCTGTCAGTAGTGTAAGCTGCATCCAGTTTGATATAGCCACTGGCATCTCTGCTAAACCTGCCATACACAGAGCTTGATTATATTGGAGCATTTCATGAAGTCAACGCCTGATTCACTATAACCAGGTAGAAGCCACTAAATTCATTTCACATCCTTGAAGACACATCAAATCCAACAACTGATTTGTAGTGGCTTCAAAGCAGCTGAAGCAAAAGACTCTGTATTTCTTTATAAGCTGCCTAAGCCCATGCATTCCATCTCTGGCTACAAAGCCTTTACTTTGAACTGCACAAGTAGATTAAGGTCATTGTCAAAACAATAGGACAATGTCACCTGGGACAAGCTGAACAGTGACACCAAGTAAGCAGTGGCTACATGGGGTAGCAGACAGCAGCAAGTTACTAAAGGAGAAAGCAAACTGTCTTTCACAAAGGTGAAAATGCCTGATTTTTCAATGCTAAGAACCCCAGGGGTCTGGGATGTTTCGGGCAGATGCTAACCAAACAGTCAGCATTAAAACTACCTCAGTGCCTCCTGCAGCAAAACAGAACAGCACACTGCACAGGCCAGCCAGCACAGCTCTAGTGGTCTCCATTATCGTTGCATATTAAAACATACCAAAGAGACCAACGCCTTATAAAAGAAATCTAGCTGTGTTTATGTATTTGGTTTTAGTGCCAAATTAGAAAATTATTGGCCAGAGCAGATTATAACAAGGAGAATTGCGACTGCCTGTGATCCTTGCTCTGTGCTTGGGATAGTGTCTCCTATGTGATATTTTTGAGTGAAAATCCTGGCTCATATGCATCTGAGGATTCTTCTGCCACAGACACATGGAAATCACAACTCAGCCACAAACTGGTACAGAAAAACACAACAGTTACAAAACAAATCCTACTATTAGGCTGCCAAAGCATGAAGAAGTACAGAAGCAAGATCTGCTTTGACACAGATCAATTAGCAATTTCATGCCCTCTTTAAGCCTGGTACGTGCCTATAAATAAAATGTTCGAGAACATGATGCCTTCTCAAAGTTCAGCAAAACAAGACTTTAGAGTGCACAGAGAGATTTCCACCCAGGTTCAAGCGTCAGAAAGATGAAGCCAGCAGCTGTGATGCTATAAAACCTCTCTCCTTGTTGAACCCTGCTACTGTCGATCACACCTCATGCAGCCATCATAACCACTTCACATTCCTCCCCATCCACTTTGGTCCCTTCATTTACTCCTTCATACCTTCAGCAGAGGGTGAGAGGGGAGTGACTTCTTCATAGCATCAAACCAACTAACTCGCATATTAAATTGAAACACTGGAGAAAACATGGGTTTTGGAAGCCTTCTTAAGATGGCCAATAAAAAAAAGGATGTGTTTTCTTCTGCACTTATTGCTTAGTAAATCCCAAATACATAGTATTATGGTAAATTGGCCTCGCATCAAATGATGAATTCGGTGATTTCACAGCTAGCTCCTTGGCTAAAGAGTACAAACACTTTAGGTGGATATACCCACACGTGTGTGCATCAACTGTCATATTTGCTACAACACTGTTACTTCTCAAATCGCCTTCTTGTCAGAGACATGAGGTCTGATCTGTCACAGGAAAATTAAAAAATCTGGTGGTATGGAATGCTCGCAAGTACGTGCAGGAATCCTCACATCATAAAATGGGTTAAGAGATCTTTGTAGCTATATTACTGAGTGAAGTCCAGAGACATCTTGGTCCTCAGATATAATATGGTCTTAACACTAATGCAGGGCACAGTAATACACTTTCTTGCATATCATGCAATATGGCAGGAATCTGGACTGGAGATTAATTAGAGAAGATCCTGTCAATACAAGTTTTATTTGTGACTTGGTTCTCAACCAACTATGCCCTCTGGGATTAGGAGTCACACTCAAACAAAAAGTCATTAGCAACAGCTAAGAAGGTGGTAAAAAAAAAGAAAAAAAAGTCAAAACAAGAAAGATACATCCTGTTTCTCAGGAGAGAAAGTAGGCAAATTTGACAAAGGAACATTACCCTGAAGGAATGATGTATTTCTTTCAGGGGAGGTCAGGGGTTGGGAGAGATGGGTCGATGTTGGGAACCAGCCTCGGACCAGGGCAGAATTCACGCAATGGAAGGAGGCCACAGAGGACCCCGGTTTCCAGTCTGCCATTTGAGAAACCTTTGTACAGGGTCATTGAGGGTAGCTTGCCTGGACATGTTCCCTTTGTGTCACTCCCATTCCCCTGCCAATCCTGTCACCCTACCAATCACCGGTCCAGGGATCGATTTCCCAGGACCTCCCCTTTTCCTGCCCTTTAAATACCCATCACCCTTTACAATAAAGTAGATCGGTCCATGTGCTTGAACTGCACGCCGTGCCTGCGTCTCTTCTTTCGGGGCTCAGTCGCGGCTAACTGCAGCTCAGAAGCTAAGAACCCGCCGGTCTGAATCTTTTCCCTTGCCCATAACCGCGGCAGGTCCACACTGGCAGGACCACCTGAAGTGTCCATGAAATTCAGTAAACCACAGAGGATGAGGGCACAAACAAGTCTCCTAGTCTGCAGAGCTGGTGATGGGAGTGCTTTGAGAAAAGGGAGCAAAGATGCTGCTGTTGAGAGAAATGAGAGGCAGCATCTTAGCTCACCGGTAAAGAGCATGGAGGGGGACTGTGCAAGTTGTTAACGGGCCTGCAAGGGACAGAGGGAGATTCTGATGGCGCAGAAAGAAAAACACAAAAATACTTATACCAAAGAACCACACCCAAAAGGCTGTTACCAAATTAGCTTAGCACATCTCTGTTAATTCTGCTCAAGTATTTTCTGTCTGATGACAGACTGCATTGCTGCTCACTGAACCAGGGTTATCTCCCCCATGCATTACCACCCTGGCAATCAGAAGGGAACCTGGCAAACTTGACTGAGAACAAGGACAAAGTAATCTTCTCTCTGAGACCTGCTGCCAAGCAACAGAGCTGCCTGCCTGCCAGCAGCAGCACTTACACCAGGGAGATGGTACAGGAGCTGCTCTCTCTTCCCTGCAGGTAAGCATGTGTCACTTCAGGGCAGCCCATCTGCTAATTTCATCACTTGATGGACATGGAGAAGGACGCAGGAGGGGCACAGCAGGAGTTAAGACAAAAGCCTTTGGCTTGTCTCTGCCATCAGCACCCAGTGATGCACTCCTAAGTGCTGGGAACTTTGAGAGACAAGGCACTGGGTGGTCTGATAACATCCTCTCCCCACCCTGCTGCTCCAAGCAGCCACCCCATGTTGTAAATAAGACAGAACTAAGTTCCCAAGGAAACCAGAGCTCCTTGGTACTGCTGACTGTGATTTCCCAGTTCATGCAAAGCGGGCAGAGCAAGTTAGGTCAGACTCTGTAAGAGACCCAATGAAGCACAACCAGTTACTGGGATTGCTCCCAGGACCCTGAAAAGCTGACAGCACAATGGCTTATAATAAGATTACCTTGCTGTCCACCACCCCCCAAAAGTGGTTTATTCAAATACTTCTGTGCGATCTTCTAGTGGTGCTTTCCTTTGGTGCTGCACTGTGAGTCCCAAGAAAACATCTGAAGAGTGTGTGGTAGGGTAAAAAAGCCAGACAGGTGTAAGTACATAAAAAACCATGGGTAAAATTTCATACAGCAGCTCATTGATACCTGCTCTGTAGGCTTTGATGTTAGAACAACTCACTAGAGCTTGTCAGAGTCCTCACACCCAACCTGCCACAGGCTAAGGCCCAAACTGTTCCTCAGTACTTGGGACACTTGCTGCTTCCCAGACAGTTGACACCTCAGCACCAAATAAATTTCTTTCCAGACCGGGTTATATATTCAAGGATATTGTGCTAAAGAGTAGAAAGTTTTCTTCTAACACTCATAATATTTTTAGTTCCTTTCCCACTTGTATTTCCACAGCCTTTGGCTTCTTTTTCGGCTTGTGAAGGAAAGGGAATCATGCACATGTTCCCCCAAAATCAGGCAGTTTAGGGCAGCCTCCCAGGTCAAAGTTTGTACCTCAAACACATATATAATCCACTCCATGGTAGTTGTGTTACAGAGAACTCATCAACACTGCGTTTGTGTGCAAAACCAACTTGCTTTCTATATCCTCCCCTCTGGCAAATCCCACTGCCAACTCTTTAAAAGGAAATATTCTTTATAGCCACCCACAGCGCGTAGCCTAAGTTGAGAGTTTTGCAAAAGATTGTTTTTAGCTTAGAAATTATACTGAATTTTAAATTCCAGTTCAAAGTGGTTGCAGAACATTTTAGCAGCTGCTTTCTGCCCTTACCCTCATTCCCCATTTCTCTCTTCCCATTTCCATTTGTCTTAGTCTACTGGGGTGTTTTGGACTCTTTGCCAATGGCTCAGACAGAGGAGTCAAATCAAGTTTTAATCAAGCATTCAAATCACTGCAGGTGAACTCATTCGACAGCTTCCAGAACCAAGCGCTCTTGTGACAAAAGCCACCGACGCATGAAACTCACATACGCTGCGCCAAAGCTGAAGTACTAATGCAACACAATCACCAGGGACTCTCCACAGAAGACTGCTAACGACACTGTGCAGATAAACTTAGTATTCATAACACTAATGCACCACAAATTGGGGAAGAAGAGGGGGGTGGTACAGAAAATTTCCCAGAAGCCCAAGGTTGGTGCCTCTTTTCCACATGCACGAGCAAATCACTGGACTGATTCTTGGAACCGCAGTCTTGTCCCCGAGTTATGCAAGCAGCTCTTCTCAGCATAGCTGTCCTGCAAAGTACTCTCTCTTCCAGTTATTCTCTGGATCTTCAGCCAAATGATGTCACCTCCTGCGGTTAGCCAAGGGGTACAAAAGCTAAAGGTGACCAAGAAGCAGCAACTGTGCACAACAATTTGGATGAATAAGCAGTTTGGTGCTGAGCCCTCATAGCACAGTAACCCAGAGCAGAGTTCACTTTTCCAAAGGTCTAAACCTTTCTGCTAATCATGAAGGAAGTTGTTCTCACATGACAAAAATCTGAAAACAGGTCCCACATGGAAACTGTCACACGAAAACTTAGTTTCAGTTTCAGGCAAAAGCCTGACTGCTTCTCTGTGCTCATGCAACATACATTCCTAGAACTACAGCGGGCTCTTAACAATAGTCTGTCTGGTCCAAACTTGACACTGGGGATGTCTTCCCCACTTAGGAAAAGGTGGAATACAAATGCATTTTTCAATGTACTGAGCACTGACACAAATCACTGTCTCTCTTTGACACTCACAAAAATTTTACTGCTAACGTCAATGCAAAGAGAGTTTGGAAACAAAAGGTACCCTCAAAAATTCTACCTGGAGAGATTTGCTACAGAAATATGAGGACTGACATAAATGTAGCCTGCACTGAAATATGTAGACACAAGCACCAGAAGAAAGAGAAGGACAGAGGGTTAAAAAAAGGTTGTGGCAGTGTCACACCCACCACTCCTATCTTCCTTAGTCCACAATGAAAACAGGGGATACCCTGGCCTAAGATTGATGGAAGATGATGAAAGCAAGGCTCAGCAACTGCTGCTGAATGCTAAAGGGCACAATAGAGCTGCCCCAAAACATGCCTGTTACATCAGGTTACACCAGGAAGGACTCCAAAAACTTAATATCTGGCATCCTTTACCCTCTACATACCATTCAACTGACTCTTGCTGGACACCCTGGACGTACACCTCCTAGAGGTTGTGAACATGTTTGTAAAAGTATGCAGATGAATGAAATCTATGGCAAGGTCAGCATCAGCAGGTAAAATCAACTTACTTAAAGATTTTTTTTTTTAAATAAATTTTGCTCTTCCATAAGACTCTCACTGAATTTTGTTATGCTGATTTCCCTACACGTCCACAATTTCTGTGACACTCAGCCCCTAACTGCAACAGCAGATAAGCCCACTGAAGTTTCCTTCACAAATTAAAACTCTTCCACTTGTTCACCCTGTATTTAGAGCACCTCACCATTCTCAGAGTTGCTCAGTCCACAGACTCTCTGTAGGTTATCCTAGATGAGAAACTTCTCCCTCAAAAGCTACCATAACACTTCCTGGTTTTTTACAGTTCTGGTAGTAAGGACCGAACACTTAGTCAAAGGAGATTAACAGGATAGACCATTGTGAAACAATTGACAAACTATTTATATTAACACTCACCATATCACCATTATGGTTGAAACTTGAATAAAAAGATTTTCTCCACTTAAGGGAAAAGGGAAATGCTTCCAAAGCTAATGGTACTTTTAGGCATCTTAAAGTAAATTTTCCATTTTATAGGAAGATTCTCATGCCAACATGCCTCTCTTGTTCTTCATTTGTGATAAAACAGAAATTACAGTTGGACAGTTAATGAGCCACTTACATATTCTACACAAAGGAGAGATGTCGAAGCACCAAACTTTTTAGTATCTGAGTGTGTTGAAGAAAATAGCTTTATAATTCATACACATAAGAAGAAGAAGGAAAAAAAAAAAAGAAAATTAAATAGAAAGAAAAAGCTACACTAAAAGTAAGACCAGACATTGAAATTCCTATCTGCAATAGGCCATCTCTCAGTCTCCCCTAACACTGAGCAAAGGAATTGTATCCAGCTTGTGTTGGAATGATACATTTCCTCCTCCCACTTTCTTTTCTTGACAAGATTAGTTTCCCCGGTTGAAGGGAAAAGAGAAGCATGTGGCAGTGATGCATACAGTCCTGGTTCTGTGATAAGCAGACTGCAAACCCACCACACTGAATCCTGCCAAACATATGCTCTTGTGAACTAGATTGTGGGACTATCTGTTGGTTGAGTTGTTTATTTAAATTATGCCAGGGAACTGAATTTACATCTCCTAACACTACTTTGCTTCCTGCATTTCAAATTGTTTATGCTACATTATTTAGCCATTAGATTCCATCTAGAAGGGAAAGTTCCCCAAACTCTGTCAGTATTCACATGCAATCTAATGTAGGAAAAAAATGAAACTCAATGAGAATCTCAACCAAAATTTTGCCATACATATTACACTTGAAAAGATTACCTTCTTTAAAGGTCAGATTCTACCAGTGGATGGACAAAACCTGTCTTACCCTGTGGATGAACTTGCCATTAAGAATACTGGCACTTGCTTTAATGAGACACCCCTAATGTTGGATACTCAGTGAAAAGACATGAAGATGTTGATCTTTTTTTAATTCAATCTATTCATTAATAAAACCTGGGGGAAGAATGCTATAGACATGCACAAACAAATGCTACTTAACACAAGACCAACATTTGAAGCTCTAAGCAGCCTTCTTAAATAATGCTCCACTTTCAGCAAATGGTCACTTCTTGGTCCTTTGGAAAAAAAAAGAAAAAAAAAAAAAAAAGGTGCTCTTTCACTTATGTCCTTTATGGAAAACAATATTTTGTGTTTGGACTCCTGGGTCCAAAATCCCTGTAATAGGCCATTTCAGGAAACAAAACTATCTCCTCACAAATCAACAAAGACTACTAACCACCTCAAGCTACTTAAAAGCACAAAGAAATGAGGAAGTCAAGGTTTATTCTCTAGGGGATTTTGTGCTTCAAACACAGCCAGAACTTGGCCACGAAAAGGAGAATACAACTTTTCTAAAACATTGAAGAAATTAGAATTCAAATCTTTGTTTCATAAATCCAAGTTACTGTGTTGATAGCCCTTTCACTTTAGGGCATGAAAAGAAAAATCAATAAACTGAAGAATTTCCATAGATATTACCCAGACTTACCAAATTCAAATAGGACCAGTAAGGGTTATAAAAAGGACAAGGAAAAGAACATTGCACTGGTATTACTGCAGACTTTTTCTAAAGTTTGGTTATGAACAGCAACTAAACTCAATTATAGGATTTAAAACTGGTGTCCTGAGATTTAGCTGTTCCCAAATTCAGCTATGAATATGGCAGATTTTCAAGGTGATGCTGTTCACATATTTACTGTGAAGCCCAATCTAATAATTCTGTGGTTTACTATTACCAGCATACTGCAAGTCCTGGGGTCCTACTTGTATTACTGTATACATGCCTTTTTTGTTCCATGAAATGCTTTTGAAGTCTCACCATTCCATGGTCATTTTTGTCCTTCTATTCAGTTTAAATTGCTCTCTGCTTTGCATCCTCCAACCTACCCAGCCCTGCCATTCTGCCACCATGCGTGTTAGCTCACGCTCAGCTTCCCAGATGTTTCACTGCTCTTCTTTTCTGTGTGTAAAACTGTTGCTGTAAGGAAAAGGCACCACACCTGTCCTTTCCATAACACAGATGCTTCTTAGGTGTGTGCCTACATGGAGAGAGGGAAGGATACAGCCTCGCTGCTCCTAAAGTTGTCTATGCCTTAGCATTAGGATCGATCCTGGTTTTGAGCATTGTATACCTGTAACCAAAGGGGCTGTCTGTGCATGTGCACAACTCCATTCATACATGCATGCTCATTCTTCACTTCTATGCCTGCTGATCCTATCAATTGCTAGCAATTTGTTTTCATTAACTCTATCATTATCTGTTTTGTCCCAGTTTCTTTTCCTGTAGATTAACTCTCTGCTAATGTTTCCATCCTCTTGCGTCATAGCACATCCTTTCTTAGTCATTTGTCACTTCAGCACTAGCACATGTGCTCCTGGAGTTTGTTTACTACAGCTCCAGGCTCCCTCCTCCCAGACCTGGCTACTTCTTTATCCAGCTACACATCCGCAAACTCACAATTTCCACTGGTCTCCAGACTAGGTTTGTCAACACGGGGCAAAAGTTCAAACAGGCAAAATCTCAGCAAACCTTGGTACTCACTGGTTCATAGGCATCAGGAGCTACAGGAAGTAAAGCCAAAAAGTTGGTGGGATGGGCTGGTACAGTTGCCCAGTACAACCTGTGAAGCAGCGTGCGCTGCTTCGAAAGCTGCCTGCCAAGGGAAGAATGCAAATGTCCAGCCTCTGCTCATGGCATGACAAAGTTGGCAGCATTTCAACTGGAAAAAAATCCCTATTCACTTCTCAACCCTGTCCTTCCTGAAAGTGTATTCCACATCACCTACCAGATGGCCCCTTTCATGCTGAACTTGTGCTCCCATCTCCTGCTCAGACAAGATGTCCCCTATTCGCTCCCCACCCCAAACTGCAGAGAGGACACCCTTGTGTTCTTACAATTAATCCTCAACAAAGTGGAGTTGAAAAGTCCACCTTTCCAGCTTGTTTGTCAGCATAGCCTCTTTTTCCTCCCACAGAGAACAGAGTTCTTTACACCACCTCCCACAGCAATAAAAAAACAAGGCTTTAGCATTTCTCAGCAATCACATTAACTTGGATGAATTGTCTGGCAGTGGCACCTGCTGCTAAGGATACAGATGTACAGGATGAACTAAAAGGCATTTTTCCATGAAGCAGATGATATCGCTGCAGATATGTCACTGCACAAATATGTATTTCTCCTCTCATCTGACCAATGATTTTAGCTTTGGCAAAGGCATCAATAAAATAGCTTTGGGGGACAAACAACTTCAAACAAACTTTGCAGAAATTCCAGTAGTAAAACAGAGAACATAAGGAAGGATTTCCTTATGTTCCCCCGAGAGAAGCTGTTCTTCATTTTGAGTGGAAATTTGCTGTATTTAAAACATCATTAAATACAGCTCCAGGAATAAAGAAAACAAACAACCTGACTTGTAATTCATAATAACAATTTGAGTATCATTACAATTGCATTCTGCTCTGTGGCTACCAACCTTTTTTAATGGAAACATATGCACATTCATATTACCAGTTCAATATCAGGAAGGCAAATTCTTCTGCAGAGAAATTCCATTTCAGCAAAGCAGATCAAAAGTTCAGACGGAATGAATAAATGTGCACCAAGTACGACATTCTGCAGAAAAATTCCCCATTCCATTTAGGAGTTAAGAAATCACTAGTGTAGAATAGTCACTAGAATATTCATTATAAGGTGTGTGTGTGTGTGTATATATATATATATAGTGTAATATATATTTCAAACCCTGAGACCATATCTGTCACTTCCACAAGCACTATCAAGGATTATTATCATTGTTGCTGTTGTTGTTATTGTTGTCTTACTGGGGGAGGGGTTTGTTTGTTTTGGTTTTGGGTTTTTTTTTAATGTCAGGGTGAATTTTTTTTTAAGGTGGACAAATGAGAACAACAACAAAGGTTAGCTATTCAGTTCCTCATCTGACTTCTTTGGCTGTTCAGAATACACAAAACAACAGCAAAGCTGCTATCAAAACAAATTAGTGATTTTTCAGCATCTGGCATTTTCTGTTGTAGACAGCATCATTCTGTTGTAGATGGTCCAAAATGGACATAAGGGTTGCTAAGGGCAGGGATAAGGCAAGGAGAGCCAGGTCAGATACAGGAGGGTGTGCTGTTCAGGTGTGTTGAGTCAATTAGTCTATGATGAGATCCCATTACAGTTACTAATTCAGAAATCATTAATTTAAATTAGCTCACAGGCTGCTTTACAAAGGATAAAAATTTGTCATGTGCAACATCAGTTCTGGCTATAGTTACACCACCTGATCACAACCAAGCGCCTTCCCTTCCAAGACGTCTGCAGGATGTACACCAGGACTGGATTTCTATATGGCTCATAAGAACATTCATGCTTATGTTAAGTAGGATTTAAAATTTATTCCTAAAATATGAAAAAACCCAACCACTAAATGAGGGGCTTCTATTCTATGAGCCAGTGTCCAGATTTGTTGGGTCAATGCTTTGGTAATTTTTTGTCATGCCTTTAAAGTACAGACCTTTTGGAAATGTTACAGCTTTTTAATTGAGAAGACTTACAAAATCATTTGAGACGCAACTGCAGTGAAATCTGCTTAAGAAAGGTTAAAGTGTTCCTTTCTTTTTTCCATCTGTAATTTGAGGAATCTTTTTTCAGAGTCTGTAGGTGATGGGTATCTACATGAGATAGTTGGGATGCCTTTGCTTTACCTTTGACATTAGAAAAACAGAACAGAGGATCATGACAATACCTAGGCATTATCAATATTTTGACAGTTCGACAAATATACCATTTTTCAACTTGAAATCATGATTTCCAACCATTAGTCTAGGCCAAGTACAACTGCCCTACAATGCACCCAACCCCCAAAGGACTCTTGCCTCCTACAGCTTTGTTCCATACTTGTAGAGGTATTTTTAGCCTCCTAATAAAAGAGTTAGGTACCACAATACCTTTCCAAATCTCAACACCAGCCTTTTGCACACTGATCAAGGCACTGTGCTTTAAAACTAGAAGACACTCTGTATTGCTGCATGACTTATTGTGTGCTTGTGCTTGGATTTCGTTAGTCTAAGGACTTTTCATGTGGACATTATTCCGCCTGATTTCCATTTTGTTATCAATCTGCACACTGTGCCAACAATATTCCCTCTAACAGTGTGCTCCAGCAGGTTGACCCATCAGACCCTATTCTGTAACAAGCTGAACATGACCAGAGGTGCTTTGCTCTTGTTATTGCCTTTCCTGGCCTTGTGCTCTTTTATCAAACAGCCTCTGCCATGGCACTCAGTCCTCTTCAGTGAACCCTTTGGATTGTTTGCCCCAGAGGTAAAATGCATAGCTTACTCCTGTCAACACAGTGGGTTTGGTATTGACAGAGGAAAGCTTACAGGCAGAGAAGCACCAAGAGTCTGCTGCTTCCATGCCGTCTCCTGGCATATCAATCCCACATAGTTGTGTCCTCGTAACACATAATCCTAACAGAATGGTAGCACACTAGCTACAGAAATTAGCAGTCTGGAGCATCTCCTTTATGAGGAGAGACTGTGGGAGCTGGACCCCTTTAGTCAAGAGAAGAGACGTCTGAGAGGGGATCTCATTAATGCATGTAAATATCTCAAAGGGAGGTACCAAGAGGATGCTGACAGACTCTTTTTGGCGGTGCCCAGGGACAGTACGAGGAGCCATGGCCACAAACTAAAACACAAGAAGTTTCACCTCACCATGATGAACTTATTTACATTGAGGGTGGCAGAGCACTGGAACAGCTGCCCAGGGAGGTTGTGGAGTCTCCCTCTCTGGAGACATTCAAGATCCACCTGTATGTGTTCCTGTATCACCTGCCCTAGGTGATCTTGCCTTGGCAGGGAGGCTGGACTGGATGATCTCCATAGGTCCCTTCCAACCCATACAATTCTGTGAAATTATTTTAGGATCATTTATAATATCATCCTGATTTTGTGAGAGATAAAAATTGGCACATAGCATTTATGTAGTTTTTATCTGACCCTGCTCACATACCTCTTGGCTATTTGCAGTTCCTCCTATAAACCATGCCAAGATTTGTACTCAGAAATGTCTCTCATGATGGGGCTTCCTAAGTTATCCTCAAAAGCAGAGACTTGATACTTCACAGTACAGTTCTGGCTGGAAGTAACCTAGGAAGCAAATGCCCTGGAATTCCCAGCGAAGACATGAGAATGCCCAATGAGTAGGAATGAATTTTTCTGCCTCTTCTCATTCCATCTCAGCTGTTTCACTGCTCTTCTCGGACTGAAGTGGGAGTGCTGACAGAGTATTTCTCAGAGAGGAACAGAAGTCATCCCAGCCAGGGCCCTTCTCAGATCCTCACAGGCAAAAGGCTATTTTAAATGTGCTGATTATCAGGCATGTGGATGCCACCACAGGCACTGTGCACTGCAGACTGGAGAAAGAGAAAACCCTTCTTCAATAAATTTTGGACCCAGCTCTCGCTTCAAACACTGACAGACACCACTTGCAAGTGCCAAGAGCATAAGATCAGAGCACAAACATAGCAAGAGCTTCCATGATATCCAAGCCCAGCCTCCAGCAACATGCATCTCAGGAAATTCTCGAACTAGAACTGGTTTAAATGCTTATGACAGATCTGCTGGCATGATACTGTCTAATTGCTTTTGGTACCCGCATGTCTAACAGCAGTAGGTTCCTCAGGTTAACCAAACACAGTGTGAAAACGTCCTTACCTGTTCTGCATTTACCTCCTGACAGTCTGAGTGGTTGTCCTACAGCTTTTGTACGGTGAGAACCGGCAACAACCAATCATTCCTGACTCTTGTCTCCATGTTGTTTATGACTGCCAAAAGGTTACACATCCACCCAACCCCTTCCCTCTGCCCAGCTACGATTATCTATAACAGCATCAGCCACAGTTGCAGGAACAGGTTTCTCTGGGAGACACTGAGCACAATGTCTGCTGCAGAGGATTAAGGACATTAGTTTCCAACTCAAAGCATATAATCATGAAGGATTATAGAATCATAGAGTTGGGAGAGACTTGAAAATACCACACAGATGACAGTAGAAAAGGTCAGATCTATGTCACCCCAGACAGACAATTACTTCATCCATTAACAAACCTGAATCTTCTGTGACTGAAACCTATTACTTCTTACCACATGCCTAAAAAAAAAGAGCTCTTCCCTTCCTCTTTCCAGCAGCCACTTCTACACTTGTCAAATGTTGTTATATATCCTTAGGCATCTCTTTTTTACCAAAGAACTCAAATTCATACAATCTTCCCCTTAGATTTTATTTTGGCCTCGATCATTCCCACTGATCAAATTGTCCAGTTGATCCACATCTTTCAACTGTAGCTCCCAAAATGTGAACTATATCCCAGCTGAGACTGTACTAAGTGCCAAAGAGATGGATCATTTCACAGGTCTCAGGGGTGATATGTTCTACTTTTGCATTGCAAGATGGCTTTGCCTTTTGAAGCAACACAGCATTCCTGACTTAAATTCATTGCGAACCACAGAAATGGCCAGATCTTCTCTTATAGGCCTATTTGTACTTATGCAGTTGATTATTTCTGAAGCAAAATATATTGCTTTCGTCCATTTATTTCAGGTTGTATTTCCAATTTGTCAGCATCATTTTGGCTACCAAATGCATATTCTCTATTTCCTCCCCTCTCAAAAATATCAGCTCAGGACTGAACACTCATTGTAAAAAAGTAGATGGGGATGCAAAAGCTTTCAGATTCTGAAAGAGTATTTTTTAAATTGAGCTATGAATCAGGGTCTGAACTGCCTTCAAGTAGTTCCTTCTTAGTATCACAGGTGCACCTCATCTCTAATGAGGTTTCACAGGATAATTAAACCCAGACAGCTTGGGCAAATATCCAAATCTTCAGTTATTCACCTTATCTGACAACTCTGGCAAATAGTTTGAAGTGTTGTAATTCCTAACACAAAGGGCGCATAATATCTGGGCCCCCTAACTGAATATTTGAGATACCTCTCATTGCTTGATTCCACAGTAGGCAAAAATAGCGTTAAATAAAGCGCTGCAGTTAGAAAATACTTTCTCGTGTTCCTGTTATTCTAGGCAGCTCTGCTATTGGTACAATTATACCAACAGTTTTGCCGTGTCACTTCTTTAAAATGCCCATTCAATTATTTCTGTGCAGTGCTGATGGCTAACCCAGGTCTTGCAACGTATTTCTCACTCTTCTGAGCCTCACAAAAGGGGAGCATACAGTGAGGCAAGCACACGGAACAGTGGTAGGTAGGATTAAAGCACTTGTTCTTGTCCTCAGACTTTATACAACTCTTGGAATATACTTTTAGCTATCAACAATCCATATTCACCCTTTTAAAAATGGCTTTAGTGAGAAGAACACTAAACTCCTGTTTCAAAAATGGGACGGGGCTCCCAAGAGTGGTGCATTGGCAGTTAATCTGGCAGCTCTGAAAGGGCAAAGATGGCATTAGCACTCACATTTGTGATAAATAATATTTTGTTCACATAATACCTCCATTGCAAAATCATTCTGATTATACAAACTGGGAACAGGAAAGTGAGAAAATTAGGTGACTCAATTCCATCAGTAAGGCTGAAATAGAATCTAGGTCCTGCACCCAAGCCTGGTGCTTTCCACACTAAGACGTCTCCAGTAAAATAAAACATAAAACAATATAGATTTAAAAATTCCTTATGTCTGCTAATTATCCTATAACTGTACCTAACACCTCACGAATTCAGCTAACAGCACTGAACTACTTTGACTTCTACAGTTTTACTCCTCATCTTAGAGCAATATGCTTCTCACTTTACAAAGTTGCTATTCCAAGTGAGATTTCCCAAATTCACTTCAGTTATGTTACAGATCAGCCTCACAATGTGGGAGTGCATAAGAAAACAGTATCCTCTACTCTGAATATCAGCAATGTTCAGGGAAATAAGCTGTGCCAGCACACTAGAAGGGAAAAAAATGAGTCACAAATAGCTTTGGCAGTTGGTTTGCTGAAGCAAGGGCACCAGCACCCAGCGCCATGCTAAGCGATCAGGCTCCTCTCACTGAAACCCATCCAGAAGTACTGGGGCACAGCACAGCTGCAGGTGCCCACGTTACATGTGAAGTGCCAGCAAAGCAAAAGGCAGGTACGTGCAGCTGTGCCAGGCACACAGGGGCAGCACAGAGCAGATTAGCACAAGGAGATACACTGAGAGTACCAGACAAGGGTGTGTGGCTGCATCCTAGGGCCTAGAAAGGAAACAGATGAATGAATGCACTTGAACGCTGTTCCCAACTGCAAGGTTGCCATGTGTGGATTTGCATAGTTTTGCCCTGGGCACTAATGGAACAGACAATCTGCACACATGGCTGGCACCTGTACTTCTAGCAGCACAAAATCGAGCAACTCACTCTTCAAGGAGGATCACACAGCTATTCAACGCACAGGGCATGCCAAAAACTGCAGGAACATCTATTTTTCAAGGTCCTACTAGCAACAGCCTGGAGAATACATATTTGACATGTCTCGGGGACCAAAAAAGAGGGGAGGGAAGATTTGTTTACTGCTTTCAAAGGTAATGTTGGTCACAAAAACTTTGGTGGCATCCTAGTAACACTTTCACAAAGTGTAACACAAAATCCTGACTGTAAGTACAAAATTCACTCTTTTATGAAATAGTGCCATGTTTTAAACCACTGAGAATAATCATCTAAACTCTGTCAAAATGGGATTTAAACCTGCATGGATCTCATGCCACAACACTCGAAGCTTTAGAGAGATCTATAAATTAAGCAGCCATGTACAGTTTTAAAAAGCACTGTTGCAGAATGGTTTCAAAGGACTACTATTTATGTATCTAAATTTCCAGGAATTTCCAGGCCAGAAAATTTCTGGGAAAAAAACCAAAAACATGCAAAATCAAGGGCAAACACTCACACAAAACAGTGTTCAGGTGGGGATGAGCAGCACGCCCTTCCAACCACAGCATATCATCATAGCTCTCTGGAAGATTGTAAGGTGTGAAGCTACAAGTCTCTGTGAAGCTGAATTCACTTAGAACAAGACACTTTTAAAAAGTCATCTTTGGTTCAGTGGGAAATTTCACACGGTTCAGTAGGTTTTTAATTATTCACACTCAAGTAACTACACTCCTACCGGAAATCAAAATATTAATGTACAATACCTTGCTGAGAGTGTACAAGCAACACAGGTCCCTCCCAGAGTATCAGCGGTGCTGGGCTCGGGCTCATCTCAGCCAGCTGCTCCCCTCCTGTGTGTCTGCAGAGCTCTCGCAGTTGGTCTCGCACGGACCGAGAGCTGAGCCCTGATTCATGATTTCAGGCTCCAGCCATGGAATGCAGCCATTGAAAACCCAGAACTATTTTTACCCCCCAGCAGCCACAGCATTTCTGCCCCATGAGGACTGCTAGAGCTAATGCCTTACCCTAAACACCCCCCCACCCCAAACCTCACCAGATAAGATGCGTGGTTCTTCCCTGGCATTTAGTGTGGTTTGTAAACTGCACAGTTGCTATCAACAGGACAAAGCAGCTCAGCCCCTGGCATTATTGTCAGCCCTCAGAAGTCAGACATTTGATCCCAGTTGTCAAAATTAGAAATTCCTCAGAAATGCTTTGCTCCAGGAGATAAGATTAGCTCAGAGCAATGACTGTCTACAGTTTGCCTTGTACACCACTAATCCCAGCCTTCATTTAACAAATATGTGATAACATCCTCAGCTAACTGACAGGCTTCAGACACATATGAAAATCACTACACATTGAACAAAATCATAACAAGTTTAAAGGAAAACCACAAGGTCAGGCAATCCCCCAAAAATTCACAAAACAGACAAAAATGGCATTTTATATAGAACATTTGGAAATACGGAATTGTCTTAAGTAAATAATTAGCAACAAACCAGAGGTAGACACCTGAACTAACTTTTCAAGATTATACAGAGAATACTGGCCACCTGAAACTTTACAGCTGTGCTGTCCTAAACCTACAGGATTCTACAAACATACTTCAATAAAAAAAATACTGGAGGGACAAATAACAATAAAAAAACAACTAATTGTATTTTAACATAATCAACTATTATCAACATGACATATAATCACTTGGACAGAGAACAGTCCACAAGCAAATAGCTGGACATACACGAGGGGTCCAAATACCTGAGAACCAGCAGACTCACTCATTGAACTTGCTCATATGTTGCTTTAGACAATGGAAAATAACTGTAGGCATTTCTCAGAAATATGTGCTTAACACAAGTGGAACAACGCAAAACTGACAGAACTACTGACAACAATGAAGTTGTCAACAATGAGTTCTTAACCTCTGGAAGCATGTGGAGGTTTAGATAAAAGTTAACTGTGTCACATGTCACGTCTTATATTCAAAAATGGTCCCTGCCACCTGGAGTTTTAAGGATGATTGAAAAAAATAGGCGTGCAAAGGGTGAGACTGCCAAGTTCACAGACAGTCACGGTCCCCATTAAACAGCAAATGCCATAGACAACCAAGTTTCCTACTGAGTTTTGAGGCTGCAACCCCTGTAAGGTCCCTTTGAAAGGCAGCTGCAATGGAAGCTATAGCACACACATACACCTAGAGTAACCTTCGCACTGCGTGTAATTTAAACACAAATTCTTGACCAGATACATGCTGTGGCAATTTGCATTCTGGATGATATTCCATTTATGAAGAAGTAATAGAATAATTACAGTATTATCTCAGATCACTCACGTGCAGACTGATTCTGTAGCTCTGTAGGATCTGTCCCGTTTAAACAAGACCTCAGTCTGGGAATTTATCCTTTGCTATTTCATACTCACAGAGAGATTCTTAAGAAAGTGTAGGAGGAGAGTGCGAGGAAAACAGCAATGAAGGAGACCACTTGGGGAATGAGAAAGCTACAATTAGAGTGTGTAAAAGAACATGAAACATACTTTAAAGTGGGCCAGATCTGACATCAATGACCTAAAGCTCAGAGGAGGTTAAAGGAGTAATACAAGCTTGTAATGTCCAGAAGGCTGAGCCACTTTAGCCTAGTGCTGGGGGAAATAAAGCAGAAGAAATGCTGTTGCTGTGAATTCATGTCTCTGTGAGAGATTACTCTCAGTGAACAGCCTTCTGCTATTTCTGCAATGAGCTGACTCTCCAGAAGTCCCTTTCATTTGCAGTGAGACACCAGAAACTCCATCAGCTACAAAAAGCCAGGAGAGAGTAAGTCTAACAAAACCCCTATGCAAGTAGCTTCACAGTTCTTATCACTTTTCACCTATGAATTAGGAAGTACATTCTTTCCACCTGCTAAATTATTACAAGTTCAAGGACAGTGCTTCAATTTATTTGCTCTCAAAAATAAAAGGAAGTGAAAAAGACTGGTATAAAATCCATTCCTCTCCAGCAGAATATTCAGCTTTCCCTTTATACCACCATACAGAATTCAAAGGGGAAAAAACCATACTCTAATACAAACCTGAGGCTGTCTGATAACACCTTCTGCTTTTAATACCTTATTCAGCAAACTTCAAGCTTTTTGAAAACCAGAGGGTGAAGAGCCAAGATAACCTCCATGAATTTTTAACCAGTCTCCTTTGGAGACTGCCAGCACTAGATAGGAAACTATTCACCATTTTTCCAGCTGAAATCACTGGTTCATACAGTGATGCTGAGGGATGGACAGAGGAGTGTTTAAAACAGGAAGCAGTAATACGAGGTCATCTGTGGGGGCCTCAATATTTGCTAATTCATTTCCAAAAGAAGAGTCTAGAATAATTATTTAAACACTTGCCACTTTAAAAGCCAATCTTTTTCCCTCTGTCTTCAATTTGATACCTGACCTGGGATCTATGGTCAAAAAGGAAGAGGAAAAAGCCCTACACAAAGCACACAAACAGTTTTTCAATATCCAAAAAAGAAATCACAAAAAAATGATGTAGCAGTTCCCTGACAATTATCAGAAAGGCTTTAATATATGAGAAAGGAGGATGAAGAGGAAATACATTTTAAAATAAGTAGCAATTTAGGGTGTCAAATTCCAACAAGCTTTTTTTCTTCCAGAAAAACCACACTACTCATCTCACTTTTGAGGATTAGCACCATGTAAGGCACCTTCTAAGACATTTTCAGGCATAATGAAGAAATCCTAAATCACTTTTTCATAAAGATCCTATATGCTTACAGGAGAAGAGCTATAATGAAGCTATCCATCAGTGGTGTTAAACAGTCCATGTAACTGAAGACCAACAGAAAAAAGAACCTGAAACCAATTCATCAACTTTATAGTTTCATTTTTCAGGGAGAGTATCAAATTACTATAAATACCACAAATTCAGAGGCATCTCCAAGTCTTCCTGTTACTCTTCAAGAAGTACAGCCAGGCTGTGGATCTTGGTTAAAAAGAAAGCAAGGGGAATGACCTGACAGCTGATAAAACTGCTGCCACTTTCTAGCACTGCTCTGGTGAGATTGCACAGGAAGCAGAGGAAAGGAAGAGGATCCTGAAAAGGAGATGTATTTCTAGCTTAGATGCCAAACCAACTGCCTGAGAAACCTTTTGCACTTGCATGCAGACAGAAACCAAACATGAAAAGACACCCACACATATGCATTTGTTTCCTCTTCTTCAGCAGCTTCAAGAGCAAACATAAATGGTTATCATTACTGTCCATGTAAAATGCACATGCATGAGAGAGACAAACACCTATACAGCTACCACGAGCCAGGTTTGCAATCACAGTGCAGGACAGGTGCACACTTCAGGCTTAATCTGTGTTCACGTCATTGCAACATTATGCCCAGCACATTAGAAGCCTTACCCACTTCACAGGGCAAGGCATTTACAGAATCAGCCTCACTTGGGAGGCAAAGGCGTAGAACTGATCCACCTGCACTGATGCACATCCAGGTTGCTCATGTGGAAAAGCTCCAAGTGCGATATTTGCACTAAATCCCATTTCAAAGAGGAAGACTGGAAGTAGTGTCTCTGAGCCTTTTCTTAGGGCTTGCACTGATGTAGTCATTTTGCTTGTTGGCTTCTAAGTACGCTCAAGAATTATCACTACATGTCTTATTTCTTTTTCCATTTCCTAAGCATTTGCTCTGAGCTACTGCTGAAAACGGATACTGTGCTAGTGTTGCTCTGACTCACAACTGCCTTCCTTCATGAACTCAAGGCCTTACAAAAGAGCTATTTAATATATATCTGTATGTACTGCCAAAAGAAATGTACAGCTATTGAGACTGAATGTGGCTGTAATATTAAAGGCACTGATTTTGGGTACAAAACACTGTCCATCAATTAAGTCTGAGGGCAGGTGGTGGTGGTGCGTATGTTCACAGGAAAGCTTAATTCTACTAGCAATAGAAACACCAAATTCCCTGCAACAAACAGATGTTAAATCAACAACAAGAACTGCCAACATTTTAAATTTAGTACGAAAGCCCACCTTCCATGTATTTACCTCTAAGTTTGTCTTCTTGTATTTTTATATGGTACTTGGCAGATAATGCAAAATGCATCCAAACAAGGGTTTCTTGCAGAAATTCTTGTAGATACTCTTCTTAAATTCGTTCTTAGCTCACAGCTTGGTTTTTTCCCCCTCTTAATTTCTTCTCTTATTCCCTCTTTTTATTTAATTTTTCTACATCAAGAGCTAAAATGTCAGCAATCTCTGTAAAAATGTGCATATTTAAAAATTAGGAATGCCATAGCACTTACTGAACAATATTATCATCTCCCCTGTTTCTATATAAATGGAAATCACGTATGTCGCATTCAACAGAAAACAAATTAAAAAATTACTCTTCTTCCTCAGGTAATTCAATTTTGAACAGAGCGTGTAAAAATGTTATTCAGTTTGTATGACTTGTAGCAAGTGCCTCCCTTACAATAAAGTCTTCTTTTGTAAGTAGCAGTGGCTATGCTAAAATATTTTTCAGCACTTCCCAGCTTTCCAGAGAGGAAGACTAAGAAAGCGATACATTTTTTGAATTTGTGAGAATCAGCCACTGATTCAGTGTAGAATTTCCGTACTTCAACTGTTCCCCAGGTAAATTCAGTAGAATATTTTATATTTACCCAAGGCTGCCACACACCTGGGAGTCATAACCATACCCAGCAAGCACAGCAAGTACAGCAGCACCCAGCTAGCCCAGTATTTCTCAGAGCAGGCTAGAAGACTGAGGACAGCTGTTACTGTGTTTGCTCACAGCTGCCACTTTTTTGTGGTTTCTCAGCTATGCTTCTAAAACAGAACAGCTACTGCCCTCCCTTCTGACCAAAGGGTACCAGAATGTTGCAAGATGTTCTTATCTGTGAAAGCAGAATTATTTATGTACAGTGTAGACATAGGGATCAATAACTGAAGCTGTGATCAAAGGAGACAGCTGAGCCTTGATTAATCACAGCAGAATATCTTTTATCTGATGGATCAAGTCTGGAAAGGGCGTCTCTCCAAAGGGGTAGGTTGGATCCCACCAGTTTCTCAGCTGCACAAAATGTAACCTTACTACCCAAGAAAGAAATCTGAGAGACATATCCAACACCCACAGACATTGCAAAAGTCTGACCACCTGAAGGTGGAATTGCACACAGGTCCAAAGGCAGCCAGTTTAGGTGATCAGCCAGGAAGCTGGTACCTAGTCCCTGGAAAGGGCAGCCAGTGGGAGAGGCAGATACTGAAAGGAATACCTATGGGTTAATGTCACTACCCATACACTGCACAGTTACAGGGCAGGAGAGCCTCACCCAGACATGCACTGCGGCTACCAGCAAAACAGCAGCTTAAACACTATTTATTCTGACACAAATGTATGTACATGCTCTTGTCTCCCAAGTGTTCACCACCCACATCGAAGTGTTCTTAGGAGACAATTTCTGAAAGGGCTCATATCATAATTACTCTCCACTGTTTTTGGGTTTTTTTCCTGAAGCTTGCTGGTTCTCAGAGGTTCTCTGTAGGTATATCAGCTGATTTACTAAAACATCACACTCCTCCCTGTAAATCTTTAGACCATCCATGCTACCAAGACACAATGACTAAGGTGTTAGTAGTAAACACTATCACCAACCTAGGGATCCCAAAGGCATTATGTACCTAGCTTACTTAAAAGCTTTGGAAAAGCCATCAACTAACAGGCAATGAAACACACTTCTAACTTCTTTAGCTTGCGCAGTCACACACCTTCTCTGCAAAAAATACATGCTTTTTACAGTAGTGCAGAGAATATTTTATTATGACTATTACTATTATTATTTCTTCATAAAAGTAAGCTACACAGAAGGCTATAGATTCAGAAAGGCACTTCAGGATATATTCAATTAAGCAAATAAATAGCCCCATCTCATACACAACCCTGCAAAACAAGAGGTGAGAATCAGGGGACTCTCTATTGCTCTCTGATAAGGCTGCACTGCATTTTTTTTTTGTCCAATGGGATACCCAAAGATAAACAGCAGGAGATTTCCTGTACATTGACTGATTGCAAATGGAAATGCTTCTCAAGACCTAGCCAGTCTCTTTAGTATGAGATAAACAAGCAATCTCAATCGAGTATTAGCAGGATTTCAAAGATCATAATGCCACATTAGGTTTTGTGCAGTTCTTGGCCTCAGGATAAATTAATTGTTTTTCTCCCTTTACTTCAAAATACCCAAAAATGAGAAGAAAGCAATAGTTCTGCAGGCCAGTAGAAGCACTTGCAAAGATACATGCTTCTTCCTCCACTTAAAAAGCCCATTAGGGATCAGTGAAAGCACGTGGAGGAATGTTCAGCCTCTGTTCTGGAGAAATAAGAAACAGAACTGACAATTAATGAAAGCTGGAGCCATCTAATGTTCAAGTTCCTCCTACTGAGCCAAGTTTCTGCTACAAACTGAAATCGGAGCTACAGAGAGGCAAATGCACTTCCCTACTGTTCATCATAAATGAGGAGCATTAGTCACGTTACCATTTGGAATAAAATATTTCTGTACATTTTCTCAATTAGTATTGTTCTATCATTATCACAGAGGCTGGTATTTAAATTTTCCCTGAGTTCCTTGGCATGTTCAAAGATCTGTCAAGTGTAACTTCTGGCCCCACTTCACAGTTCAGCACTAACCCATACGTGCTTCATTCCTTCTAAACACTAGTTTTTTCCTAAAAGTAGTAATTTGCATCAATGGTGCATCATAGTTCTCAGTCTTGAAGCACTGTAATTGGCCCAGCTCCAGCCACTTCTGTGGAATGCCATGGATTTACCCCTGCTGAGGAGTCAGCCTATGTATTTAAAGGCTGTGAGGACTGATAGGCTCATGTAGTGTGCAACACACCAACAACCGAATTTAACAACCCACAGCCATAAACTGGTTCAAGTGTTTCTTGAAAGGGTTAAGACACATGTAAAGATGACAAAAAATGAGCACAGAAGCAATGTCAAGGTAGTGAGAAAAGAATGTGAGTGGATTTCATAAACACTGCCTACCTTTTCCTCTGGCAGCCACTATAAAGATTTTCTATTAAACCTTTACAACTCTCAGATCTGAATGTTCTGGGAATAACCCACTGCAATGCATCGGATAATTGTTAAGCCATAATCATTTTAACTAAGAACATCATATTTATGACAGCTCCACCGTTTTCATTACAACTTTGGCAAACATGGAAAGCTTTTTACTCCCCATTTAACAGCTATTTTTGTCAAGGCCAGGATCGCTATTAATACTACACTGTTACAGCCTCTGGCTGCATTTCAATCAGAACTAGTCTCTCCTTCATTTTAGGCAGAACAAAAGCGTTGTGACCTACCAGTTTGTCTGGCGGCGGCTGCTGCTGTGAGTGTACAGAGAGCATCCACCTCTAAGCAGCAGAAGGAAAGGGTGTTCTATCTGTGGCATTTAATTCCTGATTTTCTTTTAAGGCAACAGAGTATCAACCATGTGAATGAATCTGGGGAAACCTAAAGACAGAAAATCCAGCAATCCTGACTAATGTGCTACATCTGCTGGGGGGGGGNGAGCCCTTGTTGCTGTCTGTTTGTAATTTCCTATCTGCAACTGCCACTTGAACTGTCTCTCAACCCAGAGACAGGCAGAACCCACAGCTTTAAGGTTTCCTAATCTGAGCTTGTTAACCCTGGTAAAAACTTCAGTGTCAAGGATGGCACCTCCAGTATCTCTGCTGGGGACCCATAAGTGACAACATATGCCTTTAGATCTAAGCAGCACAGAAAAGGATGCTCCTGCATAGTAAACAAAACTCAAAATTAAATATTTTTAAAGGAAGTAGGAAAGCCAGCTGGAACAGCAGTTGTTGATTTCTGCCTAGCTAGAAATTATTGGTGACATTCATGGTTAAGGCATCAGATGAATCATCTTTGTTTCAATCTGCCTCTCTTAATTACCTCATTCCCCTTCTCATGTTTTTCAGTAGTTCTTAGTAGCAATCTTCTAATAATATATCCACGGCTGATGTGCGTACATCTCTTCAGCATGCCTGACACACATAATGCAATAATCACAGAATCATAGAATGGTTTGGGTTCAAAGGGACCTTAAAGAGCATCAAGTTCCAAACTCTCTGCCATGGACAGGGACACCTTCCACTAGACCAGGTTGCTCAAAGCCCATCCAACCTGGCCTTTAACACTTCCAGGGATGGGCCAGCCACAACTTCTCTGGGCAACCTGTTCCAGTGCCTCACCACCCTCACAGCAAAGAACTTCCTCTTATCTAACCTAAGCTTCCTCTCTTTCAGTTTGTGGCCATTCCCCTTATCCTGCCATTACATGCTCTTGTAAAAAGTCCCTCTCCACCTTCCTTGTAGGCTCCCTTCAGGCACTGGAAGGCCACAATCAGGTCACCCCAAAGCCGCCTCTTCTCCAGGCTGAACAAACCCAATTTTCTCAGCCTTTCCTTGTACAAGAAGTGTTCTATCCCCCTGATCATCCCTCTGTGCCCCTCCTCTGGATTCGCTCCAACAGGTCTATGTCCTTCCTGGGCTGTGGGCCCCAGTCGGACGCAGTACTTTTAAGACCCCAACTTTCAAGCTACGAGCTCACCAAGGGAGTTTTACTTTAAAAAATACACAAAGCTCAACAAAGTCACCCTATGAATTATTAGAAGAGCCCTCAATACTTTTAACACCTTAAGAGGGAGTACAAAGGAGCTTTGGCCTCCAGCTGCTCTGGGGTTGCCCCAGGAGTCGTGAGGCAGCTGAGATATGGGATAGGACATCACCACGCCTCAATGAAATTCAACCTGTTCCCTTTCCCCTCCTCCCCTTCCCATGCCCTCCCTCCCCCTCAACTTGATTTGATCCAATCCCATAAATAATGTAATAATCCAGCGTCTCACACCATTCTAGGTGGGGTCTCACCAGAGCAGAGTACAGGGGCAGAATCCACTCCCTTGACCTGCTGGCCACGTTGCTTTTGATGCAGCCCAGGATACAACTGGCTTTCTGGGCTGTAAGTGCACACTGCCAGCTCATGTCCAGCCTCTCACCCACCACAATAATGCTCCAGGAGAAGCCAGTGCAGCTTCAAGTCCTGCTGCTAAACTGGTCCAGGTTAAGCACAATTTAGCTAATAGATGTCCATTCCAGCCTACTGATACCCCACCTCCACCTCCACTTCCACCTCCAAACAGGGAACACAAACCTTCTCTAACTCAAGATGATACAAAGGCTTCTTGCTCCACAAACATCACAGCAGAAGGGGCCATCCAGCAGGAACATGTGAAGAACCAGCTCCCTCAGGAGACAAGCTTCCCACTTCTTTATTCCCGCAAACAATAAAAATCATTGATAAAGCAGAGAAAGACAGTAAGAGTTCTGCATGAAATACAGTCTGGTATGTAATTAGCAAAGCAAGAGAAATCATTCAAAACCAAATGTGTTCAAGTCAGCTCAGCCATCTCCAGCAATGCTCCAGCAAGAGCTACACAGAGCAAGGCCAAGCCTTCTTTTCAGCCTAGATGATTCAAGGTTTCCCATGTTTCTGGAAGTGCAAATTTCTCTTGACAGCCATAAATTCATTTAAAGAGTGATGACAATTAGAGAAATATAACCTGTCACACTGCAGGGTTTTATTTTACTTGATAATGCATTGATATATATACACACACAAGAATGAAAAGCATATTTTGACATTTAAAACATCCTAGTTTGTCTGTGCCACACAGCCCAAGCTGTCAGGAGAAATGTGGGAGTGCTGCAAAGTTTTTAGATAACAACAACTTCTAATTAAGAGATGAAGTTGAATTTTTACCAATTTAGAGATACACAGCTTCTCTCACACAAACACAAAAACGAAAAACATTTGGCTAACACTCATTTTTCTGGCCAGTCCCTTCCCCATAGCTGCAACTTTGACTGCTGTAGGCTTTTCCTCTCCAGAACAACAGTCCTCTTGGGAGGCAAAAACACCAGTTTGAGATTCAGATGATTATGATTCAAACCTTGGCTCTGACACAAGCCACTTCTCTAACTTTGGGTAAATCATTTAACTGACACTTACTCTGCTTCCAATCTAATCTGTAAAGTCAGGATAATCCAATTTCTTTTTCTTATGCTTTGTGAATAAGGTAGGATAGCTTGGATACCAGAAAAGATCTTGGGTGGCACGTAGCCTCCAGAAGGTCATTTCATCATCCACAAAGAGTAATTCACTTTATGAAGCTGCCTACACTTCTGTGAATGTCTGGTGATGCTCATTCTCCGTACCTGCTAAGATAACCATCATGAATGGATGGCTCTAATCTTAAGAATTACCAGTGTCCATATCCATAACCCTACCAAGCTTGTATGAGACTTCTGTAGGAGGAAACTGGGAACCTTTCTTTCAAGATACATTCTCCAAGGATACAAGAGGGAGGAGGAACACGTTTCTGCAATAAGGATTAGAAACCACGCACTACAACCATATTCCTTTAACTGGAAGCATGACATATGTGTCTCATGACAAAATACCACAAGGAACTTATGAAAAGCATCGAGATAATCCCACGTCTTTACAGCTGTAATAATATAATGGCTGGCAAGGGTAGTTACCACTTGCCTGTCCCCCACAGGGAGAGCATCCTCAGGATCCTGCAATAGCTATGGACCATTCCAGTCCCTGCAATGGGAAGCAGAGAAATATTGCTTGCTGTGGTCACAAGTGACTATTCATGTCAGTTAATATCATCACCAGTGGTGGCTTAGTTAATGGGGGAAGTAAAAACAATTCTTCAGGCTATTTGCTGCACAATGGAGCAATGGGAGGGGGATGCAACTACAGCCATGCCCTCCTCCTCTCCGTTTTTTCTCTCCTTCTTTCCCAATGGCAGAGGAGACAGAAAAGTTCCTTCCCTTTACTTTCTCTTCTTTCCTTACCTCCTTTGTATCACTTATCTTGGTCATATAAATAAATAAGAGCTCAAAGCTGGTATAAAAAAGATTGATTTGACCTAGAAATGTTTTGAGAAATACTGTGTAAACAAAATGCCTGTGGAATATACCAGGGAAGAACAAAGACATGATGGCTTTTTCCCACAGGAACACCTGCAGAGAAAACATTTGCTTTGCCCCCTTGCCCACTTCTTCCCTCATTCTGAAAACCAGCAGTGTGATGCACATCTTGATAGTAAAAGGGTGAACAAGTCGTACGTTTCAGTCCCAAGAGATTGTCAGCATTCAGAATAAAGAGGGGTCACAACCACACCAAATGCACGGTTACTGGGGGATTGCTTACCCTACATAAATGAAAAACAACATAGAGCTATTCCCTCCATGAATTTAGACAGACATTGTCAAATTCTGCAGCCTCAAGCACAAAATACAGAATTTTAGTCACAGAGGACTCTGTGGGGTGGTTGGGATTTTTTTAAGGATGATGTTTACTGATATTTACACCTTACACTGTTACAAACATAGTTTGGGTTTTGAGCCACAGTACAAGAGAGGTGCAGGGATTAAGGTTTTAAATGCATGCTTCAGTATTTGTAATAAACTGACTCCTGAATTAGGTGGCTCACAAGGTTTCCGATGCTGGCAGAAACCTCCTAAAAGAATTAAATAGCACTATGGGACATTAATCTCTCAGTCGTTCTGCTATGTGTCTAAGGGCACTACGAGGCTGTCATAAGTCCCTGATTCTTCATTAACTTCCCTGTGCTGCAACTTGGCACCTTAATTATCCACATACAAATATTTGTGGGGCCATTTGATAAACTGCATCAGTTAAAGATCAAAAGCCCACTTCCACTTGCTGCCATGTTTCTCCCTCTCCATCATTTTGATGTTCAAGTTTCATGATGTAGCCCCATTTATAGTCACAATGATGCAACCGGTAGAGCAGCAAACCTCAGTGTAGAGCAGGTTAAGTGCATGGGTTGGCCTCTTTGCCCATACTAGCATTTGTCACATCTTTTTCAATTCAGAGTTGTCTGAAGCCACATGGATAGAGTGATACTTCTGTAAATCAGGAGTTACAGTCTAACCTGGAGACAGTGATTTTATCCTATGGAAACCATATGACATTTTCAAGAGAGGTGATTTTTACCTCACAAATTCTGACACCTGAGAAGATAAAGCTTAGGAAAGGTCTGGACAGTGATGGCAGTGTGTCAAAAAGTCTCCCCTTGTCTCTCTTTTAAGCTAGCAGAAAGTAACAAAGTTCTCTTTTGTCGGCCTTGGGTTGTCTCATTGCAAATTAAAAAAGAGAAGCAAGACAAAATACCCATGAAGGGATGGGGTGGATTTGTTTTTACAATGGTTTTTGTTCCATGCAGCAATATGGAAATGCAAGATAAGGGTTTCTGTTTCCCAGAGCACGTTGCACTCGAAGCACAAGTGTAAGTCCCACTCCTGCTAACAGGTGCTGAGCATGCTCAGCAAACGCCAAACACAGGCACTGCGTTCTCACAGAGGTGTTTATGGACAGGAAACACTTGCTATCTACTTGTCTTCAGGGACAGCCCATTGCAGCATTCACTGGGACAATGCGAAATGGAACAAAAACACAAGTGCTAATTAGCTGAAACCATTCACATTATACCATCATTCAACAAGTCCCCATCTGTATCAGTATTAATGCAATGCCTCAGCTGGCCCACCTGAATACAGTAAACTGACCGTATTAAGAGGTGATAAAAATTTTGGTTAGGTCTATGCAAAACATACCTTAAAAAGGACCACAGCAGCAAAATAAGCAAACTGACTTGTACCAGTTATACCGCACAAGAGAGTAGAAAACTGCTTGAGAAGAATCAGGAGCCTATGTTTGCTGGGGCACAGGACAAACATTCTCAGCTAAGGCACAAACGCATGCCTAAGATACCAGAAAGGCATGGAATAATTATTGGATGGTTAAGAGCTTCATGTGGCATTTGCAGCAGCTCAGTCTGTCCCATGCAATATTTGATGTGTGACACCAGGAAGACACTGCTCTCATCCTGCTTTAGACCTCAGGATTTCATGGACATGTCCATCATGCCTTCCAAATACCAGAATAAACATCTTTCAAATGCACTCAGAATTAAATGTACAGTGATGCAAATGGATCACAAAAACCAGTCAATCTTAAAGGGCCAAATTCTCATTAAGTGTACATTGTAAACCACAGAGTTACATGACTAGTCCAATGTGACTGTCTCAACTACAGTTCAGGTCTTTAATTTTCTTGTTCGAGGGATCATTCATTGATGATGGAAAAAGGTCTCCTCCTGTAACCAACTCTGTTTATGAGGGTTATCTCCTTGATCTTGGACTTCCTCTGAAAAAAAACTTCTCTTCTTGTAGCTTTTCTTTTCATAATACAAATAAACTTCAAATCTGTTTTGGTCCCTCCGATCTTGAAAAACCCATGCCAAAACACATTGGCCACTCCGATATCACTACAGAAATTATCTAGAATTATTTTCAAGAAATTGCAGTCTACAAAGTTCTGGTTTCTGCTCAGAGAGTCCATGGGAATTACTTTTAACAATAACTTTACGACTTCTTTGTTGGGCTCTTCAGTAGCTCTGGCCATGTTCCTCTGTTGTGCTGCTTCTTTTCTCAGCTTCAGAGACAGCATGCCCTGAATGCTCCTCCTGGTTCCCTCAGTGTGTCCTCTACTGAACTCTCCTCACACTTCACACCTCAGTAGCCTTCTGAAGTTCCACTGCCCTCTGTCCTTTTTGTTCCTTCTCTTTCCCTTCCACATTTCCTCTCATTTGCGAACACAAATTCAGCTTGCCTGATGAGTTGCAAAATGCCACACCTTCTGTTCAAACAGGAATCTCAGCTTCTTTTCTTATCTTTTTATGAGTATGTTTAGCAATTACCACAAACTCATCATGGTTAAAGCAGGTACCTTAATTTTCTTCCCAAGATTCTCCTGCCCATTATCTTCTTTCCTCATGAGTTGTGAACAATAACCATCTTCCTGTTGCATTAGCCCATAACTTGAATATCATCTTCATCTTGGAGCTTGCTTTTGATTCCTGTATCTCGTATCTAAGCTATACCTTAGCCTGGCAGATGGTTTCCACATAGTGTCACTAATAGGCCATCCATAGCATCCTGTCATCTGCAGAGATAAAACTCTCTTGACAGATTCAATCTTGTTCCACAGCTATTTATCCGAAGTGTTGCTTTGAAGGCCATTTTCCTAGACCATCCCTTTGGCAATGTTATTACTTTTATGCAAGCCTCTGCTCCTTCCCTTCTCTCTTTCACATCAATAATAAGTTGCATATAGTTCCTAAGTTTCCACAGTTTACCCACAAGTCACACCTCTTCTTCAATATCAAAAGATCAATTTCTACCTCTGTTGCAGCTCCAGGGATTCTATCAGCTCTAGCCCAGAGTTTGAAAGTCTTTTATGCCCTGTGGGTGGCTTTTAGCTCTACTGAAGTCTCTGGAATGAGGGGCCAAGATTTGTCTTATAAATAATTCCTGAAATCAGTGAAATTATTTGCAGTATGTAAAGTTAAGCATGTGCCTCAGGCAAGGTCTACTTCAGAAATGGTTTGCTGGTATCATTATGCAATTACAACTCATCTTGGCACAACTGAAGCAGCTAATGCCATCACAGGCACAGCCTATAGCAATGACATTGTCTTCTGCTGGTATGATTTGTATTAGTGTGTTGAATTAAAAAAAGAAAAAGTCAAACAATTATTTCAGCAAAAGCATTTCTTGTAATTGAAATGCAATTTAGTTAAGGCTGCTATTAGCACAGAAAAGCTCTACTAAGCAAGAAAGCAAACCAACCACCAAACGAAACTTAATCTAAGAAGCCTTTCTGAAATAATCTTGTCTAAACTTTTTCTAGGACTGGGACATGGGTATGAAAAAACCAGCCAAATTAGAAAATCTAATCCAAACATAAATGTGTATGATCCATGTATGTATAGAGATATATAGGGATCAATCTAAAAAACACACCGATTTTCTTGAAAAGTAGGTACTTACACTGTTGAATTTGAAAAACTGACAGCCCAAGGAAGAAAACCCAAAAACATTAGGCTTCAGTGTATAATGTGATTCTTCACACTATTGCAGAGCCATATGTAAATTGGGACATTAAAAGATACATCTGGGATTAAAGGACTGCTTAGACACGACATCATTCTTTGGCTTCTCCAGAGACTATCTGGAAGAGTGACGATATCACTTAATGCTTATTGCCAGAATTACTCTTACAGATAAAGACAGCGTCAGTGACGGTATATATGTAATGATGATCTAAAAGCGTCTAATACATCAGGATACCACTATTAGATCTTTACAATGCCAATGATACAAAAAGAAGCCACAGTGATTTTACAGGACTCTAATGTTTAAAGTCTTAAATACAAAATAGTGTCATTGAAGGACCAAAATTACCAGACTTCATGCTTACACTAAAAGTTTAGCTCTGAGATGGTAAGTAGGACTACTGTGCTTGTTTCCGTCATGTTATACTTATTTTACAGCGCTGCACTGTTACTGTTTGCATTAGAATTATGGTAGTATTAACTTTTATAATATACTAAAAGGATGAGAATATAATTCTTTTTTCCTGGCTTAACTAAGAAATCATTGGGAGACATTTTTGCAGCTGCTTTTAAAAAATCAGAGCTCCTGGTTAAAAGCACTTCCTCTGCCTACTAAAATCTTCAGTCTGCACATAAACCAGCATAGCTGTTGAACTTGGAAGAAACATTTTGCATCGTTATGTACAAGGCAGTGGGAAGGGCAGAGAAACTAGAGAATGATGAGGTACTTCTCTGAAACCAAAAGCATTGTTGGTACACTCTTCAAAGGAGCAAAAATCTGAGGTTTCTGGATGTGAAATAATAATATAAGTAAATGTAGATCAGCATCTCCTAAGGAAACAGATGCTGCTGACAGCACATTCACAGCATTTCATGCTTTTTAATGAACATAGAACATAAGTGGCAAACTGTGTATTTCTATAGCACAGCTTTTCTGAGGGGCTTTGTACTTACTTACAGTCTGATATTTATCTTATTCCCACAGAGAAGCTCTGCCTAATGTTAAAGCTATTTTGTTTTACTTTAATAGCAATTTTTATGTTCTTGAAAGGCTGGCAAATACACATTTATGTTCACTTAATGCATATCTGTTTCTTTACCTACACTAATGGAAAGTTATCTATTCTTCCACTCTTCTTCCACAATTCATTCTAAATATTCAAGGCTTCAACTCTTTCTATAAAGTCCCCTAATATCCAATATGTACAAAAGGAGGGTACTCTATCCCACAGGGGTCTAGGAATAACATTGTATACTTTATAGAGGATAATCTTACATTGCAGAAATTCACAAAGCTTTACAAACCCCATGAAGTTCCACAGCTCTGTTTATTAACATTTTAAGAGAGAAGAAAGGAGTTACAAATGACTCAAGGGAACAAGCCCCAGCTCTCAGCTTCTCAAGCAATGGATCAGACCAGCTTCTAGAAATGATTAGCTCCATTTATTCTGCAAAGCCCAATGCTGCTGCACATGAGAAAATCAAGAGGGATTTTTACAGCCTTGTGGACCACATATATTTTTAAGCCTCATGAAAGCAAAGAACCTCCTTTATTTCACTGCAATTGCTTTCTGTCTGCATAAAGCCCATATCACTGAACATGCCTGTTCCTGGACTGGAAGTGCCCTAACAGCTGTAGACTGACACTCTTCCTCTAGAATGTATGATTAAGGCAGAAATCCCTGAGAGTGGCTACCCAACGGTGGCCACCTTGCCCCTGTATTAATATACACATCCCAATCGGCACAATGAGCTTATTCCTTTCCTAACTTTCACCCACACTCTGCCAAGCATATCCCTTTTATTGTGATGCTAAAAGTCATACCCTGCAATTGCCCTCTGCTCAGATCTCTCCTCTTAGGATGGATAACAAAAGCACTGCTGTTCTTTACTCCCGAATCCAGTACCTTTCAGGCACATAACAGGAGGAAAATTTTGAAAGCTGTCCCAGGAGACATCACCAGCAAGGACAGCTTGACTAATTGCACTGATTAGACTAATGGGAGGAGATGATCTCATTGAAACAACAGGACATTTGTCACTTCCTACCCAGTGGGAAAGCCCTGCTTCCCATCCCCAGGGCTGCTGTTCAGCTGCCCTGCAGAGCTTGTGCCCTGGCACTTCTGCCTGCAAGTGCTGCTGCAGCTGGTCCTCCGCAGAGAAGACAGAAGAAGCCCTACGAGCTGCAATAAGGTGTTCAACCCACATCTCCTCTGAAACTCCATGGCAGACCCACTGAAGACCCAGTAGAATGCAGTACAATGCTACTCAATGGAACCAAGCACATTTGCTTTCTTCTACCACACACTTCCCTGCACATTTCCTGCATGCAGTTTTGCCTGTCTCCTCTTGGGTTGCCATGCTGCTTTCAAATGTTTCTTCTGCTCCAGACAGCTCAGCTTCTCCTTTGCAAAAAACCTTTTAAATATAAAGGCTTCCCAAAACATCCACTCTCTGTCCACTTTCTTTCCTGCAAACAGAGCATCTTTCTCCCATACTAATTTCTTCCTTCACTCTGCCTGGATTTCTGTGAATCTCTCTCTGACTTATCCCAGCTGCTCAGCATGTCATGGGCTATCTCTCACCTACTCTTTGAAGTCAGACAATGGCTAAATGAAACATCTGTGTCTGACATCTCCTAATGCCCTCTGGCACTTAAAATTAATAGGAGAAATGCAAGTTTAGTATTGGCCAGCTCCCACAAGGCAGTAAGGCAATTGTTCTGAAATCAAAACTGTTCGCTCTGATAAAGCTTCATCTCCTCATTCAGCCACCTTTTTTCTTACTGATACACTGTGTCCACATACAGGTTCCCCTTTCCTTATTTCCTTCACGAATCTCAGCTTTTTGATGGTTTATTATTTTCCCTGATAAAAATGACTTATGCAGCGTGCCCCACTGGGTAGCTTCCCATTCCAATGCATGATGCTGCTCACAGCTTCCACGTGAGCCTGTCCTTCGATGCTGTCACAGCACAACACTGCACTTACTGAGTCTCATCCTTTCCATTTCTATAATAAATGCAAGTGCAACAGCTACAGAAGGGTTTTACGACTTTCCTTTGTAGTCTCACTTTAGAAGCGTGCTAACTTTGCATGTTTACACTGTTTATTTTCTTCCAACATAGCACAAAGAGTGAAATTATACATTCCCAGAGGGGCCTTCTTTTGCTTATTACTTCCCTCTTTTAATGCATTTATTAGAGCTTCTGAATTAACAGTGGCAGATGCAGGCAAAGAAAGAAAATTTTAATTTTGCAAATAATAATAGATTACAATACATTAACATTACTGTAAAACCTACAAAGTGGAAGCACTCAAGGGATGTAGGAGCAATTAATGTAGTTAGTTTATTTACCTAAGTCTGGCACACTGCTAGGGCGTTCAGAAGCAACTGAAATTCTGTTTACACAGGCAGAGCCTTAAGGCTTCTTCAACATCACACACAGATAGCCTGTTCAGGATTCAGGGGGACATCAGCTGCTTCAGGCAAAGGAAAATATCAAAATGTAGACTAAAGTAGCAACTTTAAAAACATCTTTAAAACTTTAAAAACAGATAGGCTCCATTAAAAGAGTGGGCAGGGATAAGATATTAGTAAGGTCATGGTATAAATATAGTTCTCAGCTCTCAAGAGCTCCCTATTTCTGGTATTCTCAGAGATACTCTACACCAGTTACAAATAATCTCTGTTTATTGTATGGTTTCATCATTCTAAAACAAGAATTTCCAGGAAGAAATAAACTAAAGGCAGGCATAGATGTCCACTCTAATTAAAATATATACATACATACATATATATATATATACATACATATATATATATATATATATGTGGGAAGCATTTAATTTC
>VWZG01007834.1:7888-37179 GCA_013396735.1 Grallaria varia
GATGCAGGGCAGGGCTGCAGGGCTGCCCAGGGCAGGGAGGGGAGCTGCGGGGTGTTGGGGAGCCCCTGGTGAGTGGGATGCTGCTGACACGGAGCACTTTGTCACTTGGCCCCGGCTCCCTGAGCACGGCCGCCTGAGCTGGGGGTGTCTGGGGCACCTTCGGCAGCGCCAGGGCCAGCCCCAGGGAGGCTCCAGCTCCTCGGTCCCGCAGCCCATGTTTGGGCTGTGGCTGCAGCAGGGCCATAAAAGGCAGCGTGGGGAGGGCGCTGGCGCTGGGCCTGTGGCATCTCTGTGTGCTGGGGCATCCTGGGGAGCTGCCAGAGGGAATCAGGGCTGGGGGCCGGGCCAACCCCATGAAAAGGGTGTTTTGGGTCTCCCCCAGCCCGCTGCTGCCAGGTTTGTGTCTCACTGATCCTGTGGAGGGGCCAGGCATCCCCTGGCACCGTGGAGCACACCCCACCAACACACACGGATGCCCAGGACATGTGGCTGGTCCTGGGTGGGCACAGACAGAGCTGGAGCCGAGTTCCTGCTGGTCACACAAAGCAGGAAGGGGCTCAGTGACCTGGTCCCAGATGTGCTCACCAGGGCTGGGAAGCCAGAGCTGCTTTTATCCAACATCACTCTTAGCACATTGGCAGTGGCAGCGCATGGCACAGGGAGGGTGTTCAGGCTGAGACCAATTCAGGAGGTGCGGGGGATGCCAGAACTTGGGAACAAGTGGGGCCAAGAGAGACTGGCATGGGCTGCCGGCACAGAAATGAAATCCAGGCTGAAGCCACACTACAAATCCATCCTGGGGGATGCTCAGGCTTGGAGGTGTCCCAAGGGGTGGGATGGCGGGGCAGGAGCTCGGCCAGAGGGCACGGAGCAGCAAATGCAAGGGGTGGGGGCGCTCTGGGCAGAGAGGGGCAGGGGACAGCCCCGTCACCCAACTGTGACTAATTTAAAGGCCGAACTGCTGGGCCGGGTGGGGTGTGAGCCAGCCCAGAGGAATGCGAGGAAGGCAAACGGTGAGGAGCAGGAAGGGCGATTCCCCAGAGGGCAGGGTGGGCACAGCTGAGCTGCAGGGCAAGGTGTGAAGACTGGAGAGCTGGGATTGAGCATCAAGCTGTTCTTCCAGCTGGTGAGGTGGGTTGGGTGGGGGGACTATCCCCAAACTGCATCTCCTGAGACTTTCCAAGCTGGGTTGGGTATAGGGTGGCAGGCTGTCATGGGATGGGAAGCTGGAGCAGGAGGGCTGCCAGGGGCCCTGGGCCATGGTGGAGAAGAGTCCTGGCAGCAGCCATGCCCCTCCTGAGCCCTGGCAGCGGCTGTGTCCTTCCCAAGCCATGCACTCAGTGCTCCACTCCCCATCCCAGCAGCCCCAGCAGCTTCCTTGCTCCTGCTGCAGCTTCCAAGGGGGTTCTGGTGATGCAGGTGTGCAACACTGAGCCCAGCACAGCCATTTCAGACCTGGCATTAGACAAAGCAAAGTAAATCTCCACTAATGACACTTTCGTGCATGTTGTGCACCTGCCACAGGGGTCTGGAGGCTCAGCCCTTTGGGTCTGGGGGCTCAGCCCCTGGGCCAGCAGCTGCCTGTGCCTGTTCTGTCCCCTGTGCCACAGAAGATGTGGGGCTGATTCACCTCCTGCCTTGGCTCCTGCTTACGTATGTCCATGCTGTTCATTCCCTGCCTGAGCAGCTAAATTAAGCTGAGCAACAATGGGCCATCGATTATCCCATTATATTTCCATCAGGCCTGACTTCCCAGCAGCTCCAGGAGAGCAGCACACGTGGCCATGGCAGGGACTCTGCACAAACAACCTCTTGCTGGGTTCTGCTCATGATCCTGGAGTGCCACACACCACGGTGACACCAGACCCACGGCCCCACGTCAGCTGCTGCCCCGGCCTGGCAGGGACAGCATGGCAGAACCCAGACAACAGCAGTGATGAACCTGCCTGGGACAAGGCCCCTGTTTCAGGAGAACCTCCTCAACCTGAGGGCTCTCAGTGGCCATCCCAGCTCTGGCAAGGTCAGGCCTTGCTCCAGCCATTTCTATGGACCTGAGGGCTGTCTCCTCTCTGGCCTTCACTTCCCGCAGGGCTGTATCCCCTCCCTGGTTCTTCATCTCCCCTCTCTGCTTCCGCCTGACCAGCACAGCAGAAGCACTGCCTGGCTCTTCCTCTCATGTCTGTGAAGCCCAGGAAAAGCCAAGTGATGAGGTTCTGTGGACTCCCCATCCCATCCCATCCCATCCCATCCCATCCCATCCCATCCCATCCCATCCCCATCCCATCCCATCCCATCCCATCCCATCCCACATAGGGGAACAGCTCAAGGAGCACCAGGTCTGAGTTGTGCATTTCTTCCTGTGCCACCTATTCCAGCCCTGCTTGTTTGGAGTCTTTGTGTGACCCAAACCACCGACAAGCCATTTTTCAGGAACAGAGAGCTCAGCATGTGCAGACCCTCCTTGCCTGCCCCTCCTGGCAGGACTGGCTCAGCTCTGCCCCGCCGGTCTGTGGTGCCTCTGAGCATCCTGGAGCACGGAGCATCCTTCCAGCTGCAATTGGCTGGGGGGGGCTGGGTCAGGCCATGCCTGGGGCAGCAAGGAGCAGGGTGGGCACCCTGAGATGACCCTGGCAGTGCCATGGAGGGTGACAGTCCAGGGAGGGCCCTGGCCTGCTCCCTGTGTGGGGGTGGGTCAGTGCCCCACTCCCTTCTCTGGGGGGCTCCAAAGCAGCTCAGGAGCTGAGGGTGACGCTGCTGTGCCTGCACTGGGCTGCTTGCTGGCAGATCCTACCTTCGTCATTGCCTGCTTTCATTGGCAGCGCTTTAACCCCTTCCTGCCACCCTGAGCACGGGCTCCTTGGAGCTTGTGTCGGGGCAGCCGTGACCCTCCGGCTGCGGCAGCCAGACCCGAGCCCGTCCCCACAGAGCTGCAGGAGGGTACACAGCATCTCGGGGAAGCTGCTCCACCCCCTGCTCAGCGCCCCTGGCTCTCCTGCACCCTTTCCATGGCACCCCTTCCCCGGCCTGTCCCTCATCCCGGCCGGGGGCTCCCGTGGTGTGGGGCTGCTCCAGGGCCCGAAAGCCCCAGTCCCACTGTCCCTGATCCCTGGGGAGAGCCGGCAGCACCTTCCCGGTGCTCCTGCTGCACCAGCATCAGGGCAGATCGATCACCTTGGCAGAGGGCCTAAAGGTCAGCTGGTGTTTGGGCTGTTTCCAGGGTTTCCAGTCACTGCTGGAAATTTTTCAGTGCCCATCCTCACCTGCAACATGTGGGAATTGGGTTCCTGGAGCCAGGGCCCCGCTGCCAGAGCTGATTGGGGCCAGGCAGCCCTCCCAGCGGGTGCCCTTGCTCTCTGGCAGGAGCAGCACCAAAGGGCTCTCTGCCTTCACCAGCTCTGCCTGGTGCTGAGGGCTTGGGGTCATGCAGGGCGGTGGGATCACTCTCCCGGGGTGTTTGCCATGTCCCTGAGCTCCAGCAGGGCCCCCTCTCATGTCTCCCCTCCAGAAACCTCTGGAGAGCAGAGAGGACTTCGGCAGATGCCCATCGTTCAGCACCTCCCTGGCCACCTCTGCCACCGCCAACGTGAGTCAAGCTCTGGCTGCAGACAGAAGCAGCTGAACTTGTTTGTGGTTTCTGAAAGACAAACCCAAGCCAAGCAAAATCAAAAATCTTAGGAAGAGTCCTTAGGCTGCTCCTTCTGCTGCCGCTCTGCCACACCAAGCAGGACCTTTGACAGGGCCTGAACTTGCTGAATTTGGAAGGATGTGGTGTATTGGGGCACTGTGGAGGGTCAGGGGCTGCTGGAGAATCTCTAACAGTTGGCAGGAAGGACCAATGGAAGTGCCAGCTGACACCAGGTGCCTTTTCCTGGCATGCCCGAGCTGTGTCCATGTTCATCCCTGGGGTTTTGGAAAGGACCGGGTGTGGGGCTGAGCCACGTGCTGCTGCAGCAGGGCTTTCCCCAGTGGTGCTCTGGTGGCCCTGGATGGGCAGCTCCTCACTGCAGTCACCAGCAGCCCTGTGGTGTGTCAGAGCTGGCACCACTGGCACAGCACCCGCTGGGCCCTGCCAGGGCTGCCTCAGCCTCTGTTTTTCTTACAGGTGCTGTGAAACCCTGTCACACATTTTGTTTTTGTTTAAACACATTGTGTTTAAGTGAATGAAATAAAGGGCGTGCAGAGCAGGGCCAGGCCAGTGCCCGTGGCAGGATGTGACTGTGAGCTCCAGCTGGCCCGACTACTCTATTTTTGTGTCCCAAGTGGAACGACCCAGGGATTAATTAGTTAGCCCAGGGGGACAGGCTAAATCGGGTTTGAAATTCTTTGGTGCTTGTAATAACTCAGGTGAGTCTCTTTGTTCTTGTGAACTGTAATTTTTCATTTGCCAGGCAGCGTCACGCGACAGAACAGCCAAACAGCCCCATGCAAACACACCCAGCCCCGGGAAGTGGGACCAAGCCCCACCACCTGCCCACACTCCACTCACGGGTGCTGATTTCCCTGGTGCAGCAAACTCCAGGGGTGCTTTGGCTGGACATCAGTGCCCCCCGTGTGGGCAGTGCTCAATGCCAAGGTCACATGAAGCCGATCCATGGATGGCCACATGTGGGAGAGCTCCGTGCCCCCTGCCAGCCCCGGCACAGCTCTCCGCTGTCCCCACCGTGCCCAGCAGCAGCCCAGGTGTCACACGGCACTGTGGGGCTCTGTGGGGCTCTGCTCCACTGCTGCTGTTCCAGGTGCAGGCACTGCGTTCCCACTGGGATCACAGAGCATAGTGTTACCACAGGAGCCAGGACTCGGTTTTCTTTCCTCGCTGCTCCCCTTCCCCCAGCAGCAGGAGGCAGGAGGATGTGTCAGCTCAAGGCTGAGGCTAAAGAGGCTTACGCTGACTATTTACCTTTGCAAGGGTCTATTTTTGGCTGCTCAGCTGCCATTCATGCAACGCTCAGGGCAGCGACCAAGACACCACATGAGGGTCATTGTTTCTAGGACCCACTTTGCTCCTCTGTAGGGACCAAGCCCAGCTGCCTTTTTGTTCCTTGGTGTTTTTTTTCAGGTGGCAAAGAGTGTTACAAAAGAAAATCTTGAGGATGGATCAGAATGACCTCAGAAACCCACTGCCCTGTCCAACACTTGACTCGTCACTGTCCTTTTACTGCAGAGGAATCCCAAGGTTGCTCCTAACCCTACCCCAGGGGCTGCCAGAGGGTTCCATGTTGGTTTCACAGACCCCTGTCCCTCAAAACAAACTTGGAAGACTGTGAATCTCCAGTGAGAGTCAAATGGCATCACAAGTGAAAGAACAGGCTGGGACGGGAATCGGGTCACCGGGACGTGAGCACTGCTGGTCACCGGGAGCAGCTCCATCCCTTCATTTCCCTGACTATGGCAAAGTGGGGCCAGTGTGTGCAGGGGCTTGGGGAGCTGCAGTGGGGAGCACAGGGACAGACACCTGAAGTCTCCTGATGGCAGCGGGACACTCAGGGAACACCGGGCACAGAGAGCTGGCTGAGGTTGGCATGCCAATGCCAGCAGTGCACTCCCAGAGCTGAGCACCACTTCAAACAGAACCCAGCTTATTCCACGTGCTGGAAAACTGCAGTGCAGAGTCTTTAACTAAACGAATCCTGAGTGATTTCCACATTGCTGAATGACATTTTAATAGTGGAAAAATAATGCTCCAAATTATCTACTTCATCTCTTCCTATTGTCTTTTACTGGCTGGGAATGAGCGCTGCAGCAAAACCAGCTCCTGCTCTTCTGGGAGGGGTTTGCTGGTGCCTCCCAGCCCACTGCAGGCAGTGGGGAGCCGAGGAGGGGGCTGTGCCCCCCCGTGCCCAGCACCCCAGGAGCTGAGGAGGGAGCTGTTTCTGCCCCGTGCCCAGGACCCACCGCCTGGCAGAGCTGCCCACGTGCTGCTGCTCCTCGCGGCGCTCCCGGCGGGGCTCCGGCTGCCCTGGCACCAACGGGTGAGCCGCAGTGCTCTGGAGGCCTCGTGGTGATGCCCGTCCCACACGAGGAAGCAGGTGGCAGTGCCCGGCTCCTGCTGTCCCCACGGGGAGCTGGCGCCTGTCCCGGTGCCACCAAGCTGCTCTGCAGGAAGAGGCTTCTGGTGCTTTCTGCTGTGCAGTTTTTTTGACCCAAATTCAGCCACTGCCACCTGGATGGATCCAGCGAGTGTTGCCACACATCTCCAGGCTGACATCAGCGGAGCCTGGGGACAGTGACACAGCCCCAGCACCCAGCACGTCTCTGAGTGGCTGCAAAACGAGTGGCTCAAGCTGGGGACAGTGTCTGGCCAAGTGCTGTCCCCCGCTGTGAGGTGCAGCTCCCAGCCTGCACAGCAACGGACACACAAAGGCCTCACACAAACTTTTATTATTCACTGAAACAAAAATCTTGACAAAGTCCCTGCCCCAGAACAAACCAGACGCAGCCCTTATAGGAGGTGTCACCTGCCAAACCCAGCTCACACCTGCAGCATCGGGGCCTCCTGCAGCCATGCCGTCCCACAGTGGGTTTCCCTATTGCTCTCATCCAGAGGAAGGTTTTCATCCTCTGAATTAAAGGCACACAAAGTAGGAGCCAAACTGTCCTCCTGCTGTGCAACAAGCAGCCCTCGGTGTGGTGCCTGCAGTGGGGCAAGGCTTCTTCCCCTTAGGAACGCAGCACGCGCTTGGCTTGTGCCAGCTTCACCAAACGCATCCCAGCTCCAGCCTCCTTTCCAGCAGGAACGGGGAATGTGGGCTGCAGGACAGGCTGGGGGTAAGGCCTTGCAGAAGGATTTTGAGAGAAATGTGCTTGTCAGGTGCAGGACCCCCCCCCAGCACTGCACGAGGACAAGGGGGTTCCACAAAGGCGCCCGAGAGGCAGAGCTGGAAGGGAGCCCGGCCTCACCCAGCCTGCCTGTGTGGGAAGCAGTGTGGAGGCACTGAGAGGGAGCAGCACAGCCAGGAGAGGCTGCAGACCCCGACGCCACAGTCACCTCATCTCCTTTTCCATTCCTACAAGGGAACTGTTCCCCTGGCTCTGTTTGGCACAAACACTGGCTCAGTACAACCTTTGGAGGCCACTGAATTTGGTGAGGACCTTTGGCAACATGGCTCAAAGCCCCGGCCCCACTTCTGGTTGGCAAATTCTATAGCAGAAAAGAGGAGAAACGTGCTGTCCTTTCAAAAATACCCCAAGGGAAACCTTTATCAGACAGAGCTCAGAAAAATGACTGCAACAAGGCAAGTTTCGTTTTCACTGTGGGATGGGAAACAGGGTGCACCACTGGCACCAGCTGAAGAACCTAAAGCCCACAAGGAGTGTATGTGCCACAGCCTGTGGCAGCGACAGGCAAGGACAGTAATATTCAGTAATTGAGGAGAGCCAAGGGAAACACAATGGGAAACATACTGGAAACAACAGACTGAAGTATCTAAAGTCTGTAGTTGTCAGCATAAAGAAACAGCTTTGCTGTACTGTCAGAATCAGAGAATCCCTGAATGGTTTGGGTTGGAAGGGACCTTAAAGCTCATCCAGTGCCACCCCTTGCCATGGGCAAGGACACCTTCCACTAGCCCAGGTTGCTCCAACCTGGCCTTGGACACTTCCAGGGATGGGGCAGCCACAGCTTCTCTGGGCACCCTGTGCCAGGGCCTGCCCACCCTCCCAGGGAGGAATTTCTTCCCAGTACCTCATGAAGAAGGAACTTTGGACGGTGCCTGTGAAATATCCCAACTCAGAGCACCAGTGCTGTGAGACCTGGGGCTGTACAGTTTCTGTACAAAAGGGGGAAAAAATCACGTCAGCCAATATATCCTATAAAAAAAGGCCAGAGACAAGACCTTGAGGTGACCAGTCCTTCCTCGCCGACAAAGCTGGCCCCTTCCCTGCCATCCCAGTTGTCTGCAGTCTTATTTTTGGCAGATTATAATTAAAATGGTCTTTATGGCTTTAGAGAGAAGCCATGTTTTGCACATTTTGGTTGAAGCGGAGGGCGCGTGGTGTGCTCTGGGTGAAGGGACAGTGCAGAGGCCTCGCCCCAGCTCTGCTCCTGCCACCCATCCCACCAACACTGCCACGTGCACTTGGCTCTCTTGAGTGCGCTCGTTTCTCAGCAGGCGAGAAAGTTCTGGTTGATAACCAGTCCAGTCCCAGAGGCAGAATAAAAAGTCCTTGTTAAGACCTAGAAAAGCTTGTTTCTAACAAAATCAAATGCAAACATGTGCCAACACAGTTCCTGGGTCGATGCCTTCCACTCAGGTTCCACCACCCGTGCACTGGAACTTGATTCCCCTGCAGAGCGATTTAATTCCTCTTCCATTCCCTGCCTTTCAGTCTTCTCAGGAGTCTTGACAAGCTATTCCTCCATTTTTGTCTTCAGCACTTTTTCCTATGCACGTCCTTCCTGCCCTTCCCTTCCGCTGTCACACCCTGTTCCTCTCAGCTATTTGCGGAAGGCAAAGACATCCCGTGTTTTCAGGCCTTTCTTGCCTTCGCTTCCTGGTTGAGGAGAAGACCCTTCCACCAGCCCTCCGTAGGGACAGCTCTCGGACTCTGGGTGATGGCCAGAGCACTCCACAGCAGGGATGAAGCCACTGTCCCACATCCCTGTCCCACACAGCTTGCAGAGGTCGTGCAGGCTGCAGGGGATGCGGGGGAGCAGGTGGAACTGATAGAGCAGACTCCTGGCCTAGAGGGGAGGGAGAGAGGGAAAACATTCACTCCTCACTGGGGGATGAACAGGGGGAGCCGAGGTGGCCCATGGCTTCCTCTCCCATCCTCCTGTTTGACTGCCTGAGCTTCAGCAAAGGCGTGTCCCTCTGAATACAGAGCTGAGGGTTACCTGAGGCCCTGGGGACAGGGGGAGGTCACAGGGGCTGCCACACACCACAGCTCATCCCACGGCCCCAGTCGCTCCAGCTGAGATGGAATGGGGACCCTGACACCAGCAGCTCTGTCTGCCCTTTCCCTGAGCATGGGCACGGGTTATCCCAACCAAGGGTTATCCCAACCATAGTGTCACCTCCCAAGCACTCAGAAACTACCTCTTATCGCTGAAAATCTTGTTTCAGGCAAACAGCAGCATCCCGCCCTCCTGGGCTCCAGCCAGGCACAGGGATACAGGTGCTGCGAGGTGAAGCATCAGGCCCTGGTTTGCTCAACACTCGGACTCATCTCCAGACCTGAGACTCAGAGCCTGGGTATTTACCTTCCTGAGTACGAGCTCCCCATTCATGTGCATGGCCAGGTTGCTGAAATGCAGCAGCATTTGGTCAGTGGCCAGCTGTTGTTCAATGACATCATCGCCGTAAATCACCACGATGGCCACGCAGATAAAGAGGTGGAAATAGTCTGTCTGCAATGAGAACACAGGGGCTGCTGTACAGCAGGTGGAGGCAGAGCTCTGGCTTCACCTCCCACCCTCCACAAGTGGCTCCTCCGTGAGAATTTTTGCTCCCTTCAGTTCTGCCCAGTGGTGAGAACGTGAGTTACTGGTGAATTCTGAACCACAAATGATGAGCCAAAACCTCCTCCCTTCACAGCAGGGCAGCAAAGTTTGCACCACAGCATTCAGAGCAGTGATTTTAGGGAAGACATTCTCTCTGTGTAAGAGAAGCCTGAACTTCAAAAATGAGTGTTCAGTCCTTTCTGAAACACCTCCTTTTGAAGCCTGGACATCCCTGAGGAGAGGCAGGCAAGGTCCATCCTCCTGCTACATAGATAAACTTCTTCTATAATTACAGACCCTCTGTAACGCTGATTTATTTTGGTTATTTTGCTGCTAAGAGCCCTTATGGAAATGCTGCAATGCCTGCTGAGGGCGGGGACTCAGCCATGCCCGTGCCAGCTGCCTCACCTGGTAGTGTGCCCAGCACGCTTCCCAGATGCGCAGCGCCTCTGCCTCCGGGAATTCCCGTTTGAAACAGAGGAGGATCCAGCGGTGACAGAAGAGCATCTGCAGGCCATCCTCTCCCAGCGAGGAAAGGTGCTGGTAGAAGCTGGGGTGCATGAGCCGCAGCAGCTCGCGCAGGTACAGCTGGAAAAGATGCTCTGAGCTAAGGGCCTGCCTTGGGCATGAGGACTTGGACCACCCTCACCAGCCCTCAGCACCCCGGGGACCCCCCCACTGTGAGCGAGAGCTGCAGAGTTCTCTCCCAAAGAGTTCCAGTCTCACGGCCCATTTAGTACAGCACAGCCAGAGGCACGCTTGGATCTATTGCCAAAGGCCAGAGCTCAGGGGCCACAGCAGCTGTTTCACAAGGAAAGATGGATGTAACTGCCTTTGGAGTGTCCCGACCACCCAGGATCAATTCTACCCATCAGGTATTTCCTCAGAATCACAGAATCCTAGAATATCGTGAGATGGACCCACATGGATCATCAAAGACCAACTCCTGGCCCTGCACAGGACAACCCTGAGGATCACCCCAAGGATTTTGTGGCTTTGGAGTGTGGTTGGGCATGCTGGCACCCAGAAAACTGCTTTTTGTGACTGGGGAAAGAAGAAGGCAGTGACAGGGAAGGGGAGTCCAGCATGGAGCCTCACCAGCTGCTTCTCCATGTCCTCATCCCGGGGGGAGCTGATGAAGATTGTGTTCTGCATCAATCCCACAAAGCACCAGAAAGTATCCGACTCATCCAGGATCTCTGCCAGCAGTGGGGCAACCAGGTCAGACATGCCCTGGGAGTATCCAATAGCTGGGTTAAATACTGCATAGTTCAGCAAGATCCTCCTGGAGCAGAGACACAAACAGAGAGGTGGGACAGGTGAGGGCAGGGATGGCTGAGCACAGCCCCAGCCCTGCTCCACACTTCCCATCACACAGGCTGGGCCAGGAACAGCGCAGAAGAGCCACAGGTCCTTCTGACATCCAAAACACTAACTTTTCAGGACCTTTTGTGGCATCCCACATAAACAGTTTCCTTAAGAGAACTGTATCTGGAAGCCCGACAGAGATACATTAACACTGTACCGAACTGGGACCCTCACTTTTCAGGATTACAACATTTTGTGTCCATCCAAAGAGGCTCCTGGGTGGAAAAGAACTCTGAACAGCCCGCACCAGCCTAAGAACCTGGATTTGAACAGAACTCCTTAGGCTTCTGTTTTCCCAGCCTGCTGCAAACATCAGTCCAGTGAAATAAACTTCAGGAGAAGGTTTGGTATACACAGACAGCAAATTATTAAAAGAAATTGAGAATTTAAAAAGATTTAGAGGACAGAAATTAAGGACCTGTAGAAGAGATGATGCCCGCACGTCCATAAGGCTCCAAGCCTTACTGCTGGATGAAATCCAGCTGCTTGGGGGGGTTTTTTTGAGGTCACACATTTACAAGTAACACCCCACGGAGCAGCCCCTGTTGTGCTCATCCTCCATCCCATCAGGAGAACAAACCACAGAGCCAAGCACCCACCCACAGCCCAGCCCAGCACCCCTGGGTGTGCAGGGAAGGCTGGGGATGGGAGCAGAGCTCTTACACCCACAAGGAAATGGCTACAGCAGCACTGGAAGCCCTGGGAAGGGCTTGCTGCATCCCTGGATTCCAGCGTTCCCAGGCAGCCTGGGCCAGGGGCTGACACTCAGCAGGACACGTTTGGGACACTGGAATCAGACACTTCACCTCATGGTTTCCACGTTTGGGTTGTCCTCCCCTCGGAAGAACTGGTTGCTGCGGTCGGTCCTCACAACGTCCTTGTCCACCGTGAACTGCACCTGGCGCCAGAAATCCTTCTGCTCCTCCGGGGTCATGGAGAGCCTGCAAATCCAGCAGCAACAGGAGAATGTTGCCAAGAGAGGAATATGGTTGCCACAGTGAGCAAAAAGCCTTATTTCAGTCTTAGTTTGCAGAGAAACACTGTTCCTGTATGGAGTTCTCTCAGCACCCAAAGAACAGACAAGCAGGTCTGTCCAGAATAGTGGATTGTCTGTCCCAAGGGGCTGCTGGAAAGACCCTCCTGGGTTATAAATGGGACAACATGATGTGTTTGCTGCGACAAACACTTCAGAAGCACCAGACTCTGCTCTCCACTGCTCCTTGGGGGTGGCACAGCAGAACTTACTCTGGTTTGATTGTCTCCTAATTAATAACACCACTGTCCCTCTCCAGCTTAAATGTACCCACAGCTATTAAACAACACACAGTTCTTACAGTAACAACCTCATTGAATTAGATACCCCTTCTCCTTCCTTATTTTAATGTACAGTTATATTTATAAAGAAATTTAAGATCAAAATTTCACCCTCAGTGTTCTAATCCAAGCCTTGCCTGTGAGATATTTTCCTATGTGGTGCTGACAAGCCTGTTTCAAAATCCACGTGAGATAATATTTGAGTTCTATGGCTCAAATTATTATTATCTCCAGAGCCTCAGGAGGTCAGCAGTGCCCCGTACACCTCGCTCACCATCCCTCTCACTTCTCTACTCCAGTTTCTCCTGATGCAAGGCAGGCAGAGACTCTGCACAGCACCAGCAGTGGCACTGTGATGTCCAGCCCGAGGAAGGTGAGCAGGGCAGGATGATGATGGTCTCTTACCTTTTCTCCTGGATCTCAAAGTATTCTTTCCTCTTCTGCAGCCTCAGTGCCTCCCTCTCTTCAGATGTAGACTCGTAGGTGTAGTAGCGCAGCAGAAAGGGCCACACCTCCCCACGGATGGAAATATCGATCCCACCAAAGAAAATGGCCTGGAAGAAGGAGCAAAAGTTATGGCTGGTACAGTTGTGACATTCCCAAATAGTGCAGCAACAAGCAACTGCCCGCTGCTGTGCTTTGGTGCTTCTGCAGCTCTTTCCTGACAAGTGACGCCTTGATTCAAGCTCCTGCAATTTGCACATGTTTAGAGGGAAAGTGCTGGCCCTCTATTCCCAGACCAGACACAAATCGGGCTCATTTCAATGTCAATAACCACCCCCGGAGAGGCTCTATGATTAACGTGTCGTTCTCATGTCACGGCTTAATCCCCAGTCCTGGAGACACTGCACTGCACTGCAAACTTTTCTCTCAGGGCCCGGGCCCAGCACTCCCCCTGCATTATTTCTACAGCAATCCCAATTCCTGCAGCAATCCCAGTTCCTGCAGCAATCCCAGTTCACACAGCAATCCCAGTTCCTGCAGCAATCCCAGTTCCTGCAGCAATCCCAGTTCACACAGCAATCCCAGTTCACACAGCAATCCCAGTTCACACAGCAATCCCAGTTCTTGCTGTGATTTGGTCACACATTCTGCAAACACGGTGGGCACTGGACACTTTGACTTATTGATTCCAAATGGCAGCAGATGTGGGACAGCTCATCCTTGGTCAGGGAGATGCTCCACCATCCCAGAATCCCAAATAGTTGGGGTTGGAAGGGACCTCTGGAGATCACCTAGTGCAACCCTCCTGCCAAGGCAGGGTCACCTGGAGCAGGTGACACAGGAACACGTCCAGGTAAGGAATCTACTGGAATGTGCTCCCTGAGCAAGATCTCCAGTCCAGGCTCCATGCCCCAGCCTCCCCACTCGCAGTTCTTGCCCCCGGCATGAAAGCAGAGCCCTGCAGCCTCCGCCGGGGGACTCGCGCTCCGCAGCAGGAGAGAGCAGAGGCAAAGCTCTCACCTTCTGCAGCTTGTACTCCTCCTCCACCTGCCCGGAGTCCGTGAGGTGCCGCAGCCAGGCAGACACATCGAGGCGCCGGTGCGTGTTCTCCTCGGGGTGTGTTTCCGAGGAGGGCAGCTTGGGCCGGCGGATGGAGAACTGCATGCAGGTCTTCTCCTCAGCGAGCTGCTGAGCGGGGAAAACAAAGCAAGACTGGAGGCAGGAACCAGGGAGAGCAGCAGACTGTGAAACGCAGAGCAGGGAAACCTCTCTGCGTGGTTCACGCGGGATGGAGCACTGAGGAGCTGCACTTGGGGAAGTTTGGGCTTTTTTAAATTCCGGCCATTATGATAACAAGAGTGATTAGGATAATTAAAAATCTGAGCACCACAAAACAGCTTCATCTTAAAAATAGTTTCCGTTCCTCCTCCAATCTTATCCCTGACCTGAAACTGAATTAATGCTGCTTACAGCAAAACTTGCCCCTGCCAGGAATGCTTGCAATAAATTACATATGATTGGCCATATACAAAGGGATTGCTGTTAGGCGAGCGGGGAACGGCGCTGCCAGGCTCTCTGAGGGCACTCATGATCCCACTGCAAGACTGCAGCTGACATTTAATTTAAAAATCAAAGGTTGTTCAATGCAAAAAGTGAGCCCATGCGACCATAATAAGAGAAGCAGCGGGGGGCTCTGTGGGAAGGATGGAAATTTAAAAATCACTGTTTCTAATAAGCACATACAATATCTTAAACAGATAATTAAAGAGCTCTTATCACATTTATATGTAGATTGAACAAAATATGGGAAGATGCCTTGTCAAAACATTCTGCAAAGCGGTGAGCTGTGCATCACAAGATGGACGAAAGGCTCTGACAGAACATCTGACCCACCACTGCAGGTTTCCAGCCACTTTCCATGCCTAAAGGACAGTGCTGACCTGTCAGGTGCAGCAAAATCACTACCTAAGCAAGTCTTTTGGATGATCTTCCCCCATATTCCAAAGGTGGAACAATGGGATGGATGGGGATAAGCAAGTCAAAGAGAGACCCCATGTCTGACTTGCAGTTCCACCCTAAACATCCAGCAGCTTTCTGCCCGACTTGGTGACATGAACTCAAGGCTTCATTTCTCCAAAACACAAACCCAAGCGTGAAACACCTGCCAGAAAACTCCTCTTTGCCCCAAGAACCTCACTCAGGTACCTGGTCCTTGAGATGGGTCTCTGTGCAGTACTTCCACTGCTGAAACACCTCGGACAGTTTATCCAGGCCACCGTGGTGAAAATGGAAGATCTTGTACTGACTCTCCCTGCTCGCCACCACCAGCTGTCCACAGGTGCATGCCTCATCACTGCAGGGAACAAGGGCAGAAGGGCTGGATGGGCTGCAGGGGCCAACAGGGGCCAGCAGGGGCCAGGAGGGGCCAACAGGGGCCAGGAGGGGCCAACAGGGGCCAGCAGGGGCCAACAGCGGCCAGCAGGGGCCAGGAGGGGCCAACAGGGGCCAGGAGGGGCCAGCAGGGGCCAGCAGGGGCCAGGAGGGGCCAACAGGGGCCAGCAGGGGCCAACAGGGGCCAGGAGGGGCCAGCAGGGGCCAGCAGGGGCCAACAGGGGCCAGGAGGGGCCAGCAGGGGCCAACAGGGGCCAGGAGGGGCCAGGAGGGGCCAACAGGGGCCAACAGGGGCCAGCAGGGGCCAACAGGGGCCAACAGGGGCCAGCAGGGGCCAACAGGGGCCAGCAGGAACCGGGACCCGCCGCTGAGACACAAACCCACACGGAGTCTGCCCCAGAAACATGAAGGCAGTACACAAAGTCGGCTCCTAGGGATCTGCAGACTTGCTCTCACACAGCTTTGTCCAAAGAAACAGGGAGTGAGAGCAAAAGGAGGGAGTAAAGAAAGATGATTTTGTAATAATTTGAAATAAATTTAGTAACAATTTGAAAGATAATTGAAGAGGCTGAGAGCAGCAAGACAACAGAGGAGCCTGGTGAGGGGAAGGCAAAGGAAAAGTTACCATAGGTAAAGATGTTTTCCACACCTCCAGGTTATTTGAAGCATTTTTTGTAAGACAGTTAAGAGCAAACTTTACCATATTGGAAAAAAAAAATCCCCTTGGCCCCGTAACTGTAATTCAGAGTCGCTCCTTGGGAAAGCTGACACTCACGAGACAACCCCTCTGGAAGGGCTTCCAAGGAGGATTGCAGAAGCCATCTGTCCCCAGAGCCCTGAACCACAGCACACACCACTCTCACACACAACGACCTGGTACCTGAAGAAGAGACGAAGGGATCTCATTTGTCCCAGGTCCACTCTGAAGACACCACAGACCTGCTCGAGGGCAAACACCTTCTGCTGTTCATCCCATCTGGTGCCCGTTGTTTGCCCATTGTTCTCCTGGAACTGGGCACTGGTGTCGAGGCTGGAGGCAGAGCTGGTGGAGCAGGTCATGCGATTGTCACACGTGTCCCTGCAGACAGAGTGTGGGGACAAAACCCCCATGACATGTCAGCCACCAGAGGCTGCAGGTACGTGCAACAACCACGCTCAGAGCTCTGAGATGGGAATTCAATGCAGGCCCAAGGAATCAATAACCCACAGCCCATGTAAGAGATTAAATTATTTTTATTGAAATTAATTCCCTACCATCCCAAAAACATCCTGGTTTTGGTCTGTTCCAAACTGGACGCAGAACTGGGCAGAACCAAACCCATTCCTCAAAACACTTTTGAGAAGGCAAAACTGAGAAGGTCAAGCAATGCCCTCTGTGCAGCTCAGCTGCTCTGCATTGGGCTGGGGACAGAGGAGGGAGTGCCCTGCGATGGCAGCATGGACCTGGGACCTCAGCTGGGAAACTCCCTCCACCACCAGCAACATCCAAAGACGTATTTCCCTGGACTCCAGTTTCTCATTATGCCTTTGCAAGTGAACGTGCCAAGCCTGGATTCATGTCTATAAACTCCAGACAAATGGTATCCACTTGCAATCTTGAAACACGGGGGAGTTAAGGATGGGCAATCACACCTGAGCTCTTCAACCCACCACAAGCAGAGCAAGCGAACACAACCCTTTCCCCATCCACCCCAGATCTCTAGCTTTAAATGCAAACTGAGCTTAGACTCAGAAAGCCCCCACCAGCCCAGATCACAAAAGAAAAATACCACTGCTTTGGGAATGAAGTGAGTCTGCAACTGTGACCCCTCGGTCCGTAAAAAGGCCAATGCACGTGAACAATCTCCGCCCGGGCTCTGAATGGGCTCCGCTGTGAAATGGGGGTTTGCCAGACAAGGCCAGGAGCAGGTACAAAGCAGCCCCCTGCAAGGCCACTTTATGCCATGTTTTCTAATCCGCTTATGCAACAATGTGGGCGCTGAACGCTGGAAATCACACACTCAGCACGCATTCCACACCAGTGTGCCTGCCGAGCCTGGATCCAGGGCCTCTCCCACCGGGACCAGCCCTATGGGCAGCATCTCCCCATGAGTCAGGTCATTGTGTCCACTGGACAGGGCTCTGGACAACCCCGTTAGCTGTGGGTTCAATTTTTAACCAAGGCACTTCGAGACACCCCGTTCCAACGGGTAACTCAAACTCCAGTGCCTGCATTGGGAGCAAATCCCTGAGCCCCTCCCTGGTCCTGCAGCACTGGCTGGATGAGACCAAGGCTGGTTGACTTCAGCTAAAGGAGTGGCTTTGGTGCTCTGGGTGTAAAGTTCTGCTGCTCCAGTTTTTGGAGAGAAAGCAGCCAAGCAGAACTTACATTCAGGCCATTCAGGGGATGAGGACTTAGAAGTGATGTGGCAATAGGGATCACACACACACCCAACCTCACTCAGAGGGAATCCACAGCAGGTTTCCCAGGTTAGGCACCAGGATGCCTCCAGTCTCATGCACAGCTATACACCATACCCTGCCCTGGGAATTTTTGCATGAAGTTTGTGCTGCTCTTTGTTAAAAATCAAGCACTACTTTTGGATAAAGCATCAAAATGTGATACTTTCTAAAACATTCAGCAACTCATGTCAGAGCAAATGTAACAGGAGTCTTGGTACAAGACGCTCGGGCTGGACTGCCTGCTAGGAGCAGCTGGTATTTATGGAGCAACACTTCATAACAGCCACAGCTGGTTACACAGGATTTTCCTGGAAGAGATGACTCAAACAAACTCAAAGACTAAGCAGAAGCAACCCATTTTCTAAAACTCCTGCGAAGACAAGCTGGTCAATATGGCAAAGGGCTGGAGGATGAGTTGGTGGGAGGATTCTTGCCCTGTGGGTCCCTGTCATGGAGGCCAAAGTGCTCATTCTTCAAGAGCATCATCTCAAATGAACAGCAGCAGAGAACTGCTGAGAAATGAGTTACTAGTAAAGATGGGCAGGCTTGCTTTGATGTCAGAAATTCTGCAGCCCCTCAGCACAGAACACCATCGCTTGCAGCAGTTCCTTCTGCTACACAACCCAAATCTGCCTCGGGTACAGCAGCAGCCACCCGAGACCCGTGGGGCTGCAGAGCCCGGGTACAGCAGTGCTGGCACCGCTGCATTTTCAGGAAATGCTTCCAAAGACAAATGTTTACAGCTCACACTCACTGGTGACAAGCTCGCACACGCATCCCACAGACATGGAACCAGCTCGTGTAGGTGGATTGACCCTTTCCAGACAGGAAAAGGCACCGAGGGTAAGCAGGGTGCCTCAACCCCGGGAAATGACAATGATTTCATTGATGTCGAGGGTGAAATCTGAAAGAGACACCTGTGCCCCCCTGCCCTTCACAAGGGTCGATGAACACAAACATTCACACACAGGACAGATGCAGAGATAGAACCACCTCATTCACTGGTGGTTACTGAGTCAACGGGGAAATTCAGAAAAAACCCACACTATGTTTAAAATCACTTTTTTCCTGCATATATTGATCAGAAAAAAAAATCGAAAATACTCTACTCTTTTAGACTGCTTTTAGAAATAATTTTAACATTGAGATCACTCTGGATGTCAGTAACAACAAGCATTATGATCTCTGCTAATTTTGTGGATTTTGGGGAGTTCTCTTACCAGGCACTCAAGATATACAGATGCAGGGGGAAAATTTATTATTTGTCAGTCTATTCTGTCTGTTAGATGAGGAATTTATCCCAGAGTGCCATGCAAAAGCAGAGAGCTGAAGCACTGCAAGTCAAATAGCCAGAGGAACATTCCAGAGAGACTTTGGGTTGCAGGATCCAGGAAAAACAGAGTGCCAGCTAAACACAGCACTGCTCAGCCAAACAACAAGTGCACTGGGCCATGGGAGTAAAAGGGACAGGGAGAAAACCAAGGAGGATTATCAAAACCCACAGACATATTCACGTGTTCAGCTTGGGCCTTCATGACAAGAGAGACATTGACGCGCTCCAGCCTCAACATTGCTGGGGAAGGGTCTGAATTTGTACATCAAAAGGGCCGTCCAGCCCTGGCACAACTGCCCAGAGCAGCAGTGGAGTCCTCGTTGGGATTCAAAAGCCATGTGGCTGTTGCCCTTGGGGGTTTAGGTTAGTGGTGGCCTTGGCAGTGCTGGGGAAGGGTTGGACTCAATGATCTTAGAGGGCTTTTCCAGCAGAAACGATTCTAGGATTCCACTTCAGCCTTTTCCCCTCACCAAACTTGTCTCAAGATGTATCCCATTCTTGATGGGGAGCAAGACCAGGTGCTGACGTATTTTCTCCACTCAACAATTAACTCCAGCAGCCAACCCTATCTCCACTCCTCGAGCTGCTGTAGCCCCTAAGGAGCCGCTGTCCTCGTCCCACCACGTGGGACCTGCCGCACGCCCGACCCAGGAGCTCAGACACTGTAAGTGAGACTTCAGACGTGCAGCAATGGGACCCAACTTGTTGTTGGGTTAAAGCCTTGGAACACACCTACAGCACAAAGAGAGCTGAACCCAATTATTATTTCTGTTCCAGAGCGGGGGCAGAGACTTGTCCTGGTTACCTGGGAAGACAATTTCAGCAACAAAGAACTAATAACTCATTTTATGACATGATGTGACAAATGTAATTATAAGAGGGAAAGGGGCTGAAGGTTACAGCCGTGATGTGGCAGTCACCCAAGCTGTCAGCGTGCACCACCTGACTCCCAGAGAGCCTCCTGCAAAAGCCAAACCCTCCTCGTGGAGCTGGCTCCCTGTCACCACTGCGACAACTTACGCCGTCACTAATAACAGCTCTGCCACAGCCCCAGCATTCCTGGCTTGGGAAGCATCATTTACAGACAATGAGTATCATCATAATGTATGAGCATCCATGTAATGGGAATTACATGCCCCTTTTCCTCCCCAGGGGTTAACATTTCTCTGTTTCTCTGCTATTCCCCACAGGCACTGACCTTCTGGGCTCCTCTTCTTCCCAGCAAGGTGAAACAGCTCCTGGCAGCATCAGCTGCTAAGTCAGACATCTTCAAACAAATACTCCGTCAAAAAAAGTTCAAAGCTATCCTGAAATGCCTAAAAATTGAGTGCAGTGGCTGTGTAGAGCGAGGTAATATCGGACAGCTGGAACCCAAAGCCATTGTTCTGGTAAAAAAATTGCCCTTGACAATATACATATATTACGAACTGTGAAAAGTGCTGACTTCAGGGACATAAAAGACAAGCAAAGGAAACCAGATTGGTAACTTAGTATTAAAAAGATGGCAAAATCTTTCTGCTTGCCCTGTGTAACATTGCAGACCAGGGCTGGAAGGACACTTGCCACAGGCACCAACTTCCCACGGAGTGTGGCCACACAGAGCCAGTCAGGGCACTGAAATGCTGCTGTCACACCAGCTCCTCACCCTGATCAGCACAGACAAGTAACCACACCGAGAACTGTGTTAAATTCAGCCTCTGGCTGAAAATATTTGGAACTTGAAGCTCCTGTGCCTCAGAGAGCCCAACCAGAATCAACTTGCACTGACCACGGTGACTAGGGAACAAGGTGTTGGACGGCCTGGATGAAAGCCTAGCCAGGATTTCTGAAATCAGTTGTCAAAACATCTTCTTGTGGAAGCACTTCTATACATCAGCAAACATGCAGGAACCAAATCCAACAATTCCTCATATTTGTTGGGGAAACCTGGGAAAAACTACTCAGGCCATTGCGGTGCAAAGTACGTGGATGTCAGCATGGACTTTCCAAAAGCTTGTTCCACAGGCTTTCCATTGATCTGTTTGCTTTCAAAACGTAAATTTCCTCACGTTGAACTGCACTAAATGCTATTTAGTAGCTAATTAACTTTCTGTGCTGAAAACGTCCTGTAATTGCACTTCTTTCACCTTTTCGAGCCTGTGTCCCCTGGGGAACCCAGGCTGTCCTACGGCATTTGTTCTGCTCATTTCTGTCTCACAGGCACAAGTTCCTTCCCGACACTGGGCTGCCAATCACAGCTGCAGAGGTCACTGGAGACCAAATTAGGAGCACTCTGCCTCTGACAAACTTGCTTTGCTTAGCTTGTCGTGAAGGGAAAATAAACGCTTACGAAAAATAATTGTACCCTTTCACGTGGGGCAGATCCAGGTGCTTCTCCAAGCCAGCGCACTGTCGTTAGTCACTCTTCGGGCTCCTGTTATTAACAACACCCAAAGAACAAGCTGTTGACATCTGAGAAGGGTTGGAGTGTCTCGCTCACCTCGCACGGGACGGGGCAGAGGGCTCTGTGGTCACCAGCCGTGAACACGAGAGCCACGGTGCCGGCGCAGGGCCCTTCCCGGGCACCCTCTGACCTTGGGCTGCAACAGCAGGTTCAGTCAGGGACGGCGCTGGGAATTAACAGCAGCTCTGCCAACACCAGCCTGACAAACAAACCACTGTCACACGACGAGGGACTCGTGGAAACCCGATTATGCAGCTTTGCCTTCTGACGGGCGTAATTGGTTTGTCCTTGAGAAATAAAGATCAAACTGATTTGTTCTGCTTTATGGGGCTATTGCGATCGGCGTTTCCAGCCCCCTGCCTGCCCTCCCCGAGCTTCACAACTACCTGGCCGAGGCAGAACACGGCTCATCGTCCCAGATGCTGGTGACAGCAGCCACCGTGTGCGGTGGAGTGGCTGGGGGGACGCCGGTGGTGTTGCTGTCCCACCCCACGCTGTGAGGAGGGCAAAAATGTCCCCACACTGGGGGCTTTGTTGCTCCTAATTCATCCCTCCAAGCCCTCAAGCCTGAGGGGAAACCAAGCGATTCCAGCCAGCAAGAGGGACATTAGAAAAACAGCCCCATGACCTCTGAAGGGTCTCCCCAGTGCTGTGAGTTGAAGCAAAAGGAAAACAAAATAAACCCAGAATTCTTGAGTTAATTATTTTGATTGTAAATGGGAAAGGGAAAAAAATAATCAGAAGTTTGTAGCGAATTAATGGGTGTTTTAATCTCTTTTCCCCAAAGTCTGGAAGGTGATACACATCTACCTCCAGCTAGAAGACAATCAATCTGCTTCCACAGCTGACACTTCCACACAGGTGTAGCTGCTCAGGTAAACCCAAAAGAGGTTTTTTGGCTTTCCTCTGTGACTTCTTGTTGCAGGGAGGGAGCAGGGGCAGAATGAGCAGTTTGCTCCTGATGAATGAAACGCACACAGCTCCGAGCAGCCAAACACAACAAATCCCTTAGGGCAGAGTGGACGCTGATCAAGGATGCAAATGTTACCTTTGATTTAAGGGGGGAAAATATTCCAGAAGCTGAATGGTGGATTTTTACAATCCATACAGAGAAGGGGCACCTCATGCCTGAGTTTCTGCTCATTAATAAATCAATCGAAATGCAACACTTAAAAAAAAAAAAAATTCCTTAGATGGAAAAAGTGATTTCTCAGCAAAGCCTGAAAAAGAATGTTTGCTTTTCAGCCCATTCCAGCCTGGAGAAGGGGACCTTTCTTCCTCGTGTTTATTTAATTTTTAAAATCAATGGATTATTTAGCTTTTTTTGCTTTCAGTTCTATCCATGCAAAAACAAAATTCACCCCTAATTATGCTAATTACAATCAAGCCTTCAAACCCCTGCTCCCTTGAAAGCCCCGCAGATTACCTTTGTTCCTCTGTCCCTGGCTCTAAGCAGCCAACTGGGAATTTCAGGGGGCCGTTTTGGTGGCAAAGTGAACCAACTGCCCGGGCTCTGCTGCTGCCCCAGCGGGAGCTGAGCCAGCACCACCCAGGGAGGACTGCACTGTTTCCACCAGACAATGCGGATTTCCCAGGGGAAGAGCTCGCTTCAAGTAGCAGAAAAGGGAGAGGAAAGAGGAGCGCTGCCTAAAAGCATGTTCCAGAGTTATTGTAAACGCCTAATGCTGGGATAATTGCGAGGCCCGGGCCAAGGAGGCAGAGGCTGTGCAGATTTATTTGCATACACTGCGCTGCTTTGGAGGGGACATGCTCTTTATTTTGATCCAGTTAAGGCAATTCTTCCCTCACAAAGCTGTGGATACCTGCCAGCACCATTTATCTCCACTCTCCATTCAGATTTCTGGGCGTTGTGATTGTATGAATAAGTAACAGAAGAAATGCAAGAATATCCAGGGAAAAGAGAGAGCAGCCCTGCTGAGAAGGACTTGAGGGTCCTGAGGGGTGAGAGGCTGGACAAGACCCACCCCAGACACCCCCCGTGCCCAGGGCTGGTCCCACGGCGTGGGCAGCAGGGCAGGGGCGATTCTGCCCCTCTCCCAGGTGAGACCCTCCAGGTGAGACCCCCCAGGTGAGAGCCCACCAGGTGAGACCCTCCAGGTGAGACCCCACCAGGTGAGACCCTCCAGGTGAGACCCCACCTGCAGAGCTGCTCCAGCCCAGCACAGGAGGGACATGGAGCTGCTGGAGAGAGTCCAGAGGAGGCACCAGGATGGGCAGAGGGATGGAGCAGCTCTGCTGGGAGGAAAGGCTGGGAGAGCTGGGATTGTCCAGCCTGGAGAGGAGAAGCTTCGGGGTGACCTCACTGTGCCCTTCCAGCACCTGAAAGAGCTGACAAGAAACATGGAGGGAGACTATTCCAAAGGCCTGGAGTGCCAGGACAAGGGGGAATGGCTTCCCACTGCCAGAGGGCAGGGACAGACGGGACAGTGGGAATAAACTCCCCCGTGTGAGGTGGGGAGGCACTGGCACAGACTGCCCAGAGAGGCGTCCGGGGCGCGGTGGGACGGGTGGGAGGTGACCGTGCAGGAGGTGACATCGCCGGGGTGCCACCGGCCCGTGCAGGAGGTGACATCGCCGGGGTGCCACCGGCCCGTGCAGGAGGTGACATCGCCGGGGTGCCACCGGCCCGTGCCCGTCCCCGGTCCGGGACTCGGACCTGCCCCGCGGGGGTGGCACCGGGAGCGCCCGCGCGCCGCTGGGCACAGCGCGCCCCCTGGCGGCGGCACCGCGCCACGGACACGGGCATGGCCACGGACACGGGCATGGCCACGGACACGGGCATGGCCACGGGCATGGCCACGGGCATGGCCACGGGCATGGACACGGGACACGGGCATGGACACGGACACNGGACACGGGCATGGACACGGACACTGACACGGGCACGGGGATGGACACAGACACTGACACGGGCACGGGCATGGACAGGGACATGGGCATGGACAGGGACATGGGCATGGACACGGACACTGACACGGGCACGGGCATGGACAGGGACATGGGCATGGACACAGACATTGATATGGACATGGACACTGACACGGGCACGGGCATGGACAGGGACATGGGCATGGCCACGGCTACAGCCACAGGCACGGACACGGATACGGCCCTGACATTGCGGCCCGTCCCACGGAGCAGAAACACGAGCTCTGGCCTTCCCCGGCCTCCCTGGCAGCCCCAACCAACGCCCCGTGCCCCGGGGCCGAAGGGGTCCCTTCCTGGCTCCCACCGCTGCCCTCACATGGCCCTGGGATCTCCCTCTCTCCCCACCATCGGTCCCTCCCGTGACATCCCAAATAAAGAGCTTCAGGAACCCCCGGAGCCGCAATTCCTGATCCTGAGTGAGCTGTCACTATTTTCTGCCACTGAAATCTGGCAGCGAACCAAAGGAGGGAAGAAACAAACCTGCTATAATTAATGTTCTTGCTGTTCAAATATTTATATGAAGCAAGATAGAGCCGTATGCCTCTGCAATCTCTTGGATCTGTCCAACCTTCTCAGCTTTGCAGGCAGGAACAGCTATCATTGATTACACAGGGCTGCTGAGGGCGCTGTGCAGACCACCACTGACCTGGAGAGAGCTTACACGGACCCCACAACACAAAGAGAAGGGAAAAAGGACTATTCTCATGGAAGAAGCATTTAGGAATATTTTTTTCCTGGGCATTGGTTTGGGTCCAAATGGAATTGGGAGTTTCAGTGTCTTACATCATAAATGGCACCAGTTCAGGCAAGTCCTGGGGAATTGGAACCTGGACCAGGCACCCCTTGTGCTCATCCCCAAGGCTGAAATCATCAAAACTGAGATGCTACAAGAAGTTACAGGAGATTCTGAAGTCTGTGAGCAATTCCCCTGGTTCTACTATAATCACTTCTGTTACAACAGCAATGAATTCCCAACCTCTTGATGACTCCAGAGCTCCCACCAGTTCACACTAATTTCAGCTCATTTCCCTTATAATTTTCCCTCCTGTTTTTGCTGCAGAGGTCCAAGCCCTTCAGGTGAGCTGCCAAAACAACATGATGCAACAGCATCCCCTGCTCCCACCTGCTCCCGCCGCCCTCCGCTCCCCGGAGCGGCTCATTTGCTGATGAGCTCCTGGGAAGAGGCTTAACAACAGGATGTGCAACACATCCGTGAAAATTGCATCAACTGCGACGCCAAGGAGTTTTTCCCCCTGTTGTGAACTTTGCCTGGATTGTCTGTGATGGATCTGCCGTGTGAATTCATGTCTGCTGAAGAACATGAGAACTCGCCACCATCCAGCTCCATTATGAGAATGTTTCATTACTTGTATTGCAGGCTGCTAAAATGATCAGTGCCTTATGAAAGACATTTCCTTCTTGCACTGATATCTGATCACGTTGGTCATGTTGCTTCTGCTTGTCCTTTCCAGCAAGAGCTATGGGAGTACTGCTGGCCTCTGTCCTAGCACCTGCTCGTGGAGCTACAGCCTCTGGCCAGACGTTGCCCCAAGCTCCACTCATAACAATTACACCACTGAGGCTCCTTGGTCCAAATTCTGACTGCATTGATCAACAACCAAGTTAGCAAAGAAACAAATGCCAGCATTTATTTCTTCTCTTCAGCACTTTTGTGGTGTTTGTCAGTTATCAGCAACTGCTGTTTATTAAGTGAAAAGCCTTCAGCAGCCCAATCAGCCATCACTTGGGAAAGCTTCTGTTAACCAGGGATCACTCTGGCACAGCACAAACCCCACCCCAAACCAAACCCCACTTACAGAGCCCTAAGTGCTTCCACAACCAATTGTATAGATCTGATGTCACAGTCAGTTCAATAACTCCATTGCTGGACAGACATTACAGAGGTGTCAGATGCTGTTTGGTTGCCAGGATGCAACAAAAACCTTTTAGTTTCACTTTACTGATGGGGAAAATGGAAGCTGAGCAAGCCAGAGCCGGGCACAGAGAGCAGCTGCCCTGAACTTGGGCCTTTCAGACCACAAGGCAAATGTTTCCTGACAGCCAGCAAACAACGGTGAGCGGGGAGGGAAGGGACAGAAAGGAATGATTTTATTTCCAGAATCCCTTCTTTCCTACAGAAACACAGGCCTTGACAAAGCTGCCATTAATGCAGGCATTCCCCATACCAGCCACCTCCTGCAGGAACCACGTCCTGGGAGCAGAAAGGGGCCCCCGAAGCTAAGGACACAAACCTCAGCAGGGTAAGGCCACCTCTCCCTGAGGGTGAGGGCACCCTGCAGCAGTGATGGCAGGCTGGTCCAAGGGGAGAAACAGGAGCGTGTACACTGGTGCTGGGGCACTCCCATTGCTCCCGCGCTGGGGAATTGTGTAGATGGGAGGAGAGCATTGATCGCCCCACGGGCTGCCTGGCAGCCTGTCAAACTCAGAAGCAAAGAGGAAAAGAACAATGAATACATTTTTCTTCCCTTATGTTCCAGCAGGCAAGTTGTTGAACATACAATGACCAACTTGTTGTGCAACTCCAAGGCTTCCGAGTCCACCTCCCTCCTTCCTCTCCATCCCTGGTCCGCACACAGAGTGTTTCGTGGTCCCTTCTGCCCAGGTGGCCAGGCCACCTCCTCAGAGGATGCTCCAAGAGGCAGGTGGGGCTCGGGACTCCCGATCACAGAGGAATTTTGGCAAGCAGCTCGCTGAGCCCCTGATCTCATCTGATGCGAGCCTACCTGTCTGTCCCAGTTCCTCCACAGTGTCCCGTTTCTCCATTTCTAACCACATGGGCACGTGCCTGGAAATACAATGTATTCCTTCAGCTTCTGCAGCAACCACGGGGAAGAGCAGAGCTGTCTTTGCAACAACTCCCAGTGCAGAGGGAAAGGACCAGAACAGTCGTTCCCCCTGGCAGGGAGGAGGTGGTGACCGGGAGGTGGGGAGGGAAGAGAGCTGGAACAATCTGCCAGCAGCACAAACTTTGTTCCCACTCCAACTCCGGCTCAGAGGGGAAGCAGCCAGCAGAAAAAAAACAACAAACCAAACCAAACCCTTAAGAAGCAAGGAAGTTGTTCTCGTGCTTGCAGTGACTTCTAAAAGAGCATCTCCTGCCGCCCCAAAACACTGAGATGAACACAGGAAACAAGAGATACTTTTTGACAATACTTTTGCAAAGTATTCTATGCAAAATCTCCAATTCAACAGTTTGTAAGACCCTGCAGATTTCATGCACGGGGGCTCTATGGGGAAGAACAAACTGGCATAAAAAATGCACATACTGGACAAAAACCTTACGATTCTGAAGTCCCAAGCAACAAAAGTCTGTTTTATTAACCTGCTGTCAATTATGAGTGTCACATGCATTGTGTGAGGCTTCAGGCTGGCACCACAGGAGTTAAAAAAAAGGAAGAAAAAATCCAAAGCCAATCAGGCCCCTGAGCTGCGTGTGCAGAGCCGGCTCTGCTTGGCTGGAGCTGTCGGGGCTCCAGCAGCAGCGAGGAAAGCCAGCAGAGGGCAGGGAAATGCCGCAGGAATTCACGAGCGAGGCAGGGAAGACGCAACAAACTGTATTTCCTTCCTTTCCCAACACTATTTGCAGCTCAGAGTGCAAGTGTTAGAGAACAGTTAAACCACAACGCTCCTCACCCACTGGCCCTGTCCCAGACAGTGCCTGGCACCCTCCTGTGCCACCTCCTCTCCCAGTGCCAAAGCTCCCCAGGACCACAACACGCCTGGGACAGCACACGGGCTATGGCCTGGGCCAGCGCTGGGATTTCCCCAGGATGAGCTCCGGCTCCTGGTTTTCAGCAGCCAGGACATTATTCGGAACGTGTCCCTCAAGCACTGCAGTGGGATGGCATGGCATGGCACGGCATGGCACGGCACGGCACGGCACGGCACGGGACAGTCACCACTCAGCCCATTGCTCAGGTGCAGCAGAGCTCAAGCCCAGCAAACCCCGTGTGTCACAGTTAATCAGCAGCATCCTGCCGGGGCACATCTCCAGTGCAAAGCTGATACAAAGTCTGACATCGCTGCACTGGAGGGTTTTAAAATATCCAGAGAGAGTTGAATCCATTAGAATACTTCCTTGCAAACCTTGTTCTTACTGGCATTCTCTGGGCTTGAGATTAGCCCATAAATAGAGGTCACATCTCCTCAATTGCCAAGTCTCAGTGCAGTCTGTGCACTGCTGACGCACACAAAGGAGAACTCCTCTCTCCTCATTTCAGGTGTAGTTTCAAAATTGATCTGTAGCCCAAAAGTCGGCCCCACAGTGCTTCAGGAACAGAGCACACCCATCCTCCCCGAGATGGAAACGAGTGGTACACCAACAGGTCACAGATCAGCAAGCCAGAACAACTGGGTATGAAAACAGTGAGTTATATACAGGTATCCTCCTGCTCGTTTTCCCTCTGCCAAGGTGCTCTCTTACCCCGTGTAGTTTACTGCAAGTGCCATTGAGAAGCATTGACTGAAATACCCAGGCTAGACATGCAAGAATTAATATTTATATGCCTGAAGTGGGCCCATGATCTGAACACAAGCAAAACAAGCTCCCACACACAGGTTTCACGTCAACAAGGGGCCTAGAGAGGTGCCCATGGCTCAGGAAGTCACACAGACCTTTGATGTGGCTCTGCACGAGAAGCGATGAGCTCAGCGCCTCAGCAGAGCCAATTAGGCCAACACAGGACCTGTTTAATTTAGTAATGCTGCTTCCAGGGCTCAAGACACTTCATCTGAAAGACTGCACATACAGAGCCCTGGAGTTCTGGGGCCGGGGTTCACCGAGCAGAAGCAGAACCGGCCGGCAAACAGTTGCCTGTAAATTCCACGCAGTCTGAAGCAAGAGCAGACATTCAGCTCGATGCCACTGGGAAGTTTCACAGTTTCCTTCAGCATCTCCAAGCTCAGCACGCAGCACCCAGCCGTCCACCCGGAAACCAGAGAAAGGGGGCACTCACCTGCTGTCACTGTCCAGGAACACGGAGCTGCTGCTTTTCCCGAGGGCTTCACTGATGGGAGACAGGCAGAAGGGGGAGGAGAAGGCATCAGAATCAGAGTCAAAAGTACTGTCCCTGCTCACGTCATCCGCAGACAGCTCCAAGGAGCCCTCGTCCTCCCGGCACTCCAGCCCTTCCTCCGTGCCCTCTGCC
>VWZG01007834.1:37187-54524 GCA_013396735.1 Grallaria varia
GCGCAGCGCTGCGCACCGGCGAGCCCTCGGGGGTGATGTAGCGCAGCGCCTCCTCGTCCTGCCTCTGGATGCGCGCGTTGGGCACCCAGGCCAGCATCAGCGTGCTCCCCAGCAGCTCGTCCTTCTCCAGGTACAAGCACAAATAGCCTGAGAGAGAGCACAGGAGCAACCGGTGGGGACACGCGTTTGTTCTCCGGGAACTGCACAGCCCTGGAATTCCTCCTTCCCCGTCTCCCCATCCCTGGGAGTGCTCCAGGCCAGACTGGATGGAGCTCTGAGCAACCTGGTCTAGTGGAAGGTGTCCCTGCCCATGGTAGGGGAGTGGAATCAGATCTTTAAGGTCCCTCCCAACCCAAACCTTCCTGGGATTTCCCCCACTTCACCACCACTTACACATAGGCAAAACAAAACCTTATAATTTACCAGGACAGAATTCTGCCCAATGAATCGTGGAGTGCTCAATATTATTCATTATTTGCAGATCATTTCAAGTCTGCATATGGCTTTTGAACAAGCTAAATTCCCTCTAGCCTAAGTGGACAGAGAAATGCCATGCAAGTACTTGGACTTCCTGGATGGATTACTAATGAACAGCAAGCTGTGAAATACGTTGCCACATGTAAAACTTTTACTGTTTCTTAGTTAAACAATTTCAAGTGCCAGCTGAATATTGATTTCTCAAGAATATTTACCTTAGTGTAGCTACAGGGCTACAATTTTCATGGAAAGCCAATGGAAAAAGAAGTCACCACACAAAAAGGGAAGCAAGGGTCAATGTTCAGAGATTAATTCATTTTGTGAAGCTGAGCCAGGAGCCACAGCTCTTTGATGAGAACATGAAAGAGTACAGGAACAGATGGGAATAAAGGGACAGAGCAGGATTTATCTTTATTTACTCCAGTGCTGCAGCCACAATCAGGTTTTCTTGCTTTTCCCTTTACCAGTGGTTGCTGAGGCCACTCCAGCAATGACAGTTACAAGACGATACTTGGATTTTCTGAACAATTCAGATTTGAATGAGCAACAGAAGCTACTGTCCTCAAATGAAAACTGTCCATCTTCCAACAGTAGAAGGACTTACTGAACTAGGTAAATCTGTGCTGGACTAGAAGAAAAAGGAGAAATCAATTTTCCTACTAAAGGGAGAGCTGATGGATCAGCTTGTGGATGGCTTTCCTCAGTCTTCTGCAAGACTGCCTTGCCCTGACCCTCACTGACACCTCTTTATTTGTTAGAGCCCAAGATACTGAATTTGATAGAAAAATCCCCCAGGAGAGAGAAAAAGAGAGTGAGCAGTGTCTGCAACACCCCATCACCTGGATGGTGCTCCCCGATGCCTTGTAGCAGCTCAGGTGGGTGGACACAGACATTGTTCTTGGAGTAGATAATCTCCCCATCAAGTAGAGAAGATGAGCAGCTGCCACCACCGGGATTCAAGGTCAGGAGGTCAGACTCTTTGGAAGAGGCACGTCGGAGGAGTCGCCCCAGAGACATCGCCAAGGAAATGTTTCCATTATCTGTCAGCTCTAGTCAGGAGCCAAATTCAGAAGATCTGCCAACAAGGGGGAAAAAATAGTGTTAGAACCAATTTAACAACAGCACAGCATGTGCCACCCACTGTCTGGGGATGAGTCTCCCATTAAAGCTGCATCAATCCACGATCCAGGCAAGAGCCTCTGAAGGCTCTGGATCTGTGACATCACCTCCACGCTCTACAGAAGCTGAGGTACACAATGCTGGCATGCTTTTCTCTGCAATGGAGAAATATGAAGGCAGCAAAACCCCACATGTTAATAGTTACTGTGGGGAGGATACAGAACAGCAATGCTGGTCACTGAAATCTCCCACGGAGGGAACAGCTCAGTGAGGTGGAGCTGCCCGAGGTGTCACTGACCAGGGCATGTCACGGAGTCACAGCTGATCCCCGGGGGCTCCTTCAGCACACCAATGGCTGAGACCATGGCATTAAACATGGGGCTGCTGCTCCAGCCACAGCAACCACCCATCTCCAAAAACCGTCAATTGAACCCACTTCATCTTGTGCTTACCATTTCTGCATGTTTGGGGTTTTGGGGTTGGGATTTTTTTCTGTGAGGTTGTTTTTTGGTTTTGCTTGGGGTTTTTTTTGAGCAGTGATGGCTAAGTAGAGCCTTGTCAGAGGCAAGTGGCAAGAGCCCACCGTTCACCAGAGTGGGCAGACCCCAGCAGCAGAGCATGGCACACCAACTCAAGGCAAACCTTCCCCCTATCAATGGCTTTACCCAACTGTGGAGCGCGACTGTGCTCAAAGATGTGCTCCTCGTTGGGGCAGCTGGTGAGGAGCTCTGCAGTGGACCCAGACGGGTCACCCAACCTATAAACCATTTAGTGGATGGACCAAGAAGACTTGATGTACTGGAAGAGCAGACAGGTCTCACACAAAGCAACCCCCCAGACAGACCAACACCCCTCGGTGCAGAGCAGGCTCCCCCCTGCCATCCCCACCAGAGCCATGGCTGTTTCTGTTCTGCCAGAAGCACACAAGGAAAAGAAACACCTGCTTTTGTTCCTTTGTGTTTACATGGCCCACCTTGCTGTGAACAGGCCAGTGTGACCCAGCACAGCCCAGGCATGGCCACGCTCCAGGCCCTGGGCAGCACGTGGGAGATCAGCCCAGGGTGTTCCTTGGGGTCAGTCCCACACCACGGGCTGCAGGGCTGGGGAGAGCCAGGGAGGAAAAGCAAACAGGCTGGCCCTGACCTGTACTATCAGGGGCATCTTCTGAGGAAATACTCAAGGCCCAAAGCAAGTACCACGAAGCATTGAACAGCTCTGATCTCCTTAACCTGGTTTTGATGGTATCTCCAACCAACTGAGGTAGGGAGAAGGCACAAAAGGCAAACAGAAACTGGCATTTCTCAAAGAGCAGAGTGAGGGCTGCAGGGAAGGGAAATAGCTGTCCCAATTCTGACAGATTGGTACATACAGAAGGTTGCAAACGAGACTGCCAAGCTGCTGACAGAGCTTCATTAAAGGACAAACTATTGATTTAACTGGCAATCACCACATTTGTCAGCTTGAATCACAGCACAAGTGGTTCCTGCACCTCAGTCCTTGCTGGGACTTGATGGAGAAGCCTCAGCCCTGGTCTGTGCCAGCAAGTGTTCAGGATAAGAGACTTACTCTGCAAGTCCTGCACGCTCCTGCCTTCCCTCCAGCAGCAAACACAACACGTGTCCTCATGTCTCAGGCCCGAGACCCAAACACAGTGGAGCTCTGGGCTTGCTCTTGTCCACATCACCAAACCCCACAGTGTCAGGCTGGGTTACACCAAGAAGAAAGTCATTTGCTCACCCACATTTAAAGAACAAATCACCTCTCCTCTCATTGCACCCTTCAAGAACAGACCATAAATTATGCTGCAGCTCCTCCTTCCCCACAGCGAGTTCCAACAGGCTGTTTGCACACAGGGCTGGGGGTTCTGGAGCACTGATGTGGAGCAACCAGAGCCTCCAGCACACCTGAGCAGGTGTCACCACAACACCCTGCAGGCACTGCAGACTGCCCAGTGCTGTTGGGACTGAAACCAGCCCTGCTGTCCAGACCTTCGGCTATGTCAGTGATTTCATCAGAACCCTGAAACCCTGTGTACACACAGGAGGAAGGTGGCACCAGCTGGCTGCTGCTGCTGGCCAGGGAACGCTTCCTCAGGAAACATGAGGGAGCTTTTCCTACCAAGGACAGGAGACGGAGAAGCACATGTGAAACCAGAGTCCGTGTGATGTCCTGCTGCAGCGCTCCGGGCGCTCTCAGGAAGGCAGCGGGGCTGCAGGATGGCTCTGCCAACACAGGCACCATTTAATGAGCTTTTACCTGGCACAGAAAGAACAAAGAAACACCTAAAGATCAAAAGCTGCTCCCTGAAAAGCCAGAGGAATTGAAAGGGAAATATTGCTTTGATCCTGCAGAACACCTGTTGCTTCAGCACTGCCTGGATGTGCAGGTGGATGGCACTGCAGGTACACACAGGCACACCGAGCTGGAGGAGGAAACCAAAAAAAAGGACAAAAGGTGAGGAATACTCCTTTCAGTCCTGCCAGCTCAGAAATTGCTTTTGTTGGACTTGTCTTGCAGAAGAGCTCCACATCAGAAACCAGAGACCACTGCAGTGCTGCAGGCAGCAACCAAACACACTGGGATACACAGATATCACCAGCAAACTCAATCTTTCACCATTGCCTCAGGCCAGGGAATTCTCTGTAGCTTTGGTAACTTGGGAAGGCAGCGGGAACTGACCCACAGCTCAGGCAGCAGTAAATCAGCACCATTCAAAAAAACCCCACTTTTCACATGAATTTTGTAATTATCTGCTGATCTGAAGGGATCCTTCTCGGTGTGGCAGAGCCAGCCCAGCTCTCCAGAAGCTGAAGCACTGAGTTAGCTGATAAGCTCTTGCTGAGTGCCAATATTTATTAAGCACACACACATTTTCATCTCCCACACATAAACTGTTGCCACTAAAAATCTTCACTGCAGCTCCTGAGTCTGTTCACACAGCCCTTGGCTGCTCTCCCAGTCAGTGCCAGCACTTCTCAGCTACATGAGTGAAAAAGGGTTGGGGAGCCAACTCCTGACATCACCACAGGAGCCTCTTCCCAAGAGCCCGAGCAGTTCCAGGCAGCAGCATCCGGAGCGGCACCGGCCGCTCGCCTCCCGCAGGGATGCCCTTCCCGTCCTCAGGGCCCCACCAACAGACTCCTGTTTGCCTTGGCACATCACACCTCACCTTGGCACGCGCTGCTGGACCAAATGCTGCTGCCTTGGGTGGCTCCAGGCTGCCGGATCTTGTGACGGGAGGGCAGTGCCAGGCTCAGCACCAGGAGCACACGCAGCACCAGGGCTCCTGTCACCTGAGAGGGGTCCTCCTGCTCCTGCAGCCCACAGCTCCCAGCACCAAGCCCCCTGTGCCTGCGCCCCATGGGCTCCTGCCTCCCAGGGCACAGCTGCTGGGCAACACTTTAAGAGCTTTACAAGCGACACAAGCAGAGCTGGAGGGCTCTGGAAGTGAAACATGAGACTTGCAGCATGTCTGGGCACAGCAGAGAAACATGAGCTGTCAAACAGCAGCACCACTTTTAAACATGAAATGACTTTGGTATGGAAAATGCAACAGGCTCTTTTTCTCTTTTGTCCTTGGCTCAGACCCTGCACAAGTTCCTGTCTCCCTTCTTAGGAAAAGCAAATGCCGGGTTTGGAACTCTGAAGCACAGGCTACAGAGGAAGTGTCTGGAGACAGAGAAGGGCAGCCTGGAGTCAGGACTTGGAGCTTCCTTCCACCTCTTCGAGTAGATTTTCTGTGCCACTCTTGGCTGGACAGTCACTCGATCTCTGCTCCTCCATGGATACCTGAGAGCCCTTGTACGACCCTCCCTTTGTATTGCAATATATCAACATTAGGAATAAATAAAAAAGAAGCTTTCCAAACTCCTTGCTATGTGTTGGAGCCAGTTAAGATGAACCAGCCAAATCAAGGAAACACGTTTACTGTAGGAAGCCACTCTGAAGTCATCCCATCTCCTGGAGGTAATTATGCAGGTCACCAAAAAGTCCTTCACTGCTGCCCTGCCAGAGCAGCAGCAGCTCATGGAGCAAAGGGAAGAGGGGCTGAAATCCCCACACCCACAGCTCCGACTGCAGCCACCCCAGTGGGACAGATTTCACTCAGAAGGATTTCAGCTGAGCAGGTAAAACAGGACAGCAGACCGAATCCTGCAAGTCTGTGACTAAAAAGGAAAAAGGAACGCTCTACCAAAGCCTGCTGCTGCTCCCGGCCACACCTGCTCAGGCATCAGAAAGCAAACAGAAAGCAAAGAGAACACTCACCACCCCCCAGCACCGAACTCATACACTGCAGCACCCAGAGGCTGTGTGTGCCACATGTCCCTCCAACCCACATTAACCAGCAGTTCATGTCCCTTATCTGCCCTGCTCATGCCACAGGTAATGCTTTTATGGCTTTTTATTTCCAACATCCTGGAGCAGAGGCCTGATAACACTCACAGGACTTGGTCCTGAAATACCAGCTAAAAACCTTGGGAGCCTGGATTCACAGCTGAATGGATGAATTAATGGAAAAATGAACTAAAAAGTCTTTCTCAACATGACACACATCAGAGCACATGTCTCTGCCACTCAGACACTCTGAAAGTCCCCTGTCCCTGGGCAAAGGCAGGAATGTGCCCCTTCCCTCCCTCCCTGATGTACTGAGAGCTGTGCTCTGCCCCATCCCAGCTCTCCAGCCTCACACCACCCACACAGTCAGAACAAACCCAGATGTTTGTCAAATCCAACACAGAAAAGCAGCTTTCAGAGACTTTTATCCCAGTTATTATCAGGACACGTGAACAAGCTCCTACAAACTCATAGCAGGCTTCAACAAAAGAAGCAGCAAGCCCAAGATCTTTCCCCTGAGTTGTCCTGGTCTTCACATTTTCTACTGTTTTCTCTTAAAAGATCTTTCATTTTCCTTCGTATTCCGAGTGGCAAGCAAGACCAAAGCACCCGTGCAAGGCAGGCTCCCAGCCTGGGACCCGAGCAGACGGACAGGTCTCCCCGAGGACGCAGCAGAGTTATTTCCCTGAGTGTCAGCAGCGCAGGGAGCAAACACACCACGGGCTGCACGGAGCCGCCCCGCAACAACACCTGGGAAACTTGAAGAACTGTCTGGCTTTCCATCAGCCCTCCCGGGCAGCATCCCGGTGCCCGGGCACCCCACCCGCACCGGGCATCATCCCACCCGCACCGGGCATCATCCTGGACCCCAGGGCATCATCCCACCCGCACCGGGCATCATCCTGGACCCCAGGGCATCATCCCACCCGCACCGGGCATCATCCCACCCGCACCGGGCATCATCCTGGACCCCAGGGCATCATCCCACCCGCACCGGGCATCATCCTGGACCCCAGGGCATCATCCCACCCGCACCGGGCATCATCCCACCCGCACCGGGCATCATCCTGGACCCCAGGGCATCATCCCACCCGCACCGGGCATCATCCTGGACCCCAGGGCATCATCCCACCCGCACCGGGCATCATCCCACCCGCACCGGGCATCATCCTGGACCCCAGGGCATCATCCCACCCGCACCGGGCATCATCCTGGACCCCAGGGCATCATCCCACCCGCACCGGGCATCATCCCACCCGCACCGGGCATCATCCTGGACCCCAGGGCATCATCCCACCCGCACCGGGCATCATCCTGGACCCCAGGGCATCATCCCACCCGCACCGGGCATCATCCCACCCGCACCGGGCATCATCCTGGACCCCAGGGCATCATCCCACCCGCACCGGGCATCATCCTGGACCCCAGGGCATCATCCCACCCGCACCGGGCATCATCCCACCCGCACCGGGCATCATCCTGGACCCCAGGGCATCATCCCACCCGCACCGGGCATCATCCTGGACCCCAGGGCATCATCCCACCCGCACCGGGCATCATCCCACCCGCACCGGGCATCATCCTGGACCCCAGGGCATCATCCCACCCGCACCGGGCATCATCCTGGACCCCAGGGCATCATCCCACCCGCACCGGGCATCATCCCACCCGCACCGGGCATCATCCTGGACCCCAGGGCATCATCCCACCCGCACCGGGCATCATCCTGGACCCCAGGGCATCATCCCACCCGCACCGGGCATCATCCCACCCGCACCGGGCATCATCCTGGACCCCAGGGCATCATCCCACCCNCCCGCTCCGCTCCATCCCGGTATCAGGGCCCGGGACACCCCGCTCCGCCCCACCCCGGCCCGGTACCCCCCGCTCCTCTCCATCCCGGCCCGGTGCCCCCGAAGTGTTTTCTGTGAAGCATTTTTTTAACCCAGGGGTGACGCAGCTTTGCCAGTGTCTCTGTGCTGGTTTTAAAACCAGACCCTCCTGTTGATCCTTTGTGTGTAGCGCTCATGGCTCATGATGACAAAAATAAGCAGATTTTTCGGGGTAAAGAGGGGTACCTGGAAAAGCTGTTTCAGGAAATACCTCCTGAGACTTTCTAGGCCAATGTAGAGCGTGAGAGTTCCTCCCGAACAGGGTGACGCGGAGCAGCCAGAACCAGGCAGAGGAGCCTCTTCCCTTCGCTCAGGAGCAGCTGCGTCGGCCGCGGGGCTGGAGCCCTGCACAGAGCCAGGGAGCGACCTCACGGCATGTGAGACAGCCCTCGAGCACAGCGCCCGCCTTCCTCCCCTTGTGGTCATTGTTAATCCAACTGGAGGCACAATACTAGGAAATCTAACGCTATCTCTTTACCTTTTTCTTTTTTTTTTCTGGCGGGCCGGGGTCCAGGGAACATGGAACACCCCACTTCTCTCCATTCAGAGCCAGCCTCTGAGCAGGTCCCCAAGCTCCCTAGTGAGCATGGGCACCAAAGGTGGAAAAAGGAATTCCAGCAGCATGGATCTGAGGAACATGAAATAGGCAGAAGTAATGAGGAAACAGCAGAAGAAACAGAACTGATTGTCTTGGATCCAGAACATGTGAGAAGTCCTGGAATCTTGTCCTTGTTCTTTGCAGACTTGGTGGGTTTGTTTGTCTAAAACATGGAGGTGAGCTGGATGCAGTGGCTCAGCTGTTTGCTGAACTGCATGTTTGAAAATCAGTTTTGCTAAAGTACTGACTCCTGACTGTGTCACTCCCTCAATACCAACCCCGGAGTTGCAGGTTCAGAAGTGAGAAACATATTGGGTAAACCTGGTGCTCTTCAGTGCCCCTGAAAGAGAAGTCCTTGCAGCAAGAGTGAGGGGATGGGTTCTCAGATGTAGCTCTTCTGGCATGTTTCAATATTTTCACTAGCCACTTTTTGACATCAACAGATACCCACTCTGTAACTCCTCTCATTTGCTACAGCAAGTGTAGCTAAAATAAGAACACAAGTGGCTATGGCAGAAACAAGATGTTTTACTTAAAGGGGGGAGTAGCAGTGAGGCTTCTTTGTAATTTATTTAGACAGTATGTTAAAGTTTCTCAATGCCATCCTTCTTTACAGCCTCTGATGAGAAGATTCCAGGCTGCCCTGAAGAATTACATCACTAAACAGATAGAACAAGTGAAGCTCGACCTTCATGAGCTGGTACATGGCCTCTCCTTTGCCCTCCCACAGCCCCGCTGGTCTGAGCTGCTGTGGGACAGCTCGTTTTGTATCTGTAGAGAACAGCAACGAAGGACAGCAAAGTGCAGAGAGAAGAGCTCGGGGTGGTCCTTTATGGAGCCCAGCAGCAGCTGGCCCAGCTGCACATGGAACTGGAGAAGAGCCTGGACCGCCGTTCCCTGGCGGCCGCGGCACGGCGGCAGCTGGAGGAGGAACTGGAGGGCCTCAGGGACACTTACAAGAAAAAGTGGCACAACACAGATGATGAACGCAAGAAAGGTGACTGAGGCAGTCCTGGCAATGTTTCCTAACTCTGGGGCTGTGTGGAGAAATTAATTTGATTTTTAGTCAAGCACTGGATTGAAAAATACAGTAAAATTAGTCTGGAATAATGTGCTCACTGAAGTTCCCAGGTATTCCTGGATTCTGTGTGCTGGGAGTCAAGGAGTTGCTTACCAAGATTTTTAGCTTGGCTTGTGGAGCTTTGCTCCAAAGCTGATGTAACTTCTTATGTTGGGGAGGGCTGATTTAGCTGGTATGTGAGAGGTTTTGCTTTGAGAGCTGTATTTCTTTCCCTTTTATCTCTGTTTAAGGTGTTTCCTACAAACAAACTTCTCTGTAACTCTTTTCCCTTCTGTCTCACCAGTTTCTGCAATGCAGACCCAGGTTGAAAACCTGGCCTTGCAGCTCCTCTACATGCAGAACATGGACCAGGACATGCATCACAAGATTTTACTAATGAAGCAGTCAGCAAAGAAAGCTGAGGCAGAGAAGTTTCAGGCTGAGGTGGAAAAGAAAAAACAGGTACCAAGTGAAAAAATAAATACAGTTAGTGGTGAGTCTTGGAGGATACGCTGCCTTGTCAGAAGGAAGGCAGGAGTGATGGAATCATGAAAGATGCATAGGGATATTTTTCCCTAATAATAAAACCCCCCGAAAACCAAAGGCTTTTCTAAAAAGGAGAAGAACCCCTACCCCCTCCCCCCACCCAGACAGCAGCACATACTGCCCAGAGGGTTTGGCAAGCCAAACAGTAAGTCACTCTTCAGTTAAGCAAAGGGGGTGTGGGGCAGGAAGATATTTAGAAATATCTTGAAGAAATATCATGTGTTCAGGTCTTGAGCATTATTCTGAGTCACAGCAAATTTCACAATGGAAAGTGAACTTTGGGAATGAGCAGAGCCAGTCGGTGCTGGAGCTCCCTCTGCTGCCTTCCAGAACATAGACTGGGTGTTACCAATGCAGGAGTCCATGCAAACTGTTGAAATTCAATGGGTTTAGGTGATTTAATTCCTTTTCTAGCTGGTCTTATTCTTGTAGGGTACACTTGGTTAAGACTGAGAGTACATCACTCACCCTAAACTCTTTGGCTCTGACTCTGTAGGACCTCCTTCTAGACCAGTTAACAAGGAGAGCCTACGAGCTCCAAGAACAAATTGCTCTGTTTGAAGCTCAGTTTGTGGCCCAGGCAGAAGACACAAAAGTGACCCGGCAGGCAGTCAGTGAGGTAGGAGGGGCCTTTTCCTTTCTGGTTAATATTTCCCTCTGGCACCCCTCATGTGGTGTGTACAGTGTGGGTCAGAGTTGCATGTTTTGTTCCTGTTTGGAGGAATAAAGACTTTTTTTCTTTGTCATTAAGAACTGACTGTAAATCACTTCCTCTTCCCCTTCTCAGCAGTTTTTTCTTGCAGACCTGTGCTCTGTGGCCTGCTGTGACAATGGACCAGCCACAGTAGTTGAAGCTGTTCCTGCTCAGCATATTATGAACAGAAAAAAAATAAATTGCATTGTAACATGAATTTGGTTTTTCAACACAGTGCAGATTCATGCTGTCTGCCAACTCTGTTCCCCAGGCTGCTCTGGAGGTCCAGGCTATTAACATGGAGAAAAAGAGGTTGATAAACTACTGGAACAGCAGCTTGGCTGGAATGAAGCAGAGGGATGAGGCCTATGTTACCACTCAGGAGCTGCTGAGGTATGGTCTGAAACCAGGCCCTGGGGCCATCTGGGCAGGAGAGGTCCTAGAAGGGGCAGTGTGTCTCCTGTCAGGTTCAGGACTGTATGGGAAGGGAGTGTCAGGCAGAACAAGGTGCCTGCTCTAAAGCAGTTAAAGGATAAGAGGGCACAGTTCTTTGTTGCTTTCTTCCTTATCCAAAACAGCTCTCCCTCAGAATATGGAGGGTTCTTAAAGCTGTTCAAAGTTTTTTTAGTCATATTTTGTTCCTTTAAAAGTGTTCCCTCACCTTTGCAACACCTCTCACTCCAAAGAGCTGGATGTCAGGAAGGATTTATCTCTCATTGTCAGGGTTTTGTGAGGCCTTTAGAAATCTTCAGGAAAACCTCCCTATTGTTGCCAAAGGAAGTGTTTATTTGGTCTGGATCCTTAGAGCTTAACTGATCCTCTGAGAACAAACCATCTGCTTTTATATGGTGACATCCTGGTAGGAATAGAGAGTGCAAAAAGAAGAAACCAATTTCCCTACATACATTTCCTTTTAAATCTTCATGTCTCCTTCCATCTCCTGCTGGCTCTGCACTGTCACAGCAGCTGAGCCCTTACTATGCTCTTCCTTCTTGGGCAGTTGTTACTGCAATAACATTTGAAAAGAGGAATTTGTAGGTGCCTGTTCAGCACCAATCCCTGTGATGATTTTCCATCCTCTTTGCCTCTCTAGCAACTGCAGACGTGACCTCAAGTGCCTAGAAGGGGACCTCCACGGCTGTGGAAAGTCTATCAGGAAGGAGGAGGAGAAGAATGAGGTGCTTGTCACCATCCTGAACCGGTTTCAGAACGATGCCAATGTGACAAAGAAGCTGATTGACCACTGCCTGCTGCAGCAGGAGGCCCTGAAGGTTGAAACTGGCACCTACACTCGTGTTCTCCATGAGACAGAGCAGGCCCTCCTCAGGACCAAGATGGTAAAGAGAGTCCATGGAAGACAAATCCTTTGGAATATTTGAATAATACTCTTCCTCAAACAGTTGTAGTGATCCTGTCCCTGTCTTCCAACCTTTTAGGACCAAGCTGCTCACCTGAACGAGTTGGTGTCCATCAGGAAGGATATCAAGAAGAAAACTTACGTCAAGGAGCAGATGGAGAATGAAATCATGGCAAAGCTTCAGGACCAGATGATATCCAGCAAAGCTGCAAAGCACTTCTCACAGCTGGCTGCAAAACTTCGGAGGAGAAAAACTGACCTGGTATGGCATCCCCTCCCATTGGGAGGGCAGGGGTTCTCCAGAGGGGTTTGCTAACCAGGTAGCTAGAGACACTAGAACACAGGATAATTGCAGAAGGGATGGGTGAGATCTCTTTAAGGTTTTTGGGATTTTTTAGTCTCCTTAATGCTCTTCAACAACTTTATGGCAGAGGTAAATATTGTATTACCTGCCAATTGATGGAGAAACAAAGGTACAGAGAGGGTAAGTAGGTCACAGCTTGTAGTACAGACCTGGGAGTAGAACCTCAATCCCCTGGTTCCTATGTTAGGATAAGTGGCATTACAACTCAGTGAGTGGCTGTTAGTGGCAGTGATGTGTTTTCTCTCTTGTTATTCCCAGGACCTGCATTTTTACAAGGTTGAGAATGATGTGGCGCAGATTATCCTGAATGCAACGAACACCAACTGCAGGCTGACAGTCCTCCAAAAAACACTCTCTGAGGTGGACAGGGAAATAAAAAATATCAATGATCTGATCAGCTGCCAGGAAAGTGAGATTGCAAAGTGCAGGGTCCTGGCTGAGAAGAAGGGAGGGGTCATCTGCCTATACAACAAGAAGCTGGCGATGCTTCTTGCTCAGCAAGGGGTAGGTACTTTTGTATTTCAGTCCCATTTTTGATTTAATACTTTGTGGTGATCACAGATGTCCCTGATAAATGTAACTGTGTAAGTGGTGGGTAGTTCAAACTTTCAGGCATCAGCATTGTGATTTAAAAGCTGCACTAGTTAATGCAGGTGTTTACATTTGTCAGACAGTTCTTAATGCACGTGGAGGGAATTATGAAATGAGGGTGTGCCTGGCACAGATCCCTGCAGGGAGTTGTCTGCCACTGATGGAAATGTCAAATGCCATCAATACTCTGGGAGTAAATAGGATCTTGTTAGAAAATCTGCAATCACTGATGAGAAGAGGAGAGTGGAGCAGGTAGAGACATTTCAGTTGTTTGATGGTTGTCCTCATCCAGATAATTCCCAGATCTGTCCCTGGCACTATAAGACCTTTATGGATACCCATGTGGAAATGAGTCCTGTGGCACATCCTCTGCAGACTTTAGAATGTCCAGATGCTGTAAACGAGCTTCAGCAGTTTCTGCCCGATTTATCCCAAACTTTGCCCTCATACAGGGGCAAGAATTGGGACCACTGGAAATTGAGATGAACAAACTGACCAAGGAGATAGAAGAATGCAATTCTGAGGTGATGGCACTGCAGAAGTACTGGCTCAATGAGCAGAAGGAGCTGGTCAAGTTAACACGGGAACGGGAGGAACAAATAAACTCCCTGGATGAGCTAAAGAAACAGATCACCATAATGCAGCAGAGGAAAGCACGCATGGAAAGTAAGTCATTCTCTGACTCTGCCTTAAAATGGTCATCCATGGATGGAGGATTACAGATGGGAAAAGCTGGACCTGCCCTGAAGAGTGCTCCTGGATATGTGTGAGCAGGAATGCCATCACCCCTGGCACGGCACTGGGCCCGAGCCTGGCACTTCTGCTGTTTGCACGTTGTTATTCCTACAAGGATTGATCCTGCCGTCCTGACACAATTGGACCCTAAGTGACAATGTCACCTGTCACACTTCTTAAATAAAGTTGCAAGTAGTGGGTAGGTAAATGTCCCAGAAATGACAGCACTTTTCTTGGCCAAAACCAACTCTTTTCCACAGGAGACTCCTTAAGACCCTTATTTGGTTTCTGGGCTTGTGGAGAAACGTTTTGTCTGGATATGTGGGACATGGGTGGCTCTGCCTGAGGCATTGCCAGCTCTGAGAGCAGTTTGTCACACCTTCTCTGTGTTCAAGCCAGTGCTCAGGGGAATTCTAAGACTTTTTTCTGTTCACCTGTAGATGAAATTGAGCAGGAGACAAAAGAACAGAAGGACATCGAACGGCACATGAAGAACATGTCAAATGACTTGGTAAAGTTGAATGTGTTGATCAAGAAGAACAACAGCAGCTTTGAGGAGCTGAAACATGCCAACATGATCACAGAGAATGAGTTTGTGCACTCCCTCAAGGTACCAAGGCCTGACACCTCATGCCCAGCTCTCAACCTTCTGTGCAGATTGGAGCCAGCAGTGGTCCTGGAAAACTTTCTCAGCTTGACAACACTGTATTGTTTTGTGCTTCCCAAATCTAGGCAGCAGAAAAAAAATCCATGGAGATGCAAGAGAGGTACAGTCAACTGACTGAGGAGAAGGAAAGGCTCCTGAACAGCATAGTGGAAGCAGAGTAGGTACCAGAGAGTGCCACAGTCTTGTGTGTCTGTGTCCATGTTCCCATTCTCTTACAATCACCAAACTGACTTGGCACCAGCAATGTGCTTCTGTCCTTCCTGAAGAAGGGGAAAGGGCTTTAATGGATGTTTGAATCACAGAAACTGAAAGGTGCTTTAGTTGTCTCTGGAACCAGCAAGAGCTGGGAGGATGTTGGCTTTAACAATTCCAGCATGTGTGAGGTGGATGTTACCAAGATCCATATGGGAAGATCTGCCAGTAACTCGGAGGGAGTGTGCTGGGCAATTAATTGGGGTCCAGCAGTCCCTGCCAGTTTGGACACACTTGTTTTTAGAGTCATCACCCTGTTTTCTCAGGTGGGAAGCTTCCTATCTGGTTTCACCTTTCTTTGCTGCTTTCCCTTTCTTCTCTGAAGGCATCAGATCCTACTATGGGAGAAGAAGATCCAGCTGGCAAAAGAGATGAAAGAAGCAACAGGTTACGGGTCAGAACAAGGTGAAATCCAAGCCATGAAAGCAGAGATTCGTAGGATGCAAGTAAGGCACTGGGAAAGAGGGCTGAGGAGGGGAAGCCACACAATGTACTCAGCTTTGGAGTGGCTGAAACATGAGGCAGGAGATGAGAAACAGGCTGGAGAAGTGGCATCTCCAGTGCCCAGGGTGGGACTTGAGCCCTGGCAGCTTGACTGAACATATCCAGCATCCCACACATCCTGCATTCCCTGGGAGTTCCCCGTGCCAGGCTCAGCAAAGTCTGGATACTCCCAAGAAATCTATTTAAATTGCAGTATATCTGCCACCTCATTCTGTGACCCTGATTTATTAGCAATGAAATGTTCATTACTAAATATTGCATCACCTTAATCACTGGTTAGGGAAGTGTTCCCTCTCCTGGCAGAGCAGCTCTTCCCCTTCATTCTCAGGATGCTTCTGCATTTCTGCTTCTGCTCTTGCTAATGAGATCCAGGGCAGCATCTTGAATATTACTGTAGACAAGCTGACAATCCAGCCCTCTGTCTTCCAGATCCACATACGGCAAACCAGGTTTGGATTTGGACCAAATCTGGCTTGCAGGCACTCCTGTGTCCCATGTATCTGGTTTGTGTTGGTGGGATGCCACCCAGGTGACTGCCCTTGGTGCCTCTGGTAAACATTCCGTGTTTTGAGCCTGGTGTGTGTCTTGGCAAACGGCAGGTCCGCTATGGGCAGCTGCTGAAGCAGCAGGAGAAGGCGGTTCGGGATATGGAGGCGTCTGTTTCTCGCAGAGAGACGATCGCGATTCGTGGGGAGGTTCAGAACAAGGCAGATAAGAAACACATCGCCAAGAATGACCTCCACCAAAGGAAACAGGAGCTGAGGAAGAAGATCAGGGAAGCCCAGGAGGTGAGCAGGGCTGCAGGAGCTCACTGGTGTCGGCCTTAGCAGCAGCAGCAAGCACAGGGGTGTCTGGCAGGAAGGCTTTGGAGATTCACTGAAAAATCCCAACAAACGAGTTCTGGGAGGATGGTCAGGAATGCAGCTGAACTAAAGAACTGGAATCTGCCATTTCCTTCTCTTCCATTTACTAGAACATTTTTAGCTCCAACCAAGCCATCCTGGATCTGAAGAACACCCAAGAGTGTCTCACGGCCACCTTCTCAGAAAAGAAGCAGGAATTGTGCAGGCTCCAGGCCAAAGCTGACAGCCTTGACTTGGACATGGAATGTCTCCAGAACGAGAAACGATGGGTGAGTGAATGCATGTGCTCCCTTGAGGCACGTGAGCCAAACAGGGCCTGCTGCTTCCTCCTGCTGCTAATGCTGCCCCTGCAGCACCCTGAGCTGGGTGTGCTCAGTGTCGGATTTCAGCAGTGTGTTCACAGTCACATTCTGGGGGCTCAGAGTGCCCCTGAGCTGGTGCTGCACTTTTACTCAGGGTGAGGCTGTGTTCACCTGGAAACATCAACCTGAAGGACATCATTTGTATCATGAAAATACCTGGTAACAACCACCCTCTCTGAGTGCCAGATGGGTACTCAGAGCCAGCTCAAGGTCTTGAAGCCCTGACCTGGCAAGGGGTGCCTTGTATGCATGGGAATTTCTCTGATTTATGGAATTCTGCATTGTCTGTACCCCTGCAACACTCAGGATTGAGGTGGTGTCTGGTTGTTATGACGGGAAGTTCACAGCACTGTCCTCCCCTTGTCAAACGTGATGGTCACAGCACCTGACACGAGTCGCACCGATGCCGTGGCTCTTCCCTGGGTGCATCTTTGCTGCTGTCACAGCCCTTTCCCATGTTGCTTTCCTCAGAACCTCTTGGAGCTTGTGGCCCACCAGGCACACCAGAAGCATCTGCAGGCGCTGAGGGAAGGGAAGTACCGGGCCCCGAGCGCCCCCGGAGGGGCCTGCGGGAGCCAGCAGGAGAAACTGCGGGCGCGGCTCCAGGCCATCACCACCATCGTGCAGCGGATCCAGGAGGAGCAGCCCCGGCACCAAAGGGCTCTCCAGTGGCTCAGCCAGTGCTTGGGATCCCGGCTGGGCTCGGAGAACGCCGGACAGAAACAGAGAAACTTCATGTAACATCTGTTTTTATTTTTCTACCGACTGCAGGTTTTGTAAATAAACAAATACAGAAAACTACACAGGTGTAGGGTGTATTTATTTCGCAGGGTATAATGCTTATTTAACAGGTACCATGGTGATATTTTGTATGTTTCTGTTTACGTTTCACTTTCGCTACCCGGGGCCGTTCCCGGGTCC
>VWZG01007834.1:64984-149872 GCA_013396735.1 Grallaria varia
CGGGCGCCGCTGCCCGTCCCCGGTGCCGCCGGTGCTGCGCTGGCTGCCGCGGTACCGCCGGGCCTGGCTGCCGCCGGACCTGCTGGCCGGGCTGGCCGTGGGACTCACCGCCGTGCCGCAGGCGCTCGCCTACGCCGAGCTGGCCGGGCTGCCGCTGCAGGTGGGTGCGAGCCCGGGGCCGCCACCGCGGAGCCCCCGCTCCCTGCGCCGCCCGTGCCCTGCGCCGGCCGGGACACGCTCCCCGAGCCGCCGGGGACCAGGGGACCCGGGACACGCTCCCCGAGCCGCCGGGGACCAGGGGACCCGGGACACGCTCCCCGAGCCGCCCGCAGCCTGGCAGTGCAGGGCAGTGCAGGGCAAGGCTGGGCTGGGCTGGGAGCCCCAGGGCTGACCCTGTGCAGGCGCCCATTTCCCGGGCAGGAAGCTCCTGACGCCACGCGTGTTCCAAGTGCCCTGGAGTGACCCCACATCAGCCCAGCCCTCCTCGCCGGGGAGGTGTCTGGCCTCTCCCAGCTCCCGGCGTGGTGCCAGTGCCCCTTCTGCCCCACTGCAGTATGGCCTCTATTCCTCCTTCATGGGCTGCTTCGTCTACTTCTTGCTGGGCACGGCCAAGGACGTGACTCTCGGTCCCACGGCCATCATGTCTCTGCTCGTCTCCTCGTACGCGTTCCACGAGCCCGTCTATGCCGTCCTGCTCGCCTTCCTCTCCGGCTGCATCCAGCTGGCCATGGGGCTCCTGCACCTCGGTGAGATGCTCTTGCCGTGCACCATTGTAGTTTTAGGATATTGCTGTACATCTTGTAGTTGTTCCCCACCCTGCTCTGCTCGCTGGGACACTGGGGTTGTCCTGCTAATGCTTGGGACAGCTCTGTGTGCACATGAACACCCCGTGCTGCCCACTGGGGCCAGCAGCGTGCTCACTGCTGTCCATCCCATGCAGGATTCCTTCTGGATTTTATTTCCTGCCCTGTCATTAAAGGGTTCACATTGGCTGCATCCATCACCATTAGCTTCAACCAGATCAAGGTAAGCCTGGTTACCAGAACCAGCTCTCTCCTAGTGCTGTGGAACTGGGATATTTAGCACCGGGCTGGGTGACGTGCTTGGTGCCAGAGCAGGGAGCCCCAAAGGGGTCATGGGACCCTCTGTCAGCAGTTCTGCTGGGTCACTGAGGGCGCTGCCCTGAGCAGACCAAGCCGAACACACCCTCTGCCTGTGACCAGCTGGTGGCATCCAGGACACCAGTAAACCCAGGACATTTGATTTGGTCACTTGCAGGAGGTGCTGAGTGATCCTCTGGCACGGTGGGTTGGCAGCAATGGGAAATATTGGGAGTTTGCAGCCCCATCAGCCCCTCACTGGCCTCTTGGGGACCTGAGGCCATGCGGCTCTGCTGGGGCTGCCAAGCTTCCTTTGTGGTTAACCCAAATCAGGGCCCTGCCGGCAGCTGACGTGTTGGCTAATGGCTGCGGTTGTGGGGGACGGGCTGGCTCCAGGGCCGTGCCCCCTGGCAGCTCCAGCTGAGCTGGGCTCCCGCCACGCTTTGCCTTCCTGCACAGAACATCCTGGGGCTGCAGGGCATCCCGCGGCAGTTTTTCCTGCAGATGTATGAGACACTGCGGAGGATCGGGGAGACCAGGTGGGCACTGCCCCTGCACCTGCCCCACTCCCTCCCCTGCAGCTGTGGGCCTTTGGGCTCTGCTGCTTCGCTCCCCATCGCTTTGGTCACGCCCTGGACTGATGTCTCTCCCTGCCCAGAGCTGTGACACAGCGCCCCTTACCTGGGGCTTTGGGGGCTCTTCCTGTGCCCACAGCATGTTTGGGCTGGCACTGACGTGGCTGTTGCAGGGCTGGGGACGCTGTGCTGGGGCTGAGCTGCCTGGCAGCGCTGGCAGCACTCCGGGCCATGAAGAGCCGCCTGCCCCGAGCTGCCTCTGCGGAGCCGCTGGCTGCCCGGATCAGCTACCTCATCGTCTGGGTCTCTGCCACAGGTGTGTCAGCCATCCCCTCCTGCAGCCATCCCTCCTGGGGACTCCTCTCTTTGGGGCAGGGAAGAGACAGTCCCAAACTGGTACAGCCCAGGTTGGTGGGAGCCGAGACCTGAAAAACGGGTCAGGAGGACAAAGTCCCAGGGGTGGTGCTGCCACTGTGCATGCCCCTTCCAAAGGCATTCCTGCCCATGTCCAGCCACCCCTCCTGATGCCCTGGGCTCCGGGCAGGTTTCCAGAGTTGCTCTCTGCCCTGCAGCACGCAACGCCCTCGTCGTCCTCTTTGCTGGCCTGGTTGCTTACTCCTTCCAGGTGATGGGCTCCCAGCCCCTCACGCTCACGGGCAGCATCCCCCAGGGCCTCCCTGCCTTCCAGCCACCTCGCTTCTCCATGGCATCCCCCAACGGCACCGTCCCCTTCCAGAGCATGGTGGAGGTGGGTGCCGGCATGGCTGGTGGAGCCCAAGCTCCCCGTGGGCTGCTCTGCTCCCTCCCGGCTGTGCTGGCTCCCTGCACAGTGGGATGAGGCTCCGTGGTGGGGCCACTCCTGGCCGTGCCTCACCAGATCCTTCCCTTCCAGGACTTGGGGGTCGGGCTGGCCGTGGTCCCGCTCATGGGTCTGCTGGAGACCATCGCCATCGCCAAGGCTTTTGGTACGGCTGCCCCAGGGCCCTGCCCTGTGCTCCTGGGGGGTTCCGCAGGGGCTCGGGCTGCTGGGGAAGGGTCTTTTCCCATGAGGGCACTGGGAGGGGCTGGTCTGCCTGTGCTGAGCCTGTTTCATTGTGTGGGGTGGCGGGAGGGGTCCCGTGGGAAGCACAGCTGAAATTTGCCAGGAGATGAATGTTGTCTCAGGGTGTTCCTGTGCCCAAGGGGTGCCAGGACAGGGCCCACACTGTCCCAGTGCCTGCTGGCCCCATTCTCTGTGCGTGGTGCATGGTGGGTGGTGCCTGCAGGAACCTCGGGCCAATACCGATATCTCCTTTCAGCCTCGCAGAACGGTTACAGGATTGACCCCAACCAGGAGCTGCTGGCTCTGGGTAAGACTGCTTTGGAGCACGAGTTCAGAGGTGGGGTCTGCCTTCAGTGCCACCATGTGTCCCACAGCTCCTGAGCTACACAAGATCCCCTTCTCAGCAGTCCTACCTCAACGTGAAGTTTTCTCTTTCTGATCTTGCATGCTCCCCCTGCCCGAGCCATTCTCATGCTTAGGAATTTCCAGAGCAGCCTGAGCCACCCTTGGCTCTGGATGGGCTCTGATGTGGCCTGGGGTACTGGGGATGGAGGAGGTGATGACAGGGACACTGACTCATTTCATGGCCCTGTCGATGCCTCCCCACCCTGTTTCCTTCCCTTCCACAGGTGTTGCCAACATCCTGGGCTCCTTCGTCTCCTCATATCCCATCACGGGCAGCTTCGGCCGGTGGGTAGCAGGAGGGGGAGCAGACCCCAGCCCACAGGACAGTCACTGGGACTGTGTGGTGAGGGGGCTCTGCAAGATCTTGGGTAGAGCTTGTGCAGACCCCAGTGGGTCTCTGAGCTTATGTCCCGGTCCCTGCAGCCCACCTTGGTGGCCGGGCTATGCATGCATCCCGTGGCCACCTTTCTCTCCCATCTCAGTGCTCTGCAGTCCCGCTGTGGGCTGGCAGCCACTCATGTTTCTTGCTTGTGTTTCTTCCTGGTGGGTCAGTGCTTTTCCTGGGTGGGGTGTCCGGGCAGTGGGTGGGGGCAGCCCCTGACCCCCCCGGCCCCCACACACCCCGGGACGTGCTGCTTTGCATTTCAGGACAGCGGTGAACGCCCAGTCAGGGGTCTGCACCCCCGCGGGAGGGCTCGTCACAGGTAGAGTCCTGCCCCTGCCGTGGGCTGCTCCCCCGTGCCTGGGAGCCCTGGCCATCAGGGACCCCAAGGCTCAGGGGGTCCCCACGTCCTGCAGGCACCCTGGTCCTGCTCTCGCTGGCCTACCTCACCTCGCTCTTCTACTACATCCCCAAAGCGGCGCTGGCCGCCGTCATCATCTCGGCCGTGGTGCCCATGTTCGACGCTGGCATCTTCAGGAGGCTCTGGCGGGTTAAGAGTGAGGGCACAGCTGGGGCCGGCTGGTTCCCCGGTGCAGCCCAGCCCTGCCTGCAGAGCAGGCGCTGTCGCCGAGGGCCCTGTGGCACCAGGACAAACCAAAGCCGGGCCTGGGTTGTCTGTCGCAGGGCTGGACCTTGTGCCCCTCTGTGTGACGTTCCTGCTCTGCTTCTGGGAGGTCCAGTATGGAATCGTGGCCGGGGTGCTGGTCTCAGGGATTCTGCTGCTCTACTCCATTGCCAGGCCCCCAATAAAGGTGGGCTTCACACCTCCCCTTGGGTGTGGCAGGGCCTGCTGGACTCACCAGGGATCTAGGAGAGGGCTCCTAAGGGCAGTGAGGTGTTGGGTGCAGGATGCTTCTGTCCTGTTGTCACCCTCTTCCGTGTCCCCAGCCTGCTGTGGACATGGCACGGGGATCCCTTTCAAAGAGTGTGGGGAAAGGAGCATCCCAGGATTGGAGAGCAGGAGGAGGAGGCATCACTGTCCCTGTCCTGCTGATGCTGAGCTGTGGGCAGGAGGGGCTTTCCCAGAGGGTTGGGGGCTCCTGCGTGTCCCCCTGTATCCAGGAGGACAGTGAGTGACACAGGCTGTTGTCCCCACCCGGGGAAGGTCACAGGCCTGAGTTCCCAGTGACTTGTCCCCCTCTGCCGGGGTCTGTTCAGGTGTTGGAGGGGGACGTGCTCCTTGTGCAGCCAGGGAGCAGCCTGCACTTCCCAGCCATCGAGTGCCTGCGGGACACGGTGTGCAGCTGTGCTCTGACAGGTATGCTGCTCCCCGGCCCACTGCCTTGTCCTGGGGGCCTGTGTTGCCTAAAATCAAGGAAAAACATTTGAGACCATATTAGTCTGGGGAAAGTAGAGAGTAGTTCTTTTCTGAAAGCTTTTGAGTATATACACGCATGCACCCAGTATTGGGGTCCTACAAATTTATAACACTACTTAATTACCATAACTAATAGTTACATCCAACCCAAGAACCCCTTACCCCTGGGTGCCACCCCCAGAACTGCCCTGTGGCAGCACCTCCAAGGGTCCTGGGTCTTCTATCTTATTTTGACTAGTCCTGGTACGTGTGTCCCAAACTATCTCACTCTTGAGACAGAAATTCAGGAATGTGGCACAAAGTTAGAAACCGTTAGTTGCTACCTCAAATGTGAGAAACCATACAGCTACATAAAAATCTATGAATATATAAAATCCTAAGGCATCACCTGGCTGCCACCTGGATCACTTCTGGTGTGGGTGGCAAGTGCTGTCCAGACCCGCAGGCTGTGGGCACAAACAGTGACAGCACAGCTTCCCTGTGCATGGCAGGGACCAGCCTGGCCAAGGCAGTCCCTCCCCTGCCAGTGCTGGCCCTGGCTCCGAGGGCTGTGACCCCTGGGCTGGTCATTTCTGGACTCATCAGGGACATGACCTTGTGCTCTTCCAGCAGCATCTCCACCACGCTTCATCATCCTGGACTGTTGCCACATCAGCAGCATTGATTACACGGTCGTGGTGGGGCTGTCAGAGCTGCTGCAGGAGCTGCGCAAGCACGGCCTCTCACTGGCCTTCTGTGGCCTGAAGGTGTGTGGGACTTTGGCTGCCCCATCCCAGACCCTGCCACCCCATCCCAGACCCTGCCACCCCATCTCAGACCCTGCCACCCCATCCCAGAGCCTGCCACCCCATCCCAGAGCCTGCCACCCCATCTCAGAGCCTGCCACCCCATCTCAGAGCCTGCCACCCCATCCCAGACCTTGCTATCCCATCCCAGACCCTGCTGCCCCATCCCAAACCCTGCTGCCTCTCCCCCAGAGCCCAGGGAGGGTCTCTGCTGATGGGCTCAGCCCAGCTGCCTTCCCCCATGGTCAGTGCTGACCTCTCCTCTGGTTGCACCTTCATCATCTCAGCACCTTCATCTCACAGAGGTGGAGGTTGTGGGATGTGGGCAGTGGGAAGGGCTGGATCCTCTGCTCTGGGCTGGCTGGGGGCTCAGCTCCAGAGGGACAGGAAATGGCCAGTGCTCTCCCAGCCCGAGTTTCTCTGCCCTCAGGACCCTGTTCTCCAAGTTCTCCTGTCTGCAGACTTAGAAGGATTCCAGCATTTCCCCAGCTGGGAGGAGGCAGGTGAGGCTCTGGGCTGACCCTGGTGCTCTCCAGGATGCTGAGTGGGGCTCTGGGGGATGAACTTGGGGGTCTGACCTTTGTGAAGCTCCGAAGTGGCAGTGGCAGGGGGCTGCAGGGGCCTGGCTCCTGGGAAGGTGAGCTGGTCACCCTGGCATTGGGGATTCATGGGGAGCTGTCATGGTTTAACCCAGCAGCAGCTCAACACCACACAGCCCTTCGCTCCTCCCACAGAGGGATGGGGAGGGAATTAGGAAAAAGATAAAACTTGTAGGCTGAGATAAAGATAGTTTAATAGGACAGAAAAGGAAAATAAAAATAATGACAAGGGAATATCCAAAACAAGGGATGCACAGACTGGTTGCTCACCACCTGCTAACCGATGCCCAGCCAGTCCCTGAGCAGTGACTGTCACCCCCCCAGCCAAATCCCCCCAGTTTTCTGTTCAACATGATGCCCTGTGGTCTGCAACATCCCTTTGGGCATTGGGGTTGGCTGTCCTGCCTGTGCCACCTCCCAGCTTCTCATGCCCCCCAGCCCCTTGCTGGCCAGGCAGTGTGAGAGGCTGAGAAGTCCTTGGCTCAGTGTAAGCACCGCTGAGCAGCAGCTGAGCCACCAGGGTGTTATCAACAGGATTCTCAGCCTGAATCCAAACATGGCTCTGTACCAGCTCCTGGGAAGAAAACTAACTCTGTCCCAGCTGAAAGCAGGACACGAGCCTGGGCTTAACGTGCTTCTCCCCCTTCGTGGCCCAGAGCGGTGTGGAGGGGCAGAGCTGGGGGGCGGCAGGGCCGACCCCTTCACCAGCACCACAGAGAGCTCGGGGCTCATCCAGTGAGTCGAGGAGTCACCGCCTGCGATGGGGCTGAGGCTCTGGCACCTCACACCTCCGCAGGCCAAGGACAGCCACTCCCTAGAAGAGATCAGTGGGACAAAACCATTCCCTGTCACGGTGATCAGTGCAAAGCCATCCCTCCTTCACAGAGCTGATGTCTTTTTTTAATCTACTGTTTTAATTCTGGACATTTTTCATGTTCTGGGCCACACCGGTGACTCTCCTCAAAGAGAGTTTCAGGCCTGATGGCACTGCCCTCCAGCCCGAGGGCACACGATGGCTCGGCATAGCATGCGGGACTGTGCCCCTTACCCATCCTCGTTCGTGCGGTGCTGTGCCCAGCGCTGCCCGCGGGCACCCCGGGGGCGCAGCGGGGGCAGCGACCCTCGGGCTCCTGAACAGCCCCCGGCTGGCACCCGGCACGGAGGGTGTAATAAATGAGGAACTGCTGATGAATCAGCGAGATGTCTGTCTTCCTGGGGAAAAGCTTTTCCCTTTCGTACTGGAAGGGGTAATTACCTTCTGGGCGCTGCTGAGCACGCCAAGGAAAAGAAACTGAAAGTAATCCGGAGCTACCCAGCTGGTCGGAGCCCGAGGGCACACTCCGGCACAGTTCCTCCCGCCGGAGGTGCCGCGGCTCTGCCAGGGCAGTGGAGGTGCCCGGGAGCCGCGCTCCTGCCGGGGCGGGCAGGTCCTTCCGCGGGCTGTTCCTTCCTGCAGCGGAGCAGCGCCGGGCGGTGAGTTCCCTGCTGCAGCCCGGCGGTGCTGGGAGCGGCAAAATAGGGGTATGGGGGTAAAAAGGGCCGATTGTGTGCGAATAGCGTGTGTGCTCGAAGCCTGTGAGCGCTAGTGGAGGTCAGCTGTGCTGGGAGCCCCTCTTCAGCTTGGTCCTCTTTGTGTCCGGGATGCGGGAACAGCCGCGTCCCCACCTTTTGCCGTCGGATCCACTTGTGGTTGTTGGATGCAGCATGATCTGTTTTCTTCCAACACGCTCGGTGCCCATGGCCTCCAGCCCCGCTCCAGCCGCCTGCGCCATTGCGGGGCTGCCATGGATGGTGGCACACGGACGGTGGCACACGGATGGTGGCCGCGGGCACGCAGCCGTGCGGCAGCGGGGCTCGGTGTGTCTGTACCCCAGCAGCCCAAAGCAGGGGCTCTGGCGGGGACCGGCGGGCAGCGCAGAGAAGGGGCTGAGCTCCGGGCCGTCCCTCCGGGGCTGCCCCCACGCTCCGGCCACCAGCGCCCGCTCCCTCCCGCCGGCAGCGGCTCTTGGCGGGTGCCCGGGAGGTACCGGGGGTGCCCGGGAGGTACCGGGGGTGCCGGGGGGTACCGGGAGGTGCCCGGGGGATGTCCGGGGGTGCCCGGGGGATGTCCGAGGGGTACCGGGCGGCCGAGCCGCGCTCGGGCAGCGCCGCCCATCCCATTCCCCTGCGGGATGGGGCCACCGGACGGGGCGGGACACCCTCGGGAGCCGCCCGGGGGAGGCGGCCGGAGAAAGGATTGGCCGGGTCGGTCCAGGGCTGGCCGGGGATCGTCACGTGAAAGAAACGAAACTTGGCGGCTCGGCGGAAAAACGAAACTTCGCCGGGCGGGAGGCGGCAGCCCCGGGGCGGCCGAGCGGGCGCTGCCGGTGCCGGTGGCCGGTTCGGTGCCCGGCCCCTCGGTGAGTCGCGCTGCCGGTGCCAGCGGGTGGCGGGGCGGGCCGGGGCACTGGGCTGGGCTTGGGGGGGCTCCGGTGCGGGCGGCGCGGGCTGGGGGCGACCTGCAGGGCAGGGGAAGGCGGCGCTGCGGGCTCCAGGATGCGCTGCAGCCTCCCGGCGCGCCCGCAGTCCCCCCGGCGCGCTCCGAAACTGGTACCCGGGGCCGGGGAGCTGAGCAGCCCCCCTGTGATCCAGGAGGAAACAGAGACCTGCTGAGCCCCTTGGATCCTCACAGGCCTATGGGGCCAGCCGCGATCCACCCTAGGGTGATGAGGGAGCTCTCCATCATTTACCAACAGTCCTGGCTCACTAGGGAGGTCCCAGATTATTGGAAGGTGGCGAATTTCACGCCTATCCACGAAAAGGACCCGGGAAACTACAGGCCTGTCAGCCTGACCTCGGTGCCTGTCAGGGTTATGGAGCAGATCATCCTGAGTGCGATCACACAGCACCTCCAGGATGGACAAGGGACCAGACCCAGCCAGCATGGGTTTAGGAGGGGCAGGTCCTGCCTGACCAACCTGATCTCCTTTATGATCAGGTTCCCCGCTTTGTGGATGAGGGGAAGACTGTGGATGTGTGTCCCAATCCCCCGGTGTGCCCCAATCCTCCGGTGCGCCCCAGTTCCCCGGTGTGCCCCGGTGTGTCCGTCCGTCCATCCGCCCCGGGTCGGCACCGGCCCGTGGCCCCGCCCCCTGCAATACATAACGGTCTCATTTGCATGCCGCCGGGGAGCTTCGCCGCGCCATTGGTCCACCCGCGCGGTTTCTTTGCATATATCCCAGTTGAGGCTGAAGAACCGCCTATCCGGGGGGAGGGGGGAAAGAGCGCGGCTCATTTGCATGCAGGCTCCGCCCTGGGGTCAGCGCCGCCCCGGGCGAGGCCGAGGCCGGGGCCGGGGCCGGCCCAGGCTGAGACCCCCGACCCGGCCCGGGGGAGACCCGGGCTGAGACCCCAGGTCCGAGACCCCCGGTCCGGCTCCTGCTCCCCTCCCAGGCCCGGGGGGGGACCCAGGCTGAGACCCCAGACCCTTCCCGGGGGGCCCGACCGATCCCGGCCCGGCGGGAGCAGCCCCGGCGGGGAGCGCGGCCCGCGCCAGTCCCGGGCGCCTCACGGCGTTCAGCGCGGGGGGAGCGGCTGGTGCTGGTTATTCTGTTTTAGTACGCCGGTGGTTCCCCCCGCCCGCTCTCCAGCGTCGCAGGTTGTTTCCTGACAATAAAACGTAGCTGGGCAGAGGGTGACTGACAGCGCCCCGTTACCTCGCGTTAATGTCGGTGTTTCTCTCTCTGCCCCGTCCCCGTCTCTCCCCCCGTGGTTCCCAAGGTCCCCGCAGGGGCTGTGAGCAGGAACATGCAGTGCCAAGCGTGTCACTTCGCTTCTGGGGACGGTCCGCCCGGTTCTTGCAGCAAGTGCGGGGCCAGGCTGGCTCCCGGCGCCGTCCGTGTGGACCAGGACCCAGGTAGGAGGAGTGGGGCGAGCTGGGCTGTCCTGGGGCTGCACGGTGACCAGGGGCTGCTGCTGTCCCCCGGCTTCCATCCCTGTGCCTGCGTGCTCTGGGCTCTGCCCTGCCCGGGGCCTTACCTCCTGCTCTCCTCCCAACCTCCCCTGGCATTTCTGGCCAGAGACAGTTTTCCTCACTTTGCAGTGACCGATGGGGGGCAGAGAAGTGAGTCAGCTGCTGACACATCCTACACAGAGCCTCCACACTCGGGTCGTTAGGTTTAGACCGATTTCTGTTTTGCCAATGAACTGCTGCTGGTTTTTATGTTACAAAGACTAGCGGAGTCCCTCTTGAACCAGAACTTCCCGCTTGCATCTTGTTGTTAGGTTTAGAACTCACCCATGAAATTGTGTTTGACAACATGCTAATTCTGCCTGTCTGAACAGTGGCAGAATTAAGTACATGTTGCTGTTTTGCTGGGTGGAATATTTCCTAATCCTCTTTTTATTTTTTTTTTTTTTTAAAAGGCAGAATGACTCGGGCCACTAAAATGGCTCTTGGTTTGTTGAAGGAAGAGGTGATATCTTAAAAGAACACACTGCTGCAGTCCTGACAGGATCAGTTCTTGCCAAATCCCTGTGCAGTCCAACATGGCAGGGTAACAAACCTGGGATCTCCAGCTCTGAAATGCTGTAGGAAGAACATCCAAAGGTTTTGCTCTCAGAACTGGGGTAGAGGCTGTGCAGGGAAGCCTGTGAAACCCCATGTTGCTTAAAACTGAGGAAAAATTTTTGAGACAGTATTAATCTGGGTAAAGTAGGGAGTAATTCTTTTCTGAAAGCTTTTGAGTGTACAAAGTAGATGGACGCATGTGCCCAGTATTGAAGGTCTTACAAATTTATACTACCTAATTACCATAACTAATGGTTATATCCAACCCAAAAACATCTTGCCCCTGCTGCCCCCCCCAGAACTGCCCTGTTGCAGCAAGTCCAAGGGTCCTGGGTCTTCTATCTTATTTTGACTACAATGTGTCTTGTTGTTCTAGTCTTGATACATGTGTCCCAAACATGATGTTCTGGCTGTTATCTCACCCTTGAGACAGAAATTTAGGAATGTGGCACAAAGTTAGAAACTGTTAGTTGCTACCTCAAATGTGAGAAACCATAAAGCCATATAAAAATCTACATAAATATAAAATCCTAAGGCATCACCTGCAGAAGGCAGAGATCTGCCTGACTTGACCCTGAGCTGCCTTTTCGCAGGTGTTTTAAGGACTGGATAAAACTGTGAAGATAAAAAGGGAGTTTCTCCTCCCTTCCTGGAAATGACTCAGCTATGTGGGAGTGGTCACACAGCCAGCCCAGGGCCAGTGTCCTGTCACTGCTAGTCCTGGGAGCCCCTGAGCACTGGGACAGGTGCTGTGTCCAGAGGAGGACAGCGATGGAGCAGTACCTCAGTGCTGTGGTTCTTTAATTCTTCTGCTGCTGGCAGGTCCTTGGAGAGGGCAGGAGGCTGTGCAGGGAGCATGATGGCGTTGCTGGTGGAGGCTGTGGAACAGGGAACCACAAAATGGCTCCTGTGTGCTCATGTCCTGCCTTTGGCTGGGACAGAGTTTGTTTTCTTCCCAGGAGCTGGTACAGAGCCATGTTTGGATTCAGGCTGAGAATCCTGTTGATAACACCCTGGTGGCTCAGCTGCTGCTCAGCGGTGCTTACACTGAGCCAAGGACTTCTCAGCCTCTCACACTGCCTGGCCAGCAAGGGGCTGGGGGGCATGAGAAGCTGGGAGGTGGCACAGGCAGGACAGCCAACCCCAATGCCCAAAGGGATGTTGCAGACCACAGGGCATCATGTTGAACAGAAAACTGGGGGGATTTGGCTGGGGGGGTGACAGTCACTGCTCAGGGACTGGCTGGGCATCGGTTAGCAGGTGGTGAGCAACCAGTCTGTGCATCCCTTGTTTTGGATATTCCCTTGTCATTATTTTCATTTTCCTTTTCTGTCCTATTAAACCATCTTTATCTCAACCCACAAGTTTTACATTTTTTTTCTGATTCTCTCCCCCATCCATGGTATTGAAGCAACCTATCTAGTGGAAGATGTCCCTCCCCATGGCAGGGGATAGAATAAGTTGAGCTTTAAGGTCCCTTCCAATCCATTCTGTGACTCCCTTGTAGGGTGAGTCTCTAGTTTGACAATGAACTTTGCCTCCACTGCAGAGAGAAGAGAAGTGCAGCTCTCTCCAGTCCCTGATGCAGGGGCAGAGGTGAAGGGAGAAAGGTCTGCCAGGCCTTCTTCCACCGCTGAAACAAAGGAGGCAGAGAGAGAATTGCTGATGGATAATGCAAGAGCTCTGATCAACACCTCAGATACCGCACCTGAATGCACTGCAGGTGGGACTCCTTCCTCTATTGAAACACAGGAGGAGAAAGAGGGATCATGGCTGCTGGTGGAGGATGTGACAGCTCCAAGTGACAGTTCACTGCCCACAGCTCAGTGCGGGGCCGGTGACTCTGCTGAGACATCACGGAGGAAGGTGAGACTCTTGGTCGGTGCTGAGGAGCAGCTGTGACTTGTTGCTGTCCTCTGTGAAGCAGTGGGGCTGGGCTGCATCCCGCAGGTCCCTGTGGCCGCACCGGGGAGCTGCTGCCGGGGTTCCTGCAGGAGGCTGTGGCTGTGTTTGCTGGTGTTGTGTTGCGCACTGTGCTGGGCCCTGCAGCTCCCCAGCGCTGCCTGTGCTGCTGGGGACACAGTTTGCTGCAGCGCTGCTCTGTGCTCCTGCTGAGCAAGGCTGCAATATTGAAACTATGGAATTCTCAGGAGTTATTAGCAGTTCACAAGCTGCTCTTGTCCCTCCCCTTCCTGATCGCTCTCCATTTACCCAGTGTTGCAGGAAGATGTCGGTAGTTCCTCCAGTGGAGGAAGTGGCAAAGAATTTCTCTTTGACAATGAATAAACACACATTGTGGTGTTTTTCTCGTTTTTTTTTAATAGAGAAAGAAGAGGAATAAAGGAAAGAAATGCCCTTCTACCTCCGGGGAACAGGACTCTCTGCCACCTATCAGCACAGCACCAGCTCAAACTACAGAATTGACTGATACATGTGTTTTTCCACAAGAAATCCAACCCACTGGCAGTGAGGTACCAAAATCAGGTGCTGATCTACTTGCTGGTGCCAGTGGAGGCACACCTGAAGGTGACCAGCCTCACCTGGGGAAGGAAGCTGGCAGCCTAGAAACAGATGTGCTGACCCCACCAAAGCAGAGCAGCACAGACACTGGAGTTGCTTCAGCTCCCAGCTCTGCAGCCCCAAGGGACGATCTGGGAGATGGAAGAACCACAGAGCATGGAGAAACTGTCAAGGCTAACGTGGAACGGGGCAGTTGTGCCCCTGGCCATCTTCCAGAAGTCGGAGCAGATTCCCAGGCCCAGGGCAGCAGTAAGGACCTGGCCTCAGCAGGGCAGGGAGTGCGTGTTGCCCCCGGGCTGTCTCCTGCCAAGGAGCCCAAAAGTAAACTGGACACAAAGACCTCACCTGTGGTCCAGAGCCCACAGACTGGGAAGGATAAGCAGGACCCCAAGCAGAAAGGGAGTTATTCCCCAGGCAAGGTGGGAGTGAACTCCCCGGTGAGTATTCCACTGAGTTGGGCCAAGCTTTCCTTTATCACTGGGCCTTGTTTGTGCAGCCAGTGAAGCTGTGGAGCATGAGGCCAGGGATATAGGCTCAAGTGGGGAACACTTTGGGGGGTTCTTGCTGGAGTTCTGCTCTCCTGAGCGTTAGTTCCAGCCCAGCTTTCACTGAGGTGTCACTCAGTTACCCCCAGGAGCTGGGAGGTGTTTCCTCTGCAGCCAGGTCTTAAGCTGTGCTCTACAGAGAGCGCTGGGCTCTCCTCGGACGGGGGGATCTTTGTGCTTTGCAGGTGTCTGTGCTCTGCTCATGTACAGGCCTGGTAAGCTGGAGGTTGCTGTAGCTTATCTTTCCCTTTCTTTATGCCCCATCCTCTGGCACCTGTGGCTCACTGGCCTGACTGCTTGGCAGGGTGTTTGGGTTGGGTTCCTCTTCCATTGTGCACTATTTTCCTTAACCAGCAGCTTCCCTCAGTGAGGGATCAGTGTTTCCAGGAGGATGAAGCTGGTGGTGTGCTGTGAGTGTTGGGTAGCCCCACCCGGCTGAGGAGCTGTTGTACTTCCAGGTCTCCTGTTTCATTGGGCATTGTCTGTCTCCCTGTTGCAGAATGGAAACACAAAGGAGAAAGAGAAGACCCCAAGTGAGGCAATGCCTAAAGTGAGTGAGAAGGCCAGTCCCACCAAAGGAGCTGAGGCTGCCAAAAAGAATGGTGCTACAGCTGCAACAGACACTTCCAAAAACAAAAAGGAGCAAAGCAACAAGAAACGTGTGGAAAAGATTAAAGAAAGGTGAGAACAGCCCTGCTGCTCCCCAGCATTATTCACTAACAGGAGGTGCCAGAAATTATAGGTCTTGCAGCCAGTCAGCTTGTAGTTCAAATCTGATTTGTGGTTTATAATGATTTGTGCAATTAAAAAAAGAGTTCTTTCTGTTTTTCTCCTGACTCTTTCTTGCAGTTCCGTGAGCCGTGATGGTGGTGTGACAGTGTATTTCCATGCAATATTATCCAAAGACTTCAGGCTGAACCCCGAGACCCAAAAAGTGTTCATCAGAGCTGGGGGCATTTCTCCCTATGAAGACTGGAAGGACAACATCTGTGAGATGAACTGCACCAAGTAAGTACCTCGAGGCACACAGGCACAAGAGTATTTTGGAGAACAAGATGAGTGTGGTAGCTTGGTTAATGTGCAAGGCTGTGGCTTTGTGTCCGTAGGTGGCTGTTGCTACAGAAGGTTTCACAGTGGAGAAAACAGTTCTAAAACTGTCTTGTGAACAAATAATCATCATTCTGATTAAAAATGGAGTAATACATGGAAAAGAAAGTCAGTAGGTCAGCTGACATGTCCCATGCCTGCCTTTGCTGTGTTTTGTGTTTCCTAGGATTTTGGGAGAGCATGGGTACCTCATTGAAGGCACTGTAACTCTCACAAAAGAAATCCTGGATAAATGCATTCCTTACAAGTACTGGGTGACCTGTGGGAATGGGCAATATGAGTTCATTTACAAGTCTTCTAAAGGATCTGAACATGTGAATCGCTGCTTATTGATAAAAAGCACTTTGCTCAACTGTGGAGGTAAGCTTGGACCTGCACGTTGGGATGATCCATGGTCTTTCTGTGGGATGATCTCTGTCATATGGACCAGCATTCTGGTTAGATGGCACTGTCTGCAGCTAGAAGCTTAATGGACCATTGGGGGTATTTTTGTGGGCAGCTGGAAGAGTGAAGGGATGTGATTCCAGTGATTGTTTTCCTGTTGTGTTGCTGTTCTAGAGTGGCACCAGTACGATGACATTGTGTGTGCAAAGCCTTCTCGGCTTAAAAGTGCTTGGGAGGCACTTACTGTTGATAAAAAGAAAGAGGTGGTGGAAGGGAAGAAAATAGCTGCCAATGTTATGTTAGAAAACATCTTCAGCATTCTTGAAACCTGGAGTCCTGAAAACCTGAGGAATTTCTGTCTCCAGCTGAAACAGTTTCACTGCGTTACTGTGGCCCAGCGGGTGTATGAGGGCAGGGAAACGCAATGGATGGAGTTAAACTTTGGCACGGAGCAGGTAAGCCTTCTCTTTCACAGAAACTAGAAAACAGACATTCAGTTACTAAACCCAAACTTTAATTGTGCTGTTGGTCTTGCTGGGTTAATTTTGCTTTTTCAGTTAAAGTTCAAGTACAGAACCAGCAGGGATCCTTCTGGGGTGACTGCCACCATCTGCCTTGGGCACTTCAGTAGCACCTGTGCAGTTCTAGGGGTGGTTCTGAGATCCCATGTGGGTCAGCAGCAGAGCAGTGATGTGGTGACTTCGTACTTGAGTAGGTTTTGTTTCGATATTAATTTCCTGAGCCTGATTCTGTCACCAACTTCTCTGCACTCATCTCTGACTCCAAACCTGCTTGTTTTTCTGGGAGAAGCTCCTCCTGATCCTGTTCTAAGCAGTGATGCCAACAGGGCTTCTGGAGTCCAAAATGTCTTACTTGATGTAATTGGGAAATATGGCAGAAATGCCCCGTTGTCTTCTTTGGGGCTTCAGAGCAGTATCAGGGCTGCTCCTTTCTAACTCCGCAGGCTCCCTGCTCCTGGTGACCTGGGAGAGGCCACAAGCTGGCACAGCTTCCCAGCTCAGCAGAGCTGGTGTTCCGTGTCCCTGCTCATTCTCAGAAGGGGGATTTTGGTGTCACCAAGAACCACGTTACTGTGGACCCCATGGGCATGGTTCCAGAGTAGCTTGAGGGGGACTGTAAGGACAGAAAGCTCTCTCCCTTTGCTGACTCCCAACACAGCCTGAGTCCGTGGGGAAGCTGGGGGATGCTCATGGCATGTGATGGTTACTGAAGGTAGTGTTGGGTCTACAACTGCTCTGTTTATGGTTCCCTTCCCCAGCTCTGCTGGGTGTGGGAGAGGGACTAGTAGCTGAGTGATGGGAACTGGAGAGGGGCACCAAACTGTCACAGGTACTGGGGTCCACACCTGGTGCTCTGGGGGTGGTCAGTGCCACCCCAGGCTGTCCAGGGCTGTCCTGTGGCCTTGCTGTAACAGGCAGAAGAAAATGGCTTCAGAAGAAAAAGGCCAATACTATGGTTGGTTTGTTTCTTCCCTTCTTTATTGCAGGTGAATGATTTGCTGATGAAATATATGAAGAAAATAGCTCTTCCTTTCCTTGCTCCAGAAGCATCGCAGCCAGTCATCAAAAGCAAGCTGGCTCTGGGGCTCACCATGCTCATGGTAGCTGATGGCTTTTCACTTCCAGCATCTAAAGACGACCTGGTTGACCTGTGTAGCCTCTTGTGCTTGGATAAGGTGTCACAAGAAGCCGTACAGGATGAGATTGATCAGGTCAAAAAGGCATTTGAAGGAATTGTCTTGTAAGTGCTCCACTTACCCAGTAATGGACTGGGCTGATTTTGCTGCAAGTGTACCACCCTGTGATAAAACAATCAGGAATCCAGCTTTCTCCTACCAGAGAATCAGAAAAAAAGTTACATCTGGGGGTGTCTTGAGAGGTCTCAGTTCCAGCCTCCTGCTTGAAGCAGGGCTGACATTCAGGCAGTGGGTTCTGAAAAACTCCAGGGAGGAAGGTTGCCCAGCCTCTCTGGGATCCTCTCAGTCACATACCTTTCTTGTTATTTTTCCTTTTGTCCAAACAGATTTCCCTTATTGCAACTTGTCACTATTGCTACAGTCATAGATTGAGTTAAAACTGTTGTATTTTCTTTATGTATAATAATTTTATTTGTTATCCTTTTCTGTCAAGCAGTTTCTGGCTTCTTACCTGTTTGCTATTCATACTTATAAATCCCAGTGATCAGGATCATCATGTATTTGCTCCTTAACTTTAAATGCCACATTTGCATTCTCCTTGTCTCCTCTGACATATATCATTCCATGTTTTTTGTTGATTTTTCCATGGAGTGTGTGCTTCTCAGACTGTAATCTGACTGCTTATGTGACACTTGGTTTTTTAAGTTCTTCACTTGCACAGCTATTACATTTCCTTTTGGCAACCTTTGTAGTATTTCAGCCCAACCAAGAAGGTCAAGAATTGTCCCCAGAGTACCTGGCTCTGTGTCACAGGGCTTGGAGAGGACATGAGGAAACTGTAGATAATGAATTGGGATTTCTTAGTGTTAGGTAGGAGGGTCTGTGCAGAGAGATTCAGGAATGTTACAGCTCTTAAATTTTCACATGTGCACTCTCCATTAAAGATAATGTGGAGTAGAGGTTAATTAAAGGTACATAAGGAGATTGAGCGCCCCACCCCAAGGATGTTCTCAAGGCCTGGATAAAGCTATTCTTTCACTCACTGTTTGTTTTGGTGTTTTGTTTGTTTTTTTTTAGCTTGAAGGCCTGCCTGACAAACTTCTGCCAGAGATGCATTGAAGGTGGAGTAGACCAGTGGGTGTGGATCCTTCCCCTTCTGCATTCCTTTGCTGCTCCTGTGCAGCAGGAGCACTTGTCAGCAGAGGAAGATGTCTGGGCAGGGCTAGAAGGGCTTTCATTTGCTGAAACAAGGAAGAAGCAAGATCTGTGAGTTTTCCAGAATTCCTAGTTGCAATCAATGCCTTGGTGCTGTAGTTGGTGATGATCACCTTTAAGTCTTTTTTCTTCTTTTTTTTTTTTTTTTTATCCCCGTTTTTTTAAAAAGTACAAAACATAGCATGTTGATGGTGGATATTTGGACACAGCCATATGTAGTTGCTCAGAGGTCATGATGAGTAGCCCAGCTGGGCAGTGTGTGACCTCTCAAACATAGACCCCCTCAGTTCTGCCAGCTATGGAGCAGGTGGGAGTTAAAGCAGCTTGTGATGTGTGTTGTGCACAGTCTAAGCAAGATCTAGAGTTTATTTTTCCTCGAGTGCTTCTGCCCAGTGGCTTGGCTCTGCCTCTGCCATTGCTGGGCCTCAGGGATTTCCACTGATCCTCGGCTGCAGTGAAAAAAGCACAGTACTGAGAGCGAGACAACTCTGTAGGCTGAACAAGCTCTTGGCCTTTTCTACCTTGGAAACTTGAAGATTCTGTTTTGTCTTCCCTCCAGAGTGACCCTGCTGCAACAAATGGAAGAAAAGAAGTACTTGATGGAATTTGATCCGATTCTGGTCAAGTCCTGGCTCTGTGTGCTGCCCCTGGGGAGCCTGGCTGAGTTCATAAAAGATTTCTCCAGTGATTTGTTAGTGACCCTTCGAGGTGTTTTGTACAGATTAGAGGACGTTGACCTTTTGTGGAATTATGTTAAGGTTTGTCTTCTGGCAACTTTACCCAGCTCCAAGATAAAGACTCAGGCTGGTCTGTTGAGTGTCTTTTAGCAGAGCTGACCATCACTGAGGGGATTTGGGCTGGTAGCAGGTCACAGCACAAAGAGCTTCAAATTTAGCTAAAAGCAAAAAGAGTCTTTGAAGTCAGAGACTCCTGAGAGAAGACTGGAGGGTGTATCTATAGGGAAGTGTTGTTGGCACTGATGAGAGAAGGGTGTGCTTAGCTGGATGTGCTCTTTGTCAGTGATGGCAAATATTTCAGTCCTGAGCTCCTCAGACCTGTACCTGAAACCTTTTTTTGCAGACAAGAGGTTGGGCAAAGGGACTGCTGTTTTTGGGAGATTTTCCTGCTGTTATGGAGACACTTGTATTTGTGTGGTGACAGCAGGAACCAGATCTTGCAACTAATAATAAGTTTTAAACTCCTAGATTGTAAGAAGTGCAGGCTTGATTTGTACAAATAAAAGCCACCTGTGTGTTGGCTCTGACATCCAGTAAATAAGTTTTGCAATTTTATAGTTTATCTATAAAAAGCATTAGAGGAGACATGGAAGAACAGGGAATTCCCTCTCTTACGGCTTCCCCTCAGCTAATGAGAAACCAGTCTGTAAGATTTCTTCCACAGTTTAATATTTCTATCTTTCCATAGGTACAGGGTCTTCTAAAGACAATGCTGCATGTCTTGGATGGGCCACCAGCCAGGTAACTGCACCTCTGTGAGAGCATTGTCCTTCACTTGCATGCGGTCTGAGGACTGGTGCCGTGCTTGTAGCTTCAATGTGTGCCTTGAAATCTGTGTGAATACAAGAATCCTGAATTTTTATCCCATTTTTTAAATCCATCTGATGGTTAGCTGCCACTGTTGAATTTGGTGGGGTTTTTTTCTTTCTGTTTTTTTCTTTTTCTTTTTTTTCTCCTCTGAGCAGAAAATTACCTCTTCCTCTTTATTCCTGCCCTGCAGAACTCTGGAAACCCGCTCTTGGCAGTCCTGCTTGACCTGCTGCATCAGGCTGCACAAGAGGCTCTGCAAGGCCACCAGGAATGGGGGGTGGTTCTCGATTCCTGCCACGGCTGCCATGCTGATTTCCAAGGTTGCCACACTTCAGCCCACAGCAGTGAGTATCAAGGAGCCACTCTTGGCTTGATATGAGCAAGATACCCAGAAATATTACAAGTATATGGTACAACAGACTGGGTTTACATCACATCCACTCTGTTTGGATAACTTGCTGCTCTGGCCAAGATTGTGGTACTTCAAAAAAGTTGTGAGATCACCTAACGATTTTGGTTCTTATTGAAGCTACGGTCAAATGCTCAGGTTTTCTGTCATAAGGTTTGTTTTATATCTGGTTTCTGTAAACATATTTTGCCCTTACTTCCTGGGACAAGCATTCTAAAGCACAAGCTCTTTGTAAGCATTGCATTTTCTCAGCTTCCCTCTGTTCTTTGTTCAAACAGTGGTGGGTCTGTTACTGGGCTTTTTTTGTGCTTTGGGTACATTTAGACCTTCTTTTTAGAAATACTGATTTAAATCAGTTGGATGTTGCTCTCCTGCTTGAACTGTTCTTGTTTTTTGTCTCCTCTGTGTGTGTCAGGTTCCAAGAGATGCTCTGCAGAAAAGCCCGGTGGGAGAAATGTTCAGTGAAGCTCTGAGAGATGCTCGAACCTGGTTCAGAAACACTTTAAAAGAGAAGTTACTGAAAGAGTCCCAGGAGCATGTGGAATTCTCTATCCATTGGGAACTTTGGGTTTGTCATCTTCTAATAATACGAATAAAAAGTTGTTTTACTGTAGCTTAACCCTAAAGCCTTGAGTCTAATGGCTCTTTGCTGGAAACTGCAGCTGTTGTGGTTGGGTAAGGAGTGAGATGGGGATGGGCAGTGTTTGCAGCACTACTGGCCTGAGCAGCAAAGGGCTGGAATTGGTGCTGTTCAGCTCACCGTGGATCTCTTTTTTTTCCCACCTGTTCCAAGAGGCTTTTCTGGGGTGAGGAGCTGTCTTGCCTGCTCTATGTCCCACTGGTTCTCCTTCAGGGCTTTCAGCAGGCAAAGCTCAGAGCAGCCCCTGACCTGCTGCTCCCAACCCTCTCTGGGACAGTTTCCAGCAGTGAGGTGGGATTGGTTCATCCAAATGTCTTCTTTAGCAACTGAGACATTTACACAGTTTGGGCTTAAAAGCTGCCTTTTGCAGCTCTGGGAAGTGCTCCTTTTCCTCTGGATGGAAACATCTGGAAAGACTGATCTCACTGAGGAGTGTGGGGCCTCTCTTTCACATTGGTCTTTTAATTTCTTTCTCTGACTATTACATCTCAGTACTCAGTGGTTTGGGGTTTGTTTGCTTCTCCCCTGCAGGCCTGGAATAAGTTTGTTTGTATCAGCTTTCCAGATGTACAGTTCACAGAGACATGGAAGATGAATCTACTTGCAGATCTGCAGAAAAGAATCCAGGAGGTAGGGGAGACTCCAGGCAGTCATAGCTGGTGGTTCAGAGGGAATAGACCATCTTCTGCTGTGCTTTGAGAAGGAGTATGTGGAACCATGGTGGCTTTGGTTGTAAAAGTCGCAATTGTTATTATAAACCATGTTCTGGAGGCTCAAAAATGGGCCGTACCAGGCTGTAATCCTGGTGTCAGTAGCCTGCCCAGCTGCAAGGCTGGAATGATGTTCTGGTGCTTCCAAGGAAATGGCACATTTTGAGCAATTACCACCTCTATATTAAGAACCAGAGGTTGTAAAGCAAACACCTAAAGGCTCAGAGAAGCAAAGCTGTTGCTTCTCTTTTCATTCATTGTGCAGAAATGCTGTTGTTCAGGCTCCCAAAGGCGCACCCACATGTGTAAGTCTCTACTAAATTGACCTTGTGTATCTCCTCGTGTCCTTTCTATAGCAGTTAAAAATTCTCTAAGCCATTAATTTTCACGGTGTAATCAGAAAACAAAGATTTTCTGCTATAAGTTTGGCTTGGAGAGATAAATATTAAATAGTCACACACTTCAGATGAAAATAATTAAAATATTTTCCAAGGGTTTTTTTTTTGTTTTGTCTCTCTTCTGGGCCCTGAGAAATGGGCTGATGTTTGGCCCCACTGGGAAACTTACGCTTTTCAACTTAGTTCCTTTTATTGTCTCGATAGCAGCACTCCATGTTATAAGAAACTCTTTGGAAACTAAGTTGATAAGAAATCTCCCTTCTACCCTCTAGGAGTCTCCAGTGAATCAAATCATGGTGTACTGCTGTCAGAAAGAGAAATTCACAATGCTGCACTCTTCCATCAATTTGTGCTTCCAGAAGTGTGCCACAGAGGCTGTAACTGCAGCTTGCCAGGTATTGCATTTGCCTTGGAAAGGGAAGGGACAGGTAGGAAACAAAAGTAGGAAAGGAAATGTAGGGAAGGTAGGAGAAAGAAAAGTCAAATTTCCCATTGCACAGAAATCCTCTTGCATAGCACAGGGATGTGCCTTGTGGTGGAAGAGAGCTGGATGTTGGCTGAGTTGCTGGAGATGGTTTAAGTTTGTTAGATCAACAAAATATATTGACAGGAAATCAGGAAATGAGTAGCCACTGCTAAAGGGTCCATGAGGAAGACTTGCAATGTGTTTCCATCATGAATTCTGGTGTCAGTTGTGTCACATGGCTTTTTTGGGCCGTGCCTCAGCACTGGAGGTGGGCCTCCTTGACATCAGTGCCCAGTGCTGAGGTGCAGGTGCAGTGTGACGCCAGATGCTGGTTCATGCCTGCCCTCTCCTGTGTGCCTGGCAGATGCAGAGCGACCTCCTGGAGAAGATATCTCCCTACAGCCTGGGCCGCTTCAGCCAGCTCGTGTCAACCATCATCGTGAAGTCGTGGCCCATCAGGAGTGGGCAGTCTGAGGGCAGTTTTGATGAGATTCTGAACCACCTGCTTACGTGGCCTGACATCAAACAAGTCTTCAGCTTTAATGGTATATCTGTACTTAGATTTATAGGAGGCTCTGAGAGGCTGTTCTCTGCCTTGCTGCTGCAACAGTGCAGAGCAGCAAACACAGAGAGAAACTGTCCTGCTCTTGTTTTATTCCTTATCTCAAAGTCTGAGGTATTCGGCCTCCTTCTGGAGAGAAAAGGCCAAGAAAGTGGGATCCAGTATTCCTCTTGTGCTGATCCCCTGCAGCTGCCTTAGCATTTGTAGACCAGAACTTCTTCCTCTGAGAAGTTTTTACAAAGTATTGCCACAAAAAATACCCAAGTGTTGGTCATGTGAATTGATCCAGGTGCCTTGTGTTTGCTCCACAGGGTTTGGGTGTGGGTTTTTCATGGAAGGTTTCCCAATTGCTGTGCTGAGATCCTGGTTTTTGTTCAGAAAGACATGAGGGGTTGGAGTGTGAAGTCCACAGGCTCTGGCATATGGATTCAGTAGGAAATGGAGGGTCTTTGTACAATGACATGGAATAGTTGCTGATTCTGCCTGGTTTTTGGGAAGCAGAGCTGATCTAGGGCTGACATACTTTGTTTCTGGAACAGGAAGAAACAGAAACCTCATAGAAGAGCTCACAGATGAAGCCAAGGATGTCATAGCCACAGCAGACTCTGTGTTTGAGGCTGTCACTGATGACATTGAGAAAGGCTGCATCCTTGTGAAACATCTGGAAGAGGTTCTCCAGCATGAGAAGCAGTTCATCTGTATTTGGGAGACAAGTAAGAGACATGTTGCAAAGTGGTATGGTTGGCTTAGAGCATCATTGCAGTGATGGGTGGCCTGGTCTGCTGATGCTCCAGGGATCAGGAATGTTGGTGAGGTGCCCCAGCAGTTTGCAGTGCTGCCCTTTGGCCTTTATGTGGAGCTCCCAGTTCCACTTTGGGTTGTCACTGCTATTTGTGACTCTGCAAATCCAAACCTGACTTGGGGTGCAGGGGATGGGAAGTATCTGCTTTGTGACTGCAGATGGGTTTTCTTTCAGAGCATCTGCAACTGCCAGGTGAAGAAAAGGAACTACTCCAGAAAAGCCTGAAAGAACTGCTGCAGATGAGGCAAGAAGAGGTCAGACTGCTCAGAAAAGATCAAAAAGCAATAGGAACCTTCCTGAGCATGTGCAGAAATGTGAAGGCATCTGTGAAAGGTAGAGCTATTGAAAGTAGGAGCGGCAACTCCAGAAAAACATTTTCCCTGAAAATCCCTTGGCTTTGTGAACAGGCTTGATTCTAAACCACAATGAGGGTGAGGAGGGGTGGGGGAAGTAAACCCAGAGTGGCGGGGGTGGATTTGCATCAAATGACATTTACAGAGGCCCACTTGCCCAGTAGTATTTTGTGGCTTGGGGGTTTGGATGAAGTGAGCTGGAGCCAGGCTGCACAGCTGATCTCTGACCTGTCTTTTAAAGTGGATGTAGGTGAAGTGGCATTTCAACACTCAGAAGATCTTAGCTTAAAAAGACTAAATGAAGTTGTGAATGTGGGAAAGACACCCCTGCAGACCTACTACAGCTTAAGGCCGGAACTGAAAGAATTTGTCCAGACAATGCACTCTTTTAAGGACAGCCTGATCTTCCAGCAGTTCTGGGAGGAAGCAGCACAGAAAGCAGGAGAGGAGTATGAGTATGAATGTTCAGAAGAGGAGGAGGATGAGGACGCTGTGCCTGAGCTTGACCTGAATGATGTTTTGGACACTATGATCCGCCCTTGCTTTTCCAACTATGAAGTGCTGTACAGTGATCTCAGATCGGGCAGTCTCACACTTTCTGCAGTTGATAAAATTTTTCAGGAATTCACAAAACATCCTGAAGATCTCAGGGTGGAGCTAAACACCCTCTGTAAGCTTCAACCTGGAGAAGACAGATCCTGGATTGACCAACGAGTTCAGCAGATCCATCAATACCATGAACTGCATTTGACTTTTGATGCTGCAAAGATCATTGCCAATGTCAAAGAGAACTTAAGTCTCTCTGGTGACTTCAGTATCCTGGAAAACTTGTTGAATATAGTAAGTATCCCCTTCTTCAGACCTGTACTGTTGGCTGAGGTGTTGGCTAAATCTGAACCTTTCCACAAGTCTATCCCAGCCTGTCAAGAGCCATTCTTTGTCCCAAAATGTTTATTTGAGGTAAAAATCAAGTGTTCAAAGTGCTGTTGTGTAGTTATTCCCCCCAAAAAAGAGATTATGTTCCTCTGTTGAGGTGTAAAGGGGTTTTCTTTTCCTGCTACAGAGTCAGTGGCATTTCCCAGTTCCAGACTGTGTGTTTGCACTGCTTGCTTTCCAGACACAAAAGCTTGAATCCTCCAAGACCCAAAAGCTGGATTCCATCAGCCCTGAGCTTGTGCTGGTCAAGACACAGCTGCAGGGGATCACTGTGACCCGCCGTGGATGTCTGAGGGAGCTGGCCCAGCAGAAGGAGTTTGTCTGCTGGGTCAGGGAAGCCCTGAAAGGTGTGTGCTGCTCACCCAGTAACGAGTCGGAGAGTACTGGAAGGGATGGCAGCTTGTGTGGGGGCAGAAGGAACACTCTATCCCTGACCCATCTGCTTTGTGCCTTCGCAGCTTCTGGTGTTGAAAGTTACAAACATCTCTGATGGGTTTTGGTGTGGAACATGCTATGAAGTCCATTTAAATGTATCCTGCACTGCAGAGTGGTGCAGCACACAGTGACCACCCTGCTCAAGAGCTGGGCTGGGCCTGAAGGGCTTTATTAGCAGCTGTGACTCAGCTCAGGCTGGCTGTTTGAGAGAATGGAACTGTGTGTCTGCCAACTGAGCTGTCTGACTTGACCCTGCACGGACACCCCCGCCCCAGGCACTGGTCCCGTCGTGGCTGGGAATCTGCTGGTGGTGGCCTGTGGGGGACAGCAGGGCCGAGGGGGTCCTGAGGGATCACCGGGGGAAGCTGCTGATGGGAGGGAGGGAGGGAGGACAGTTGCACAGGAGGTGATGTTCAAAACATCCTTTCTGTGTTTCCTCTGGAGGGTGGTGATGTGGAGTTGTGTTCAGGCTGCTTCATTTGTTGTTCACTCGTGTTTATCTCATCTAAGATATAAATGAGCTGAAGGTATTCGTAGACTTGGCGTCCATCTCTGCTGGGGAGAATGACATGGATGTGGACCGTGTGGCCTGTTTCCATGACACTGTGCATGGCTACTCCTCCCTGCTCTATGAGCTTAGGCAGGAGTCAGGGTTTGAGGACTTCATGCGCTGCTTGCAGAAGCTGTGGAGAGCCCTGGACAGTGATGAGAAGCTCCCCAATAAACTGGTGAGTTCTGATGGAGCAGGTCCTTTCTGCATCATCCTGCATTTCTGCCTTCCAAGAGTGGCTGGAAGTTTCACTCCATAGGGCAAATGGGGACATCACAGCAGCGCTTGTTATTGGAAGAAAAATACCTGATGTTTCTGTGCCACAAAAATTCACTGCAGCAACTGTAACTGGTGTGGCACAGGTTTCTCCACAGCTCTGCTGAGGCTTTCCAGTGTGACCTCGTGTAGCTTTGCTCCTGCAAGAATGGTGGTGTTAAATTATGGAGGCAGATGGCTGGGAACTCTTATCCTTTGCAGCAGGGCCTGTTTCTATAGCAAGAGGTGTTGGAGAACTGTGGGCTCTGTTCATACCCATGGGCTGAATAAGGAACAGCTGTGCAGGAATACCAGGCTGTGGCCAGTGCCCATTCCCTTTCCTTCCCTATTCTGAAAGTCATGTTCCAGCCCAAGCTGTTTGTCCTGAGCAGATGTACCTGTTGTAATCCTGGAAATCCTGCCAAGCCAGAGCAGTCAAGGCAGTGTCTCCTCTCCCCACAGCATGCCTCAGCCCAGCACTTGGAGTGGCTGAAGACAGTGAAAGAGAGCCATGGCTCTGTGGAGCTGTCCTCACTCTCCCTGGCAGCTGCCATCAACAGCAGAGGAGTCTACGTCCTGAGAGCACCACCGGATGGCCAGAAGGTGAGGCAGCTCAGCTCCCCCTCCCCTCCTGCCCCCAGGAACCAGCCGGAGCTTTTCTCCTACTGCACACACAGCTCCTTCCTGGGGGCTCCTGCCCCCTGAGTGCTCCCTGGGCACAGCATTGCCTTGGGCAGAGCCTCAGGCACATCTGCACTGATGACTTCTGATCTGGCAGGTTTCCTTGGATAGTGTGCTGCGCTTCACCCTCCCGGGGAGCTCGGGGGAGGACGAGACCTCATGGAAATACTCCCTGGCAGAGCTCCGCGAGCTGCAGAACAAACTGATGCTCATGTCAGCAAAGGGAGAGCAAGGCCTGGAGGTGGAGAGATTCTCTGAGGTCAGATTCCAGACCCAGGGGGTTACTGGTGTTTGGACTGGGGCTGGATTTTCCCTTCAGTATCAGCTCTTGACTGTGGCTGACACTTGAGTTGCTGGGCACGGATGGTCGCAGGCAGATGGGTGATCCTGCCTCTGGTTCTCTGTTAAGGTTGGACTAAACTGGAGGCCAGACAGTGGACTGGTGTACCCTTATCCTCCGGGTGCACTGGGGATGCTCCTGGCTGAGACCAGCACCACTGTAGCAAGCTGGCAGTTCCTTTTTGGTTTCCTGGGGATACTGCTGTTAAAAAGTCAGAGAAGCTGTGTTTGCTGTACAAGGCCTGACACACATCTAGACCAAAGCCTGCCTTTTAATTGAAAGTTGTTCCTGTGGTTTCATGGCTGGAACTTGTCTTGGTAAATTAGCTTAGTGTTTTTTCTCTCTCCTCTGTCCTCACACAGGTCTTTTCCAATGTCCAGAGACTTGCACAGGCCTTTATAGACCTTTATTCAGCTGGGAACATGCTTTTCCGCTCCTGGCTTGCCCATGTGTATTGTTCACCCAAAAGAGAGTCCTGTGTTCTTATAGACTTCTCCTTGGGCCCCATCCCAGTGCTAGAAGGGCAGGGGGAAATGGCAGCTGTGCTCCCAGGCCTCTGCAAGACGATGGAGAGCTTCCTGGAGAGCTGGAAAAGCTTCATGTATGAGAAACGATTCAAGCATTTCTACCTGAACTACTACACTGCCGAGCAGCTGGTGTACCTGTGCACGGAGCTGGGGCAGGGCATGCCCAGCCAGGCTGCCCTGATGATGCTGTCTTTCCTAAACCGCGACTGCTCCGAGCAGGATGTGCTCAGAGCCTTCGGGAGTGAGGGGCCTCCCAGCCCAGCAAAAACTGCTACTGACTTCCAAGTGCTGCTGGGTGGGGAGAAGGACCTGACTGCCCAGCTGAAGTGCATCTGGGAGTGCTACATGAGCGACATGGGCTCCTTCCTCCCCAGCTGCCTGGGTATCGATACGCTGGGTGTGTGGCTGGAGGACCTGGCCAGCCGTGGCAGGGAGTGTGTCACCCGGGAGTTTCCGCAGGATCTGCTGTGTGTTGGCCAGCCCAACCTCATCACCTGCCCTCGCTCCGAGCTGCTCACCTCTGCGCTGGCTATTTACATGAACAGTCCCGATCAGCCCCTTCCCACGTTTGATGAAGTTCTCCTGTGCACTCCTCAGACCACCGCTGAGCAGGTGGGGCTGTTCCTCAGGAGGTGCCTCATTCCCTGCAGCAGAGGGGAGAAGATTTACACCATGCTGTTCGCGGATGAGCTGAGTTACGATGTCAGCTGCAGAGCAGAGGAGCTGTTCCAGCACCTGCAGCGCTACAACAGCTCCTATCGCCTCATCATCCTGTGCAATTGTGAGCGGGAGCACAGCTACATCCCCTCTGCCTTCAGCCACTACAAAGTGCACATGATACCCCAGAGGCCACAGGCTGAAATCCAGCAATACCTGCAGCACCACTACCAAGTGGCTCAGCCCTCAAGCTCAGCTGCTTCTGTGTTCAAGGACAATATGAGTGTTGGGATTGTGTCCTCCAAAAGAGCCGGCGTGGGTAAGTTGTCACATGCAAAGTGGCGTCTGCTGAGAGTTGGAATAGAGTGGGGTTCACCTTGCCAGGTTTTGTGTCCAAGTCCTAAGTATCTTAGTCAAAAGGAGTGATTCAGACTCTAGTCAGTGCAGTGACATGAAAGCTGGAAGTCACCTCATCTTGTCCTGAGATGGGCATCTCTAGAGATGGGTCACCTTGCTAACCTGACACCTGTCTTGTTCTGCTCACTTGTGTAATTAACATAAACATAACTAATTCTGGATGAGCTGAATCTGACCTCCTGAGGTTAACATATGCCTGCAGGAAATGGGCTGTGAGGTGGGACAAGAGTTGCAAGAGCTGCCTGTGTTCCTGTGTGGGAAAGGGTTGTTCAGTGTCTCTTAATGCAAAAAGTTGTGGAGTATTAAGTAAAACGTAAAGTAAGTTAGTACAAGTAAAAAATCAGGCTAAAAAGCAAACAGAGAGGAAGGTGGTTTTCAAACAGGGATTGGCTGAATTGTGGAACCCAAAACATAACACAGGCTTAAAAATGATCAGATACAGTCAGGAGAGAAACCACCATCATCAAGGGCTATTGAACATAAAGATGCTGTGGCTGACATCAGAGCTCCTGAGCTGCAAATCTCTGAAAAAGTACTGGACAGGACTCAGTGTCAGCTGTGTTCTTACCCTGATTTGACTTTAGAAACAAGCACAGAACAGATGCAAATCCTAAGAAAGAGTAAAACATCTCTCAGTAGTGGAAGCAAAACAGGCCATGTGGATAACAACAGCAGTGGCTTGGTTTCCAGGCTCCAGCTGCTCAAACCAGATTTAGGCTTTTTTCTTCTGGAATGCCTTTTAGGAAGGTTCAGAGATTTCAAAGCATAGGGTACTTAAGGATTTTATTTCCTTCTTTCTGTTATGGCATCGATGTGATGTACTCAATATCATTGGCTTTAATTCTTGTGGGTTTTTTATAACAGGAAAATCTCTGTATGTGAAGAGGCTACATGAGAGGCTACAAGAAGAGCATCCTGACTGTACAGAACTTCTGAAAACCATTAGGCTAATTGAACCAGAAGTGGATGAAGATAAAGTGCTGAAATCTCTCCTGCCTTTTCTGAAAAAAGAGCACCAGACAAAGCCCATGATATTCCATTTTGATATCACCTCCTCAGTAAGTACACCCCTCCCACAGCTGCCTTGTCCAAGCAGTCCTGTGTGAATTCTTGCAGAAGTTGTTTCTTTAAAGCTCTTGTTTCTTAGTAAGCCATTTCCCTAGGATGTGTATTCTAATTATGGTGTAAGTAAAACAATTAACTCATTACCATCAAAGTGGTTGGACTTAGAACAGGTTTTCCGGAGAAGCTGTAGAGTCTCCATCCTTGGAGGTACTAAAAAGCTGGTTGGATGTGGCCCTGGGCAGCCTGTTCTAGCTGAACCTGCTTTGAGCAGAGAATCTTGCCACCCTCAACTATTCTGGGAAGTTGTGATGGGTAAATGAAGAGGAAATGCCTTTGTGTCTTTTCTTGTGATAGGTGCAATGTGGAATTCCAGAGTTTCTCTTCAAGCTGTTGGTTTTGCAGTACCTGACAGATAATAACGGCAATATGTGGCTACGACAGAAGTGTCATCTGTATATCATTGAAATCCTTGAGGTGTCCCCAGTGCCAAGGAAAGCAGCCAGACCTGTATGTACACAGCAGTGCTCCATTTGTGGGAATTTCTCAGTCATTTTGCTCATGTTTGTACACAGAGACTGTAAACACAGCACAGGAATTCCCTGTTTGATTTGGGGTGGGCTGTATCTCATTACAAAGTCATATCCCTGGAGTTGTACAGTGTGAGATTAAAACCCAAAAGTACATTAGGCTTGTTGTGATTTCTTTGGGTTGGTGATTTTTTGAAGGCCTGTTAGTTCAAGCCTCACTGGCCCCACTACGACATTTATAGGAAACAGAAAAATGGAAAATCTAATCTTCCTCATGTTAATTTGCATGTTTAAAAGTACTGGAATATTTATATGCAGCTACAAGAACAGAGTGTAAAAGTGACAGGAATAAATAACACTTTCTTGGGTTTAGTTTTCTTTGAGGTAGCTCTGAAAAGTGGCTGGAGGTGACTCGGGACTTGTGTTCCAGGGAGGAAAGTGTAAAAGGGAATAGGATTCATTGGTGCACTTTAGGTGGATGAAGGGATGCACAGGGGAAAGGGTGTCCTGCTTGTATAGGCTGGCTCCTGTTGCTCAGGTCTGTGGTTTTAGGTAAGAAGACTGTTAAGAACAGATTAACTAAACTGAAGATCAGGGCTACAGCTCTGAGATGACACTTTCTTTTCCTCTTCTCCAGATGTCAGCGAGCCAGAAGTATAATTTCCTGGATGTGTTCCCTAAGGTAACATGTAAGTCTCCCAAAGAAGTACTAGAAATGGAGACACTTGGAAAACAGTCTGGAAATGTTTCGGAGCCGGGAATGGACAAGGAGGAATTTTGCAGTGAGACTTTCCAGAGGCCTTTCCAGTATCTGAAGAGGTTTGACCAGCAGTGTGATCTGGACATGTTCTGGTACGAAGCTCACTCGGTGGAAGGGAGCCCAGCAGAATGTCTGCAGCTGTTCCTCCTGCACTGTGGGATTGTGGATCCCTCCTGGGCAGAGCTCCGCAACTTCACCTGGTTTCTCAATATTCAGCTGAGGGACTGTGAAGCTTCTGTCTTTTGCAACCCTGACTTTGTCCAGGACACTTTGAAAGGTTTCAAAAACTTTGTTGTTTCTTTCATGATTTTAATGGCAAGGGATTTTGCAACGCCCTCCCTGAACATTTCCGATCAGAGTTCAGGAAGACAGTCCTCCCACCTGGAGAATGTCGCAGAGGAGGATCTTCTTCCTTTCCGCATTCGGAAGAGATGGGAGTCGGAGCCTCATCCATATTTGTTTTTCAATGAAGATCGTGTGTCCATGACGTTCATTGGTTTCCACTTTCAGCAGAACGTCCATCAGGGTGTTGATGCCATAAACCCTCTGAACGGCAGCATCATCAAGAGAAACATCATGACTGCGCAGCTGTACCAGGGCTTGTTACTGCAGAGAGTTCCCTTCAACATTCCGTTTGATCAGCTGCCTCGGCACAAGAAGCTCGAGAAGCTTTGCATGGTGTTGGGGCTCTCCTGGGTGATAGACCCTGATGAGACGTACGAGCTCACCACAGACAACGTGCTGAAGATCTTGGCTATTGAGATGAGATTCCGGTGCAACATCCCAGTTGTCATCATGGGAGAGACAGGCTGTGGGAAAACCAGACTGGTGAAGTTCCTGTGCCAGTTACGTAGAAGCTTTGTAGAGGTGGAGAACATGAAGCTTGTCAAAGTCCATGGAGGCACCACTGCAGAGATGATCTATGCCAGGATCAGAGAAGCAGAAGCCCTGGCTAAATCTAACAAGGAGCGGCATGGGTTGGACACTGTCCTGTTTTTCGACGAAGCCAACACGACAGAGGCTGTGAGCAGCATCAAGGAAGTTCTGTGTGACCGCACGGTGCAGGGGAAGCCTTTGGCCTCGGGCTCTGGCTTGCAGATCATTGCAGCCTGCAACCCATATCGTAAGCACACACCCAAGATGATCCAACGCCTGGAATTAGCTGGACTGGGCTACCGTGTCAAAGCAGATGAGACCAAGGATAAGCTTGGATCTATCCCGCTGAGACAGCTCGTGTACCGGGTCCATGCGCTCCCGCCCAGCATGATCCCATTAGTGTGGGATTTCGGGCAGCTGAACAACCTGACTGAGAAGATGTACATCCAGCAGATCGTGCAGCGGGTGGCAGAGCAAGTCCCCATGGGGGAGGATGAGGTGGAGGCAATCACAGAAGTGCTCTTTGCCTCCCAGCAGTACATGAGGCAGAGGGATGACGAGTGCAGCTTCGTCAGCCTGCGGGATGTGGAACGCTGCATGGAAGTTTTCAAGTGGTTTTACAAGCACAGTCAGCTGCTCCTGAGGGAGCTGGAGAAGTACCTGGCTGAGAAGAAAGCACTAAAGGGCAGTGTTGAGAGAAACAGCATTATCTGGTCCTTGGTGCTGGCAGTTGGGGTCTGCTATCATGCATCCTTGGAAAGGAAGGAGGCATACCGGAGTGCGATCAGCCAGGTCCTTCCAAAGCCTTTCGACACCCAGAAAAAGATTTTGGAAGAAATCTCCCTGATGCAGGACTTATTCCTGAGTGGTGTGCAACTCCAGGATACCATAGCAAGAAACTTGGCCTTGAAGGAAAATGTCTTTATGATGGTCATCTGTATTGAGCTGAAAATCCCTCTTTTTCTTGTTGGGAAACCAGGGAGTTCCAAATCCCTTGCGAAAACCATCGTGGCCGATGCTATGCAGGGCCAAGCAGCTCATTCGGATTTGTTCAAGGACCTGAAGCAGATCCATCTTGTGTCTTTTCAGTGCAGCCCTCTCTCCACTCCGGAGGGAATCATAGGCACATTCAAGCACTGTGCTCGATTCCAGGAAGGGAAGAACTTGGAAGAATATGTCTCAGTGGTGGTTTTGGATGAGATTGGACTGGCAGAAGACTCTCCCAAAATGCCCTTGAAGACTTTGCATCCACTTTTGGAAGATGGCTGCATAGATGATGTCCCTCTTCCTCACAAAAAGGTTGGCTTCATTGGGATTTCCAACTGGGCTCTGGACCCTGCTAAGATGAATCGAGGCATCTTTGTGTCTCGCGGGGACCCCAGCAGAGAGGAGCTCATCGAGAGCGCGAAGGGGATTTGCTGCTCATCACGAGGGGCTTTGCAGAAGGTTGAGCCCTATTTCCATCACTTTGCAGATGCATATGAAAATATTTGCAAGGCCCAAGACAGGGAGTTCTTTGGTCTGCGTGACTACTACAGCCTCATAAAGATGTTCTTTGCCTTAGCTAAGAACTCCAAAAGTGAGCCGACACCTCAGGACATCGCTGAAGTGGTTCTTCGTAACTTTGGTGGCAAAGATGATGTCAATGCCTTGGAAATATTCACCTCAAAGTTACCAGAAAAAGGAAAGATACATGCTCATGATATCAGTAAGATTGAGCTGGTCCGACAGAACATTTACAGCAGTGCTGAGGATGGGGATTGCAGGTACCTGCTGGTGTTGACTGAGAACTATGCGGCACTGCAGATCCTCCAGCAAGATTTTTTTTCTGCCCGACAGCAGCCAGAAATTATCTTTGGCTCCAGTTTCCCTAAAGATCAAGAGTATACCCAGATATGCAGGAACATCAACCGTGTGAAGGTCTGCATGGAAACTGGCCAAATGGTGGTGCTCCTCAACTTGCAAAACCTCTATGAGAGCCTCTATGATGCCCTCAACCAGTACTATGTGTACCTTGCTGGCCAGAAGTACGTGGACTTGGGACTGGGCACCCACCGGGTGAAGTGCAGGGTGCACCCCAAGTTCCGCTTGATAGTCATTGAGGAGAAGGACGTGGTGCATAAACACTTTCCCATTCCGCTGATCAACCGACTGGAAAAGCACTACCTGGATATCAGCACTGTCCTGGACAAGAGGCAAAGAGAAACCGTGAAAGAGCTGAAGAAGTGGGTGCAGGAGTTCACCGCGGTCAATACAGAAGAGCACTTTGTGAGCCAGCAGCAGTACCGCCCTTCCGACGTGTTCGTGGGCTACCACCCCAACACCTGCGCCTCGGTGGTGCTGCAGACCACGGAGAGGCTGAAGGCAGCCTGTCCTCCCAGGGAGCTCCTGTCCCACGTGAAGAAGGAGGCCCAGCTGGCCCTGCTGAACTGTGCCACCCCCGACGCCGTCATCCGCCTGTGCAACTCCGTGGGGGTGTTCATGGCAGATTCCCTGGCCAATATATACTTCAAGCAGCAGCAGCACACGTCCTTTGCAGACTTTCTCCACGCTCATGTCCATGCAGGGTCTGGGTACCAAACGGCCTTTACAGAGGTGGGTGTCTGGTGGGGTCCTCCCAGTCCCCCTTCCCGACCCGCCCTCGGGTCTTTGTTTATCCTGCCAGGGCTGCAGGCTGTCCAGCAGTGGCCCTGGATTGGTGTAATGGCCCTGTTGGCCCCTTGCCTCTTGGCAGGGCAAATAACTGCTGGGTTTGGGGTGTGGTCCAGCTCTGCAGCACAGAGCACAGGTGAGTGAGTCTGTGCTGCCTCTCTGCTGCATCCCTGCCCCTTGTCCTGCAGGTCACCACCTTCTCACGGCTGCTCACCAGTGCTGACGCTGCCTGCCTGGAGAGGGAGGTGCAGGGGAAAGCCCAAAAGCCCCGAATCCTGTTCCTGCAGCAGTTTGACACAGAATACTCCTTCCTGAAGGCCATCCGGTGAGTCTGGGCTTGCGTTATCCTGCTGGGAATAGGCCATCAGCTGGGTGGAAGGTCTGTGGGCAGAACACCTGGAGCAACACATGGGAAAGGGAGGCAGGAGCCTGTGCTGTGCCAACAGTGGGCTGGCTCCGGGCAATCCTTATCAGCTCCATCACACAGATGTGGGGTTTGGCGTTTTAATTTCTCCTTCTGCCTGTAGCAGCCAAAGCTAATGTGTTTAAAGTTCTTTAGCCTTTAATGCTTGGTTTTTACACTTAGTGACTTCTGTGAAATCCCTTTTCACTCTTCAGGGATTTCCTGGATGCCACTTCAGGAAATAAAGTCCTTATTATTCAGGCTGACTTTGAAGATGGCTCTCAAGATGCCCAGCTTGTTGCCTCAGCCAAGTAAGTCAGGTGTGAAGTGGTTCAATTCTGCTTGGCCACTCTTCACCACCTTTGGCTATTAGTGCTGTTTGGGGATATCAGATCAGGAATGTACAATCATTTATTTTGCAGCAAAATGAATCAGGATGCACTAATTTAATTTCAAATACTAATTCATAGCCCAAGTCAAAATAAACTGAGCTGGGTCAGATAAGTGGTTAATCCCCTTAAGGTCTGAATTCTGGCCATTAGCTGCAGGAGTCCTGAAGAGCTGAGGGTCAGGGGGATCATTTGAGGCACAGCTGGAGGTGGCAGCTCGGCACCACGGCTTGGAGGGAGTGAGAGTCACTTGTCTGTTTGGGGAGAGAAAACGTGTCCTCACAGAGGAAAGACCCATAGCCACGAACTGTCTTTGCTCTGCCAGCAGCGTTTCCTCTTTGTTGCAGATACACAGTTGTTAATGAAATCAACAAGGTGGACCTGGGAGAAGTCTCTGTCTTTGTTTACTTTATCATGAAGCTTTCCCGGCTGGAAGGAGGAACATCCTACGTGGGATTCCACGGAGGTGAGCGTGCCCACCTGTCCCTCCTCATTCTTCAGCTGGCTCTGGGCAGTCACTTCTCTTTTCACTGTCCTTTTGAATGTTAAAAATCTGGACTTGGTGTGTTCCTGTGGGTTGTCAGTATCTGGGAGTTCTGGGCTCCCTGGTGAGAGCAGCTTGCCTTGCCCACTGACAGACAGCTCCTCTGCAGTCAGCTGGAGAGAGCACACAAACATGAGGCTAACTCCGTGGGCATGTTGTCCTCTTGGAGGCTGTGGAACGCATGCTGACGTGTTCTCCTCTCAGCAGCAAGATTCCTCTGGGTCTGGTGGCTTCTGAGAGCTTCAGAGCCCTGGTCCTATGCAGGTCCTTGTCAGGCAGTGTGTTCTAAGTGAAGTCATCTTTCCCTTCCTACAGCAAGAGGTGAGAGTAAGTGAATTCTGAATGCAAACCCACAGGTGCTGCCAGGTAATTCTTAGGAAGCTCTTCTAGAAGAGCAGGCTGCAGGCATGGAATGATTTCTTGCTGTTGCTCTCTGCCTTTAGGACTGTGGCAGTCGGTGCACATAGACGACCTCCGCAGATCCAAGGACATGAGCTCTGACATGACAGCCCTGCAGAACCTCACCATCAGCCAGGTGTTCTCTGAGGACTTGGGTAAAACCAAAGGTGGGCTGTGCGCTGGCTCTGCCAGCCAGTGGTGGTGTTGTGCCAGTGGGGAAAAGGGGAGATGTGGTCCCAGACTCAGTGCTGGAGGAACTACCAGGTGCCTGGTGCAGTGTAACCATGACTATCCCTGCTCAGCACCTGTTTTTTGGGGGGATCCCAACTAGCATTTATATTTAGTCCATTGCTACAACTTTAGGTCATCAAACAAGTTAATTTGGTAGTTTTACCTTTTGAAAGACATGTAGCATTTGCACTGCTCAGCAGACTGAGTGCTCTATCCCAGCACAAGAGGCAGCAGATGCTGCGTGACAGACACCACTGACAAGGGTCTTTCTTTCCCCTCAGTTTTTTCTTACTCTTTTTTTCTCTCGCTACACTACCTGGTAGGATTCTGGGAGAGCTTACAGCATTAACTCTGTGTCATTTCTTCCCTTGCTTGCTGCATGAAGCCTGACAGCCCCAGCATTTGTTTGTGTTTGAGAGATGGATGCAGATGCTAATGGATCTGACAGATGTTCTGCTGATCTGGAATGCACTTGCTAAATAAACTCTTATCTGACTGATGCAGAAGTTTCTTGCTGCTTTCCAATAAAAATTCTACACCTTAGTTGCAGCCCTGCCTGTGAATGGAGAAGCGCAGGAGAAAGAGGTGGAGGTTGGAATACCAGCACCAGAAGCAGAACACTATGAGGTCAGTTCAGAATACATTTGTTTGCTTCTCAGCATGGCTCTCTGCTCTGTCATCTATAGTTGCAATACACATTTTTAATCCCTATTCTCTTGAAATCCATCAGCAATATTTATATCATGAATGTTAATGATCAGACACAAATTTCTCCCCACTGTCCAGTCAAAATCAGCATCACTCAAGAAACAAACCATTGTAAGGACCCTCTAAATCCTTAGTCATTTCATACTTCTAATTTTTAAAAATCAACTTTAAAGGCTTCTTGTTGTCTTTCTCACCCTGAAGGTGGGAGCTGTGTTTTTGAGTCTGCCACTACAGCTGGGTATGCTTTGAGATGTGCATTGAAGCCATGCTGGAGCTGAGGGCTTGGCTGTGCTGCAGCCACCTTCACACTGCCCAGTGTTCCCCAGACAGCCTCAGCTGCAGGATGCCCAGGACAAGGGACATGTGGCTTTTGCCCTTTATGTGCTGAAACATTCCCTACGAACGGCAGATTTTCCCAGGTCCTGTTTATTATTTCCACTTTTTGCCCTGAACTGCTGAATCTTTTGTCTATAGGAATCTTATCTCAGTACAAATGTTGTGTCACAGTCCAGTTTGAAAGGGCCACAGAAGTTGCCACATGTACTTGATAGCAAAAGAACTTGGAATTGCAGTCTGAGATCAGAGGAGAGTTGGGAGCAGGGATGCCAGGGAACAGGCCCTTTCCTGGGAGCACTGTGACCATCCTGAGGGGGAAGTGCTGGGGGATGGAGTGTAGCACTGAAGGGGAATGATCTTCTTTTCATGCTGTTCCTGGGCAGGGTGAGATCCTGGACACCACCGTGCTCCTGAGGACCTGTGTGCAGAGTGCTGTGGGGATGCTGCAGGACCAGAACAAGGATCCCAGTCGAAGCAGGAAGCGGATTAAGATTCTCCTTGGCCTTCTCTCCAAGGAGGATGCCTTGAAAGGTGTGTGTCAGTGTCCCTGGGCATCTGGGGGACCACCAAAGTGTGTCAGTCAGGTCACTGGGGACCTGAAGGTCAGTGGTCCTTGTTGTGGTGTAGACAAGGAGAATCTCCCAAGAGTGTGTGTGTCTGTGCCCCAGTCTGTTGCTCCTATCATGGCTGTAGGGCTTTTCCTGGAGTTCAGGTGGTGACTTTTTCTCTGGCTCTGGTGGCTGTTTTTTCCCCTAGTTGGCTAATCATTGAAACAACTGTAAAATGCTGTGCTTGGTGGGATATTTGCTAACAGAAAATAAAATGCAAGTTCCTTCTTGTTTTGTAGCCTCTTTCCTGAAGATAACAAAGGCTCGTCTCTCCAATCTTTTGAAGAAGCAAGAAGAAAATTCCCTTCACCCAAAAAACTGGGTGCTACGGGAGGCTTCCAACCTCAGTGCTCTCCAGGAGGCAGGTACCTTCAGGTGAGGATAGCAGCAATCCTTGGAATGTGCAGACTTCCAAGAAGAGTCTGCAAATGGCACCTGTGCAGCAGAGGCAGCAGTTTTGTGTAATCTGAATATTTGCAGTGTCAGCCTCCAGTCTGTGCTGGAAACTCTCCAAAGGCAGTTTTAGCCTCTCCTGGCACCTGAGGGGGGTGACTTATAGCTGAATGGGCTGTGCTGGGACAGGAATGCACAGGTGCTTTGAGTGGAACAGTGGGATTGCAGATAAGCCAGGAGTGAGAGAAGTGTAGGGGTCTTGGTGGTGGTACTTTTCCCCCTTAAAGACGTAATTAGGACTTTCTCTCATGCAAATAAATGTCAGCCATTATTCAGGGCAGTCACCTCCTGTTTTGCTGATGTTGTTGCTCACCTTCCCTCTGGGCTTCTCTCTGCCCCAAAGGCACACCCTGTGGAAGCGAGTGCAGAAGGTGATCACTCCGTTCCTGGCTCTCCTGATTTCTGTCATAGACAGAAATGGCAATCTGGAGCTGTTGGCCAGGCCAGCTGCAAAGTGGGTGACAAACCTGTGGATGTTCATCTTCAGTGATGCCAAACTCCTGACTGTGCCTTCCACTGTGGGTAAGAACAGGTGAGCCCAGAGGGAGCAGCAGGAGGGCTTGGCTGGCAGCACTGGGACTAGCCCCCAGGGCTGGCTTTAATCCCACATGGCAGAGGGACACTGGCTGCTCCCTGTGCTGTGCCCAGGGCAGCTGGGCACTGCTCAGGACTGCACAAGTCACTCCCACATCTTGCCCAGCCCCTGCAGCCCGTGTGTCCTGCCAGTACAGCCTTCTGGCCAGGGAATGCTGACTGGGGAAGTCTTGATGCTCCACAGCTGGCAGAATGGGCTGTATCAGAGTTCTGCAGTTCTCTCCCCTTCTCTCATCCCCTTCTAGGACTGATTTCTTGCTTTCTGCACCTTCTGCCTCTGTTATCTGAATGTGCTTCCCAGGTGAAAGCCTGGTGCATTAATGACCTTTTAATCTCCCAGCTCTCAGCCAGAGATAATTCTGGTGCAGAACAATATGATGGTGTCTGCTGATGCTGGGAATGAGATGCCCTTCAGCTGGAGGATTAAGGAGTATCTGGATGAGATGTGGTTGGAAGCTCAATACATCCAAAACACTGAAGGTGAGAGCCTGGCTTGAGCACCTCTATCTGCCCTGTGAGCTCTGGTTTGTTGCTGCTGTGCCCCTCCAGGACACTGAAGTCACCTTCAGTCCCTCTGTGCTCCTATGAGCCATCAGAGATCTGTGCAGGCAACTTTTCTTTGTGCTTCTCACTATTAATCTTTCTCACCCATCTGTGCCCTTGCATTCAAAATGCTGTGGAAATGCCAAGAGTTAATGACAAGGTGAGATTCCAGAAATATGACACTGGTGCTGGGCTGACAAGGCCTGGCCTGAGTCCCTCATTAGTGCCCTGAAGGAGGGGGAGTGCTGGATGCATCAGTGATTAATTAGGTGTCAGTCTCTCTAGGATAGATGCTGTGTCAAAGCCAGCCTCCTCCCAATATCCAGCTTTTTTCTGCATTCTCATTTTCTAGACCATGCTGAGAAGTTCGTGGATATCTTCCAGAAAACTGCCCTGGGAAAATTTATCTCTGCTCTGGCTGAGGAAGACAGGCAGATGCTCTTCCAGTGCTACATCACAGACTTCATTGTCTTGACCATCAATGTGTCCTTCCAAGAGGAGCTGCAGGTCAGTGTCTGGAAAAAGAGATGAAAACCCTTTGGATGAAGAAAAGAGCATGATGCTTGTGAATGTGTCCTTCTGAATGAGTCCTGCCTCTCAGAGAACATCCCCCTCTGAGACAGACCAACAGCAAGGGAACCGCAAAGTAGGTGGTTTGAGACTGAGTGGCTGCTGAGATTGCTCAGACCTTACTCAGAAAGTAGCACCTGTATAAACTGACACATTTAAGACTGTCTTTGTGAGGAACTGATTCTCTTCTTTCAGATAACTTTTCCAGTATTCCCAGTGCAAAACAAATTGTAAAAGCTCTCTTTTAGTGTTGGTTTTAACTCTTTGCCCCCCTTGCAGTGTCTGCGCTCTGCGTTCGTGTCCTGCATAGCGGAGTGGGCGGCCACATCCCCCCGGCGAGAGGAGGCAGAGCCTTCCCTGCCCTGGGTCCACCTTGCATACAACCACTTCAAGAGCCGCCTGCAGAACCTTTCCAGGATCCTGGCCTTGTGCCCCTGTGTGGTTAACCACCTCATCAACCAGGAAGGATGTGGAATTCCATGCTCAGAGATGGTGGGTTTCCTGCCAGGCATTTTGTGGTCCTCATCCCTAGGAGGGAGCTCTGTCTTCACTGAATTCCTTTGGATTTCAGCAGCAGCAGAGGGGGGAGCACAAGCTCAGGATCCTCAGAGTTAGGAATGATCTCCTGTGTTGTTATTGCTACTAGCAGTTTTTAAAATAGTTTGCCCTGCATTTAGCATTAGCAAATAGGATGTGCGAATGAGCTGAGCCACAAGCATGAGAACTCCAGAGCTTAAGACAATCAAGTAGAACATTGTTCAGTAGAACATGTGCTATAGCAAGATCCATAAGTAATTCTGAAGTGCAGCTGTTGTGTTACACTTCACCCCTGTGTCCGTGTCCAGGTTTTGGATGTGTTGGCTGCAATGGTGTGTGCTGAAGATCTGGAGAACCAGGTGCAGACAGCCCCCCCAGATGTCTGGCTGCAGAGAGTGAAGAATCTTCAGATGCCTATTGAATTTCTTTGTAAAGAGAAGGACGCACAGCGGAGTGGGAGTCGGGGCCATCATTTGCTGAGGGAACTCAAGTGGGTACCACAGCCCTGCTCCTTTGCCTGGCTGGTAATCAGGGCATTGGTACAGCCTGAAGCTGCTTGGTGCTGCTTTACTCAGACTTTGCAAACCTTTCCAGATTCCTGCTGGGCTCAATTACATATCAAGCAGCAAGAACCATATTTTTTTCCCCTCATCTCCTGTATATTCTCCCCCAAAATCTGGCAGCATCACCCAGTGCATTCCATCTGGGTTCAAGGGTTATTTAACTCTCCTAAGTTCCCATTAACCAGCAGTGTCTCCCCACTTTGTCCCCTGTGCATAGAGACTGTGAGAGATGGGAAATTTCACTGTATCTTGTCTCTTAGAAGCCCAGAGAACTACCCCAGTTTCTCACAGAGCTTGTTTAGTTTATCTGAGATGAAGAAAACATAGTTAATTGTGATTAGTATATTTTAAATTACTTTCTTGATATAGAAGTTAGAGGTGTGAGAAGGTGTGTGCAGTGGTGCTGGTCCTGCTGCAGTGCTGCCTCCAGGCCAGGCCCCTGGGTTATGTGCTGGTGTGTATTCTGTCCTTCACAAAAATCCCTTTGGATAAGAAAGGGGCAAAGTGAGAACATCATGAGAAGTGCAGGATTGCTGTAGTGGAGAGCATGAAAAGCAATGAGATTGTTGACTGACCTGATTGCACTGCCATTTCTGCTTTCAGCTCATAAGCTGTTTGAAATATTCCTTCCCACAGAGTCTGCTGGAACCGGGTATCTGCCATGGCTCTGTTTGTGGAACACGTGCTGTTTGGCATCCACACTGTGATGCCAGAATTTGAGAGTTTAGTGAAAAAATACACTTTGCTTCTTGCCAAGGTAAGCAAAGCTGTGATTTTACCTCTTCCCTTTTTGCTCCTGCTGATCATGGGAATTTTTGTCTCGGGTGTTAGAGCTGAGTCACTGAGCTTTGTCCTTTCCCTCTGCAGTGTTTTCAGCATGATTCAGACATGAAGACTCATCCAACTTTTCTTGCAGTGATGACAGTGCTGTGCCAGTGTAAGGATGAGGTCAGCAGCAGACTCTGCAGGTACTGACACTGGGACAAGCTGCAGGGTCCAGCAGGGGCATGGCCCATGTTGTCAGCACATTTCTGGGGCTAAGGCAGCGCTTCGTGTGATGTAGTGAAAGCCAAATGAAGAGCAATAACCCTGTTTGATTCTGCACCCTGAGCCGAGCAGGGAGCCAGCTGGTCTGGCATTATCTGCTTTTGGTCTACTTGCAGATGAATATCTTATTAAAGGCTTTTGGTAAGACAGCCCAGAAGCAGTTGTGTTCATTGTTGTTTCTGGATTACAGATATGGTCTGGAGCCATGTCCCATATGCCTGGGAGAGCCACAGGATCCCGTCTGCCTGCCTTGCAACCATGTGTTCTGCCACAAGTGCATCAGCATGTGGCTGGTGCCAGCACAGATGCACTGTCCATACTGCAGAGTTGCCACAGGGGATGTGGAGTTAACTGTCTCCAAAGAGATCAGGTATTCCACCTGTTCCAAGGTGGGAGCCTTGCATTGGGGTGAATTGGGTGAGGAAATTCTCAACTCTGATGTTGTCACCATGAGCAGAACTGTGGAGGGAACTCTGCTTCTCTCCCTCTGGAAGGAAACAGGTCCTGTCCATTCTGTTGGCCCTTTCAAAAGGAGAGGAGGAAGCTGTTTTGGCCCCTATAAGAAAACTGTAAATTACAGAATCATAGAATGGTTTGGGTTGGAAGGGGCCTTAAAGATCATCTAGCTGGAAAGCTGGAAAAGTATCTCAACTTGGTGACTTTTGCCTTCATCTGCATGATTTCTCCATTATTTAAGTGGCTCTGTATTTGAACATTGTCTCAATGCTTTTACCCTTTCCCAGAGATGCCATAGCAAGGAATGCCCTGTTCCGGCAGAGATGCAATAATTTCTTCATAGATGTTGTCACTACCATGTGCTTCAAGGACAATGAACCCCCTGACACAGATGTGACTCAGAGACTCCTTGATCTGCTATTTGTTCACAGAAGCCTCCTGAAAGATTCAAGTGAGCTCCCTTTACCCTAATGCTCAACCTCATGGAGCTGTCTCTCACCACCTTCTCTCACCTGCCAAACCTCTCTTTTCCTTATCTCCACAGATCAGCCTGCTGTCTACACAAAATTCCTGTCCCCGTTTAATGATGAAGTAGATAAAACTCCCATCATCCGCTCAGTGATGCTGAAGCTGCTCCTGAAGTACAGGTGAGCAGTCTGACAGCTCAGGGGTGTTGGATCAGGGGATGGTTCAGCTTTGTTCATGACCTCATCAAATCAATCTGATCATTGCCCTCACTTGCATGCTATTCCTGGAATTTGAATCCTTATGGGTTAAATTCATCCCAGGCCTTTGCATTAGCCATGCAGCTTGGCTGGCTTGCATGGAGCTTGTGGTGGAGTATCTGAGCAGTCTGTGCCGAGGTTTACCTGGCTACTCCTGACCTAACTGTGCTGAAGGGAGATGGCTGAGTAGCTGGAAGGTAGCTGGCTAATTGCTATGGTCTAGGTCAGCTAAGCACTACTCCTCATCCACAGAGGTTTAATCAGGACTGTTCTGTCTGCTCCATAGACCTCCCCCTTCCCACAGCTCTCCCAGCCTCCCTTTTCAGGCAGGGCACAAAAGCCACTTCTCAGGTGTGATCACCTCCTGAATCAGATGTTAAAACAGGTCAGATGCTTTCTGCCCGGGAAATGCTCACTGAGCGTTGCTGAGGATCAAAGCCTGGCTCAGGCTGTGAAGCCAGATGGCATCTGCAAAACATGGCACAATGGCCTTGCTGTCTTCCAGCTGGATCCAGAGTGACCCCACGTGTCACACAGACATCACTGGTAGTTCTGTTGGGATTTAGAACATGAGTAGTAGCCATCAGCACGGCAGCTGTGTAAGGGGGTGTTTCTCTCTCCCGTAGCTTCAATGAAGTGAAAGATGATGTGCAGCACTACCTGTCCCAGGTGGAGCACAATGAGCTCCTAGAGGAAAATGACAAAAAAGAGCTCTACTTACTTTTTGTCAACTGCTTAGAGGTAAGAGTGTTGGGGAAGTAAGTGCTGGGCCATGAAATTGTTGCAGGAATAAAAAAAGTCAAGAATAGAAATTCTACTGCTACTTTAGGCAAATTTCTTGTGTACATAACTAGCTGTCCAACTAGAAAACCTAAAAGGAAGCTGACATCAAATCTGCTCTCAGGGACTAACCTTGCTTTTTGAGGGAAGGCTTGTGTGTCTGCAGTGTTATGTGAATTCTTTCCCTTGGACACCTTGGACAAGTGTCTGAGTGTTAAGTCTCAAACCCCAGCTCAAGAGTGCAGTAAGCAGGGCCTTTCTTGTTGCAGTAGCCTGCTGCTGCACTGCCTGCTTGTCTCCATTGTGCACAGGACTCTTTAGATTGTTCTCTTTCCTTCCCTTGTGTAACTTTCACTGCTTTGAACAACTTGAAACAAACATGACAGCAGGGTAGAAGTTTTGTTTCTTATAGAAGAGTGTCTTTATAGGTCAAATCAACAGTTGTGTTCTTCCTAAGGTAGAGCTTGGAACATGGGATGTGTGTGGCCCCTCAGCCTGCCCATGACTCCTGCTTGGCTCCATGCTTAAGGAATGTGGGACAGCTGGAGCACACTGTATAAATGGTGTTTGGTGATGTTGCAGAGGTTTAGGATAAGCACTGGAGGGATCACAGGGAGGAACTAATGGCAGTGGGGTGGAGGGTGCAGGGAGAGACATGAGTTTGCTGTGCTCACTGCAGTGTGGATACACTGGGGATAGAAAGTGCTGACGGCTGATTGAAGTGTCTCTGCTGCCCATGCCCTATCCTGGCCCTTCTTTAGGATTCCATGTGTGAAAAGTCTGAGGGCAGCCTTGGATATGAGCATATCAACAATCTGCCTGGAAGTAGAGGCTTTCCAGAGAATTATCTCCCAGGAAGCAACCGAGAAACTTCTCAGGAATCGTCCGTGGAATACCTGCAGGCAGTGGCCAAGGTTCGCCTGTACCTCAGCAAGGCTGCAGAGCTGATCTTCGACTTGCAGCAGCACACACGTAAGTCTAATCCTTCTGCTGGAAAATAGGAATGCTGCAAAGGCGCCAAGGCAGGTGGGCTGGATGCAGGCAGTGCACCTGTGCTCTGCTGGAACCTGTTTTGATGTGTGGCCAAGAACAACTCTTCCCTTGAGAGTGTCAGTGTTTGTCCCCTGTACCATGTGTTAGAAGGGCTCTATAACTAGTAGCAAGGCTGTGCTGGTAACTCCAAATGTCATAATATGGCAGTTACGCCTTTGGAAGAAGATTTGTTTTATCCTCTGGTTTCTACCAATGAGTTTTATTTAGAGCCCACTGAATTGAACTTTAAAGCATAAATGCTGTTTCAGGCACATGACTGCTGTAAGGCTTGTTTTTTTTTTTTTTATATGAATGAGAGCTCTGTGCAGCTAAAAGGGATTCTCCGTTTATATCAGAGTTTATATCTTCTCTGTCAAAGAAATGAATCATTGTCTGAAATCTGGCTGAGAAAATGCTCCAGACAGCACTTGAGGAAGGCAGGGCTCTGCAATTCTCCTGTGTAGTTAGTAGTGGTGAAGGAGTTTGGTGCTACAGCTGGTGCAGACAGAAGTTTTACAAGGTAGGATGTGCCTTTACCTTTTTTCTTTTTCTCCCCTCCAGAGCAAAATCAGGCACAGGAGAAGCAGCGTTACCTGGCAAATGTGAGGGAGTTCTGCAGCCTCACCAGGAATGACTGGCATCGTGTGTACCTGGTCCGGAGAATTGCCAGCCAGTATGGGATGGAGTTTGCTGAGAAGCTTGTCACAGAGCCACAGTTCCAGTGGGTGTTCCCAGTGGAAATTCTGCGACAGGTAAAGAGGAGGTGTCTCCTGGAGATGGTTCTGGTCTCCTTGTCATCTTCACTTTGTGCTGCTTTGGAGTGTTTCTACTGTTGTGTGGCTCTTGGGGGACACTGCCGTGGGAGTGGTTGTGACCTTGTCCCTGCTCTCTGCTGAATGGAGTCTCTCCTGGCTGTGCAGAGCCCTCTGGGTGGCTGTGCCAGCTTCTGGCTCTTTGGGAAGGCTAAAATGCCCCAGTGCTTGGGAGGAAGGGGACATTTTGCCTTCACCAACAGGTAGCTGTTGTCCACAGTGCTCTCCATGGGGTATTCCTTTGCAGGTCCAGAGCAGCCAGTCCAACCACATCGACCGGTTCCTGGCGTGTGGTGAGAGTTACCGAGCTCTGCGCGACGCTGTGGGACGAGCCATGATGGAGGGCACGGCTGAGGGGCTCCTCGAGGCTGGGAAGGTACAGCCCCCTCCTCTCCAGAGCCCTGCTGGGGTTTGGGTGGCCACTGTTTCATCTCTGTGGGCTGTGTCTGTTCCCCTGGAGGTGCTGGGGGGGCCCTGCTTGAAGGTTACTGTGCCTTGTGCAGACACACGTGTTTTCTTTCCTTTCTCACTTGCACGTCCAATCACTGTAGCTGGGACAGTCCTGTTCTCTTCCCTGCCACATCTTCCATTCTTCTCCAGGCTTCCAGCAGCTCCCCAGCCATGGAATCTGTCCACCTGCTCCTGGCCATTTTCCAGGAGGTCACTGTCCTGTATGGCATCAGGGACCCAAGCCTTCATCCCAAGCAGAGGGTAAGACGCTCCCCTTGGGAAGCTTGTGACAAACTTGCTTTGTGGAACAGGATAAAGGAGTTTGAGTCAGTGGTGGAAGAGCTTTTGTTCTTCTGTCCCAGACAGCAGTGATGTCCCAAGTTGAGCAGTTTGAGAGTGTTTCAAAGCGGGGTAGCCCAGCATGGGAAGCAGCTGACAGTCCTCTTTCCTGTGGTGGGCAGTATCATGCTGGTTTATTTCTTTTAAATATGTTCTTTCAGCAAACAGACATGATGACTCAGTTCATCCAGAACTCCCAAGTCCTGGCTTCTCCAGAACTGCAGCACTTTGCAGGTGCCCTTGTGAGGAATGCCCTGCCAGCCCTGGCCGTGGATCCCCGGAGCTCCAGCCAGCAGAGGGCCCTGATTGAGGTGGCTGTTCACAGCACTGCTGTGCTGCTGCGTGGGCAGAGCCCCGTCCTGCAGCCCCTCAGGAACCTGGCCTTCCAGCCACACACCATGGAGGTAAAGAGCTGGAACTCAGATACAAATCACCATATTTCTGGTTCTTTCCTGTGTTTGTAGAGGATCCAGCAATCTGATCTTTTTTTACATCAAACACAGCAAGTCACTGTTTTAACTGAAATACTGATGTGTGATTATTTCAGTGCTGTTGCACAACACCAAGCTCTGGCCTGGTACCTTTGCATGTTACCTCTGCATCCTGAGCAGAATCAAGCAACTACTTTTACTGATATTTGAGTGAGAAAGGCTGAAAGCAGCTGGCACTGTGCAGACCTGCCTGCTCCAGAGAACACTGTCTTCTTAGTCAGGATGGAGGGAGCTGCTGCTCCTCTACTTGCTATTTAAAGTGTAAGGAGGTGGCTGATACACAGCAGGGTGCATCAGGAATCCAGTTCAGGATGTCTGGAGAGTACACAAGCAAGTCTTAACAATATAAACAGTTCTAAGAGTGGATTTTCAAAGGCAGAATTTGAAAATCTGTGTCATCTGCCTGACCTCTGCTTTCAGATGTCTCTTGTGTCTCATTGTGAGTAAAGAACCAGTGAGCGACTGTTACAGGATTTATAGATCCATTTGTCACCTTTTTCCTTTTCCTCCTCAGCACTCATTTCTGCCTACAATGCCAGAGGACATCATGGCTCAGGCGAGGAGCTGGGAAGGGATGGCCGCTCTGCGCTGGTACAGTAAGTGCTCCTGGCTGGCTGTGGAAGGGATTGAAGGGTAGTCCTTGGGTTTGGCATTCCAAATGTAAGGACGAACTCTTTAGCATGAGTTATCCTTTGTAAATCAGGATTTATAATGGAGGTTTTTGTGCATCAAATGTCAGTTTAGTCTTTTTTTCAAGGAGAAGCAGCACTGAAAAGTTCCTTGGGTTCCTGTGTAGGCCTGTCATTCCTTTGAGGTTTGTGACAATCAGTGGTTTTTATTAGATCTTGAAGAATATTTCTTGCTCCAGGATGATGGTGCCTATAAAAAGAAGTAACAGGGGCTTTATAAATCTGTCTTATAATACTGTCCTGTTTGTTTCTGTCTTGACAGAATGTCCCAATGGCCACCCCTGCACTGTGGGAGAGGTAAGAATTTGGGACTGGTGGGTTTTTAAGCAGACTGTTTTCAACAATAAACCGTTTTGTTTACTGGCTTGTTTACTGGCTTGTTTACTCTATTGCATAGAGTTTAATTTCTAATTCAATCTTATTAATCATTTTGTCATTGTAATCTAAATCTTATAAACTGTGTTACAGCTATTCTACCATAAATGTAGGAAATATGAAGCAGAGGCCCTGTGCCCAGTATGTCGCAGGGTTTGAATTAACCAATTACAGTTTGGATTTTTGTTTCATTCCCTTTTTCTGCTGAAGAGACTCTTGCTCTGGAATTCAGTGTTCTCCTTTTGCTTTTTCCTAGTGTGGTCTCCCCATGGTACAGAGCCGCTGTCCTGACTGCCTTCTCCCCATTGGAGGGACCCAGCACAAACCAGTGCAGGGCTTCCAGGAATTCCAGTAGGTTCATTCACCTTTTCAGTGCTAAATGATGTAGGACTTGCCTGTCATGCCTTCAAGGCCAAAGGTACTGACCACTTCATGATGCTCTCTGGAATGTGTGAGGAAGGGAGGATGTCCAAGCAAGACTAATCAGCCAGCAAAACCAAACAAATTGGATTATTGGTGTGCTAAACTTATTGGAAGCCCTCACTCTCTTGTAGCACTTTTAATTGCAGCTTTTATGGCATTCAAAGACCTTATGGGTCAAAAAGACATCATTGAGTATCAGAGACATCTGTGTGTTTTTTGTCAAGGCAAAAGAGTACTATATATATAACTTTCCTACAGGAATAAAGAAGACAGAACTCAAACTGGCCACATTCTTGGGGATGTTGAGCACAGAAGAACACTGGGAGTGTCTGATCGGGGCATGTCCCCCGTTGTCTTTGTCGTGACCCGCTTGCTCACTCACCTGTCAATGCTGCTGGGAGCCACAAAAGACCCTCAGGTATCTTCCAGAAATAGTCCCAAAGGGCCACACAAAATGTAGTGAAACCTTTGTATGGTGCTGCTCCTTTTCATCATATTGCCAAGTAACCATGGCAGTCTGTCCAGGTGCAAGGCCCAAATTCCCTTCCCCCCTTGCCCAGGCACCCCTTTGGTTCCTTCGTGCACTTCCATGGAGGCTTATACACACCCATCTCTGCCTTTCCTGGCAGGAATCCCACGGGGGTGGAGGTGTCTGGCAGGACTGGGTTCTGTGTGCCTTGTGCTTCCCTGGGCACTACTGGCTGTGCTCAATTCTTGCCTTTTGTTGGTCTTTAGTCATTGGGGAAGATTATCAAGCCACGGGTGCGCAACGTGGTGACGTTCCTGCAGGAGCATGTTCAGGAGGACTTGGAACAGCTGACAAGAATTCTGGGGAAGAGTGTGGATGAGACCATCAGCACCCTTCATCTTGTGCTCAGCAGCCTCCTCCAGGACCCCCATCAGCACCCAGGCCAGTGTAAGAAAATCCATCTGTCATATCACACCTGAAGCTGTGTTTGAAGGGTCCCAGTGAGAAACCACTTCCAACAGCAGTGGCTCAGCTGATGAGGAAGGTCCAGAATTTGAAGCCTGTTTCTTACTGTAGGGAGTGAAGAATACGTGGGGTTTGCAAGGTTTGGCGCAGTCAGTAATTCTGAAAATGAATTATTGACTAAATAACAGCATGACAGATTGGCAGAGCCTCCAGCTGCCGAGCAGGGGTGCTGCTCCCAGCACAGCAGCTTGTGCTATGTGCAATCTGCATTCTGTGCTGCCCTCTGAATGACTCTCAAGGAGTTCTTTGGTAGAGCAGGGCTGGCAGAGTGTGGTTCATGGAAGAATCTGGGGTGTGACTTGACACAACTCACTGTGTCATGGAGGGATTTATATGTAAGGCCATATTTTGAGTGTGTGACAGCACCAATCAGTATTCCAAGTCTGTCTGTTATTGATCATGGTCTGACCTTGGACAAGCTGTTTAACCTTTCTGGGGTTATGAATGACTTATATAAACGTCCCCATCATTCACTTGAATGGCCAGAAGCTTCTGGAAACCTGGATCACTGTGTGCTGGTTTGGGTGTCACTCTCCAGATACTCATTCAGCTTCTAGGACCTCTGCAACTGCTCTTGCTCCTCATGCTGATCTGCAAGGATGTCCCATTGGGGATGTCACTTAGAGAATCTGTGCTTTCTTTTCACTGAAATATTGCACCTGTAAGAGATTAAATATTCCTGTTGCAGGGCCAGTGCAGTTTGATGATGTTCTCTCCACCAAGGAGAAGAGAAACAAATGGGAAGAAATTGTTGCAAAGACAATTATTGTTCCTGAATTGAAGGTGAGAAATTTGCTGGACAAAATGTCAGTAGCTGAGCAGTTCAAAATCCCACTTATTTGGAAATCTGACATGCTGTAATACCTGTGCCACACTTGTCACCCAGCTATTCCTAAAGCAAACCCATCCATGATATAGCTGCAGGTTAAGGATTAGCCAATTTTATTCTACCTGTGGAAATGAGAATCTGAGATTTGAGTTGTGGTGGGATGATTTTGTATAGCTGGAAAAGCAGAAATGGCTTAACTCAGTTGAAAGGATTTGTCCAATAATTTTTTTATTTTAATGCAGGATTTGGATAAAAAACTTCTGAAGTTAAATAGACAGATACAAGAGGATGAGAGAATTTCTTCCAATCCCATAGTGAAAATAGTATATGGTGACCCAGCGGCGTTCCTGTCCCAGCTGCCAAAGGACAGTCACATACATCACTCCAAGATGTGGAGCTGCAGGAAGAGGATTTCAGTGGAGAACCTGGGCCATGTTGTCCAGCAAAAGAATGCCAAGGACACTGTCCCTCTCCTTTGGAAGTTCCTGCAGAAGGTGGGGGTAACACAGGGATGAGAGCCTGGCATGTTCAGAGAGCACAGAGCCAAGGACTGGTTGCGTGGGAAGCGACCCTGGAGCTCCAGCCCCTGCCTGGGCAGGATCTCCTGGAGCCAGTTGCCCAGGACTAAAACCATGTTTGAATTATCCAGTGACTTCATTCTCACCACTTACTATAATCTTGAGAATGCACAATGAAAATATTGTTGTCTTTTAAGCATTTAAAAAGTAAGTCCTTAAAAGCATTCAAAACTGGTTTGTCCAAGCACAGCCTTACCCACAGGTTCCCTTTCCTTTTCCAGGAAACTGAACTAAGGCTGGTGAAATTCCTGCCAGAGATTCTGGCTCTGCAGAGGCATTTGGTGAGGCGATTCCAGAACACTGCTGAGATCAAACACTGCTCCATCGGGGAATTCCTCAGAGAACCTCTCTCAGGTGAGAAGACTCTGCCAAAACTGTATTTAAATAAAAAGGGTTGGATTATCCTGTTGAAACTGAAACTGAAAACTTTTCTTTAGCTTGCCATCTTAAGACCTCATATTTTCTTTTTAACTCTCATCCAAATGAACTCGAGACCTTAATGCTGGAGTTATGGTTGGAAAGGTCACCAGGTGATTTTAAAGAGAATTGAGTATAAGACATTTTTTACAAGGGGTGGGAGTTCTACTCAGAGACAGGCAAGAGAAATTCCTCAGTGCAGCAAAGTGATGTTGACTTTTTAAGCTCAGCCCTAGAGCAGGGCCTGCCTAAAGGGTGGAATAGATGTCCTTCTCTTCCTTTCCTGAAGAGACATTTTGTGGCAAGTCTTTCAGTTGCATTTAAGTACAATTACCAATATTTTTAAGCACTTTTGGAAAACTACTGAAGTACTTAAAATCATGCAGAATCAGATCAAGGATCAATCCAGCCTGGGCTGGATTGTAGCAGACAATAATGGATTGTAGCAGACAATAATGGAAAAGTATGAACAAACAGCAAATGATCTCGATACTATTAGAAAAGTGTTTAATGTTTGTTTAGTCTCTCTTGAGCAGTTTGAGCAGTTGCCTAGAGTTCAGTGGTATGCTTTGAAAATTCCTGTATTAAGAGTTTGTGTTGCCAGGAGGTGTTTCATGGATTTGTTTCTGTTGTTCCTCAGATGTGATGAGGGACCTGTTACAGAGGAGAGTGAATGTGTTTCTGTCTGTCTGGAACAAGCTGAGAAGCTCTCTGGACACCAGTGGTGAGCACCTTCTTTCCCAGCACTGCTCCTCTTTCACAGTTCAGGTTCCTCAAGTTGGTGATGCTGAGACATATCCTCAAAACTGAGCTTGGCCATTAAATTTTAAGATCATCTAGGTACAAGTGGAAGAATTTGTTTCCCTCTTGTAGTATTCTCACCTGAACTTGTGCCCTTCAATGCTGATCCCTAATGCAGAGAGCACAGGTTTTCTCAGGCTGTGTACCTTCTCTTGCCCTGGGTCAGTTTGGGAGAGGCTTGCTTAGCCTGGGCTGCCTCTGGGCCACCTCAAGCAGTCTTCTCTTTATTTCAGGGGAAATTAAGCTCCCTAAAGGCTACTGTGATTCTGACCTGACCCTGGACAGCCAGCTCGAGGTGCTTCTGCCCCGGCGGCAGGGGCTGGGCCTCTGCTCCACTGCCCTGGCCAGTTACCTCATCAGTCTGCACAACGACTTCATCCACTCGGTGAACAAACACATCAAGGAAGATGACAGGTGTGTGGCTATTCCATTTTTTGGGCTCTGTTTTGTTTCTGCTCCCACACATGCAGCTTTCCCTGCTTCAGAAAGGCTTCTCCCTCTGAATGGAGACTGTTTCTCTCCTGCAGGTACTTGATCAGCCCATCGGAAGTGGCTGACCTCCATTTGATCAGTTATGAGGTTGAGAGAGACCTGATTCCTCTGATCCTGTCCAACTGCCAGTACAGCATGGAAAAGGGAGGGGAGACGTTGCAGGACTTTGATCTGGAGAAGATCCAGCAGCAAGTCATCAGCAAGTTCCTGCAGGGCAAACCTCTCATCACGCTGATGGTGGGACAGGGCAGGGGCTGTGCTGCCTGGCTGGTGTGGGTGCTGCTGCCAGGCATGCACTGGGCAGGGTGAGCAGTGTTTCCAGAGCTTTACATCCATGGGTTTCTCTCCTCTGACAGGGAATCCCTGTCCTTGTGTACAGACATGATCGGAACTATGAGCAGCTGTTTAATGATGTCAGGAATAAGCTGGAGCAGGTGGGTTTCTGCACTGGAGGAAACAGGGCAAATATGAGACCCCTGACTTCCCAAGAACTCTTGGCTTTTCTGTCCCTTACCTTGTCCATCTGAAGGTTTGCCCACTGATCTCTCAGCATGACTTGAATATGTCCAGTCTGGACTCCTCTTGTCAGTCAGGATTTACAAAGGAAAGGGGGACAGTTCAGCATTTCAGTTTCTTAAATCTGGGGCTCAGTCGTCTTCCATGACTTTAGCAATCTGAGCAGCAATCAGGAATGGCTCTAAACTAATATTAGCTCTGACTTCATGTTTTCAGTGTGCTCTTCCCAGTTCTGTGATGAACACGATCAGTGGGGAGCTACAGTCCTACAGCGATGTCTGTGATGCTCTGTCCCTCACTGAAGTCACCCTGGGCTTCCTGGCCATGGCTGGTGAGAAGGCTGAGATGCTGCTGACGGACTACATTGAACAAGGTCTGCAGATGGGAGATCAGACAAACCCTCACATACTGCAGGTGAGTCCTGAGGGCAAACCTCTGATTCTTACAGGCTAAAATCTGCTCTGGTTTAGGCTAAATCCAGCCAGAGTGACCTTCAAACCCAGCAAAACTTGAGCTTGAAAGGGTGACTGAATTCCCTCCCCATCGTATTCAACAGTGAGGGGGAAGCAATTTTCACTCCCCCTGCAACCACTGTTTGCAAGGTGGGAGCACCTGACAGCTTGTGATGCTCAGCAGGTTCATGCAACCCTCCAGAAAGGTCAGGCTCCTCTGCAGATCCAGGCTCTGTCAGCACAGGAGGGAGAAGAATCGATGGAGTGTCAGCAGAATTACTGCAATGCTAAAACTAAGCAAAGGGAGAACTTCAGATCTGAGTCAGATCCTGGTAACACTGGCCTGATGCTGAAACCATCCCATCACCTCTATACTGGTGATGGGAAAGTTTTTATCTCCTAGTGGTGTATGAAGAGAGGCAAAGGCACTGTGTTGTGACCAGTCCATGTGACAGAGCCCTATCACTTTCCCACTCCCTTTCACAGTACCAAACAGATGGATTATTGAAGGCAAAATGGGGAAGGGGCAGGGAGAGAGGCCTATTGCAGACAGGCTATACCCACTGAAAGGGCTGCATGAACTCCCTGCTGAGCTCCCTCTGCAGCTGTGACCTGCCTGGGCAGGGCAGGCTGGGGACAGGCTCCCAAAGGCATCCCTTACATCCACGTGTGTGTTTTGGTTCCAGGCCCTCGGACGGTGCCAGCTCAAGCACACCATAGCCCTGTGGCAGCTCCTGTCCACCCGCAAGTCGGAGCAGCTGCTGCGCCTCAGGAGGGTACGGTGCCCCCAGGGCCCCTGTCTGCCCAGCTCTCCCTCTGCTCTCAAATGTGACTTTGGCTGTCTTTTGTTCCCTTGCTGCGTTTTTAGGATCCTTTTGCAGATGTCAGTCCAGACTACAAAGCTGAGCTCAGACCAGAGATTGCCAAGCTCCTCCATACCTTCCTCGTCCACTCGAGGCTGGAAACCTTCCTGCAGGAGCTCCATGAAATGATTGTCTTGAGGCTGAGACGTGTCCAAGCTGTGGATGAGTTCAGACCCAGGTGGAGGTAAGAGTTACACAGCCCAAACCCACCACAGTTATGAACTGAACCCTCTCTGCCTCTGAGAATGCATGTGATGGGAACAGTTCCCTTGGCAAGTGCCTTCCTGTGGGGACACAGCACAGCCAGCAACGTTAGAAACATCCAGCTTAGTCTGAGACATGCTGCCCATTCCTGGCATCTCTGACTTCCTTTTCCATGAGCTGTTTTGGGAGCACTGCTGGAGTACACCAGGAGCTGCTGCTCATGAGCACAAGCTCGTGCAGGCACTTGGATAGAATAATTATAGAATCACAGACTTACTAAGGTTGGAAAAGACCTCCAAGGTCATCAAGCCCAACCTTCAAGGATGAGCACACGCAGCTCTCCACAGGCACACCTCAGCCCCAACAGCTCAGTTCTGCCCTGCAGCCTCTCTGTAAATCCAACTGCAAATACACCTGTTACACTGTGTGTATTTAGTATTTTGGGTGGTGGGAACACACAGTATTTTTTGCTGTACACCAGCTATTAATGCTACTTCTGCTCTGTTTTCCAGCCTGAAGGAATCACTCCTGCCTTACCTTGATGCCAAAGGCTCTGACTTAGCTATGGAGCTACAAGAGACATTCCCAGATGAGATTCTTCTCTCTCATGCAACTGCTACCTGGAAAGCAGCTGCCCTCTTCAAACGAGAGCGCAGGGAAAGCTAGGAACAGGTCACTGCCAGGAATCCCAGTGCCACAACACCTGGGGGTGGTGATTCTGGAATGGGGGGAGGGGGTTGGTTGGGATTTGTTAATATTTTTGGGGGTCTGGGGTAGTTGTTTTTGCTAACTTCAGCACCAAACACATGATGTGGAGCTGCTTCCATGCAGCAGGAGGGTGAAAGAGGAGGAACAGCTGCATGTGACTCATGGACAACCCTGACCCCAGAGCCACCTGAGGAAGATGGGACTTTTGGTTTTGGTTTGGGTTTTTTTTTTTTTTTTTATGAACCACTGTGCCCTGGTGCTGGGAAAGGGCTTTGCTTTTTCAGTCTGCATTTCTCATGACACTGGGTTGTCAGCAGGATGCAGAACCAGCTCCTTCCCCCAGCTCTCCCTTCTGCCCCAGTGCCTGCTGCCAGCACCTCGTGGTGCACCTGGGGGGGAGAGATGGACCCTCAGGGGAGAAAGAGATGGACCCACCGGGGCAGGGGCTCCTTCACTGCCTTAACCTGACGGGGCTGGCCCCGCTGCCCCTTCTCCAGTAAAGCTGCTTTTGTTCCTTGTTCAGCTTCTTCCCTGTCTTGTTTGACACGAAGGGATCAACAGCTCCTCCCGGGCTGGTCCCAGGGCAGGGATGGTGGGAGGGGGGGGATTCTGCCCCTCTCTCAGGTGAGACCCCCACCTGCAGAGCTGCTCCAGCCCTGGGGACCAGCACAGGAGGGACATGGAGCTGCTGCAGAGTCCAGAGGAGACACCAGGATGGGCAGAGGATGGAGCAGCTCTGCTGGGAGAGCTGGGATTGTCCAGCCTGGAGAGGAGAAGCTTCGGGGTTGACCTCACTGTGACGTTCCAGGACCTGAAGGGAATCTGCAAGAAAGAGGGGGAGAGGCTGTTTACAAGGGCCTGGAGCGACAGGAAAGGGGCAATGACTTCCCCCTGCCAGAGGGCAGGGTGAGGTGGGCTATTGAGAAGGAATTGGTGGCTGGCAGGGTGGGCAGGCCCTGGCACAGGCTGCCCAGAGGAGCTGCGGCTGCCCCACCCCGGGCTTGTCCAAGGCCCGGGTGGCGCCACCTGGGCTGGCGGAAGGTGTCCCTGCCCATGGCAGCGGCTGGCACCGGGAGGAGCNCCTGGGCTGGCGGAAGGTGTCCCGGCCCATGGCAGCGGCTGGCACGGGGAGGAGCTCGAAGGCCAGGATGCCGTGACGCGGTTCCGGGGGACAGCGGCGGGGACGGACGGGGGCGGTGCCGGTTCCGCCATGGCCGGTTCCGCCGGGCCCGATCCCCCCATGGCCGATTCCCCCGCCCTGCGCCACCACTGGGAACGGTACGGGGGGCTGTGGGGACCGCGGCGGGGCCTGTCCCCCGGGTGTCCTGTCCCCTGGTGTCCTGTCCCCCCGGTGCCGTGTCCCCCGTCCCCGCAGAGCCCGCCGGGGCGCGGCCGGGCTCCTCACGGGCCGGGCTGTCCGCAGGGCGCAGGCCGGGCTGAGGGGCCGGGTGGTGGAGCGGGACACGGAGCGGTGGCAGCGGGAGCCGGCCCTGCGCGGCCTGCGGAGGGTCGGCGGCCTCGACCTGTCGTACGGCGGAGCGGGCGGCGCCGCCTGCGCCTCGCTCGTGGTGCTGAGCTACCCCGACCTGCAGGTACGCGGCGGGGATGGCATGGATGGCATCCCTCCCTGCCAGGGTGGGCATCCCTGGGCGAGGCTGTGCCAGCCCCTGCCTTCCTGTCCCGGGGCTCTGGGAGGTGCCCCCGCCCAGGGCAGGGGTGGCGCTGGGTGGGCTTTAAGGGCCCTGCCAACCCAAAGTACTCCGAGCCTGTGTTTGTTCAGCAAAGCCTCCCATCGTGTGTGCGCAGAAGGGATAAACAGAACAAAAGTGCGTGTAAGGGTTTAGACGTAAGTTTAGGGAGGATGTGATGGGGACAGCTCGTCAGGAGGGGTTTGTAGGATGGCTCGGAACTCCCAAGGGGGCCAGAGACACGTTTGGTGCCTGTCCAAGGGAGCTGGAGCCTCACGAACTGCGATGAGACACAGCCCAGGGTCAGGCACAGGAGAGTTCAGCTGCTTTGGGGGGGGTGTCGGAAATAATCCCTGTCAGCCCCTTCCCAGAAGGAGCAAAAAAAGGCTGCTGTCCCTCGGGGCCTGTGCACAGAGGGAGGTGTCTGCAGCACTCTGGTGCGGAGTCTCGGGTGAGTTCCTGGTGGGAACCAGATGACAATATGGGACGGGGCATAGCAAAGCCTTTCCATAGATCTCACATCCCACCATTCTTTTATTTGAACTAATAAAGTATTTTGGTCTCTTCACCAGATTTCAAAGTGATGTGAAAATTATCTTTAACTATAAAAGCTCTAACAAGCAGAGAACTAAAGTTTGATGGAGGCTGCTGGGATTTTTATGAACAGCGTTTCGTTTCCTGCTGTGACTCCTGCCTTGCCCTGCAGATGACTTTTTTCCCTGCCTGTCCCTGCCCAGGTGGGGCTCCTGCTGGCCCCCAGTAGTTGCCCTGGTTGTGTTCCAAGGACTCGCTCCCAGGCAGGGCACGCTGTGTCCAGCGCTTCCCTTCCCTGTCACAGAGTGACACAGCCCCGAGCCCTTGGTTCTGTGGGAGAGATCCAGCAGCAGCGAGTTTTAAAGGGATCAGAGGAGGGGAATGAGCCCGAGGAGGAGCCTGTGGAGGTCGCAGCCCCGCGCCGAGGTCGCTGTCTCTGCCCGCTCCAGGTGCTGTACGAGGATTGCCGCATGGTGACTGTCACTGCCCCGTACGTGGCCGGATTCTTGGCCTTCCGAGAGGTCCCTTTCCTGGTGGACGCTGTTCAGAGACTTCAGGCGGAGGAGCCCGAGCTCAGCCCTCAGGTGTGCCGTGTGTCCTTGTCCTGAGCTGAGGAGTCCCGTGGGCTGACCGGTGCTCTCCCTCTGGAGACTGGGCTGGATGTGCCCCGTGGGCAGCCTCAGGGCATCCCTTCCCCTTCCTTAGGGAGCAGGGAGGTGGAGCCCAGAGCAGCCAGGCCTCCTGTGGCAGTGGGAGCCCTGCTGTGTGTGCAGGGCACTGCCACCACCAAGAGCTCACGCTGCTGGTGTGGAATCAGGCACGGGCAGCACCGCAGGAAGAGCCTTACAGAGAGAATTAAAAAACCGAGAGAGATTTCTCCTGCCTCCCAGAGCCAGCATCACTGATTGCTCTTCAGAGTGCTCAAGAAATAACGTTTCTGCTTTGGCTTTTTCAGGTGCTTCTGGTAGATGGGAATGGGCTGCTCCATCCCAGAGGTAGGCCGTTCCTGAATAGCCCTGCTTTCCTGGTCCCTGTGCTGCTGGTTGAGATTCCAGTTCCCTGGTATCTTGTGGTTACAGTGGTTCGTTGTTGGCAGGATTTGGTGTGGCCTGTCACCTCGGAGTCCTCACGGATCTGCCATGCATTGGAGTGGCCAAGAACCTCCTGCAGATGGATGGCTTGGTCAGGGATGAGCGGCACAGGGAGCAGGTTAGGCCAGGCTGGGATTTTATTTCTGTTCTTTAATATCCTAAGGGAGTTGGCATGGACACGTACAAATACATCCTAACAACCTGACCTGGTGTGTGTTTATCCCTAGATTCGTTCCCTGCAGAGGTCAGGAGATACATTCCCGCTGACAGACACGTCAGGGAGAGTCCTGGGCATGGTAAGCTGAGGGGTATTTCCTGGCTACCTGGCCATGAGGATGTTGTTTCCGTAGTGGGACTGTCTCAGTGATCCCAGTTCAGGAAGGCAGGTGTGAACAGGGGACCTGTAACACTTCCAGCCCCTTCCTGAGAGCTCAGATGTTCATAGAGAGTTGCTAGTTTGGGTATTGGGTACAATCGTGTCCCTGGCTGTGGCCTCTGAGATGTGAACCCCAGTCAGAGAGAGATCCCAATTCCCTGGCAGTTCACCAGAATGCAATATGGGAGCATCTGACTCAGAGAAGAGCAGGAACAGGCAGATGTAAGAGACTTCCTGTGTCTGGTGTCAGCCTGCACTGGCACGTGTTCCTGCATCCCAGAGCAGTGTGAGGCATTTGGGGAAGGGCCACGGGGGGCCAGAGGGACAAACAATCCCTGTGAGGAGATGCTGGGATGGAGAAGAGGTTCAGGAAGGCTGGGAACTGCAGTCACAGAGCCACCACTCCACCCTTCTGAGGCCGACTGCCTGGCTCGTAATTCACCTGCCACTAGTGTGTCTTCAAATGAGCCTGTTGAGTGCTTGATCTCTCTCGTTTCTGAATGCCCAGGCGCTGCGGAGCCACGACAACAGCTCTAGGCCCCTGTACGTCTCTGTGGGGCACAGGGTGAGCCTGGACACAGCCGTGCGCCTCGTCAGGTCCTGCTGCAGGTACCGCATCCCGGAGCCCATCCGGCAGGTACGGCAGCGCGGGGCGCAGGGGAAGGCAGGCCCGGAGCAGGGAAGCAGGTGCTGGAGGGCCCTGTTTGCCAAGCTCGTGGTGTGTTTCAGAGCCTCAGTTTGCCACTCCTCTGCTGCTGACACCCTTCTGCTGAGCTGTTCTCACAGCCCGTGGTGGTGTTTCCATGGCTGTGCTTGTTCTCCTGATGCAGTGCCCAGCAGCACTCCCAACCCTGACTGCAGACCCAGACTGACTGATTTCCTGGTTCCTTTCTGCAGGCAGCTCCTGTGATGCTGATGTTAATCCCAGGAGCTGGGAATGCAGCTTTCCTGGGCACTTGGAGCCCAGCACAGCCTGCAGTGCTGCTCCTCTGGGCTTTTCCCTGCTGCCGTGCTCAGCCACGGGCCCAGCCAGCAGGTGACAGCACTGGATCACTGTCACTGAGCCACAGCTGCCACCAGGGCTCAGCCTTGGCTGATTAAATCACAGCAGAGCTTCAGGAAAGGGTCTGGAGAAGCATAAAGACTCCAGGACTTCTGGCCTGGCACGTGCTTCTCTTCTCCTGCGGTCACCTTGCTGTTGGTGGCTCCATAGGCCAGATCCAGGAGTGCCCAGAGAGCAGGGCCTGCTCTCGTGTCCCTGTTCCTAATGCTGCCCTGGGTCAGCCTGTTGGCACCACTGCTGTGCCATGCTAGTCGGGTGTTGGGGGTCTGCCGACCTGTGCAGCCCCTGCCAGGGCTGTGCTGGGGTGACCGTGCTGAGGGCTCTGCACCAGAGCTGCTCATGGGCACTGCAGTGTTCTCTGAAAACTCACTCTTTGCTTTTAAACCGGACAGAAATCTTAGACCTTGAAGCAGACCAAGCCTTGAGGTGTCCATACCAGAGCCAGAGTTTCTGACCTCGTGCCCAGTACCTGCCAGACAGGAGGAGGCTGATGGAGCTCCTTATGTAATCTCTTCCAGCCAGGGACAGATGCCTCTGCAGAGCTCCGAGCCAGCTCTGCAGCTCAGCCTGTTCAAAGGGAAGGGAAGAGCATTCCCTTTGGAAACAAAAAGGTGTCTTGGAGCTTTTCATCACTCTTATTTTGCTTCCAGCTATCTCCAGGATTTGCTAATGTTTGGAGAATCTTCCAGTTTTCTGTGACCTTTTCCTTAAGAGTGATGGAATGAATTATTGTCCCTTTTCCTATAGAGGGATGAAAAATCCAAAGGGACTGTGTTTACTGTAGAGGGATGGCAGGAGATAAGGACGCTTAAACCTTTCCATGGGACTTGTCCTTGCTGCAGTTCCTCTGTGTGGTGACTGTCGCAGATCTTGGCACAGGACAGAGCTGGAAGCCTCTGTTCTCGAGCACCTGAAGCTGGAGTTAGGAAGTAGAAGGCTGTGGAGAATCCTGCCATGGATGGCTGACTTGGCCTTTGTGCCATGGTGGGTCCCCAGAACAAGCTTGCAGACCTGATGGGTGACATGCTCATGGCTTTCCCAGTGTTGTGAAAGACCTGTGGATCATCAGCTCCTGATTTGTAAGTTCTGGCAGCCCTGGAAGTAAAATGCTCTGTGAGAGCTCAGCTGCCCACACCTCCTGAGGCTGTGCTTGTGGTTTGTGTGAGGGCAGCACTGCAGTGCTGTGCAGCTGCTGTGGGAACTCAGACCTCCTGCTTTCCCAGAGGCAGGGCTGGCCAGTCTCTGTAGGGAATGGGGTGCTTCCTGGGAATGCAGCACTTTCCGGGCAGGGATCAGAATGGCTCAATTTGCATTCAGCCCACAGTGTGGTCGTGGGGCCAAGGAATGGACTGTGGTGCAGGTGAGCAAAGTGATCTCTCAGAGGCAGCAGAGGGAATTCATTGTCACCTGCAATCAGTATTTACATCCCACTTAGTCCATATACCACGTGCCAGTGTCAGGACCATCTGAGACAACTGTGCTTGCATGGGGGGATCCCTGCCCAGCCAGCTTGCTCATTGAGAGCTTCCAGGTAGTAATTGGGGTAGGCAGGAGCTGTCATCCCAGAATAATAAGCACAGCCCTCAATCTGAGTGGCCCTGGAACAATACCAAGCCCTGCTGAGAGAACTGCCCTCCCCTCCTCCTGGCAGAGGTCAGAACCCCTCTCCTGTGCTCACCCACGCTCCAGGCCTGGAGTCCCAGGATCCCTGTGCACAGCAGGGAGACAGAAGCTGTGTCCACACTGTCTTCCAGCTGACAGGGATTGCACTGGGACCCTGCTCTGCTCTCACTGGTTCAGGTTCTTGGCTGGCTGCTCACCAGCCACCTGCTCCCTTGGTGACTCCTCAGCTCCCTCTGGCCTTGTGCCCAGCTGGTTCCTGGAAGGGGCTGATGGCACAGCCTGGTGTTGCTCCAGCCCACCAGGAAGGACAGAAGGAGGCCTGCAGGTTTCTTTCTCTGAAACATGGAACACTTGCCCTCAGGAGAAGTGAGAGACAAGCCATGAGCCCTCTCCTCTGAGACAGGATGTCGACCTCTGGTACTCTGAGACTCCACCTCCCTTCGGGTGTACCCCCTGCAATCTTGTTGTGTGCACAGGGATCACCACTGCCCCTCAGAAAACAGGCAAAGCAACAATTCCAAAGCAAACACCATCCCCTCTGAAAATAGCCCAGATCGATGAGGATTATTACAGGACAGTGATCCATCTTATTGATTAGCCCCATGGTTAATCACCAGGATAAGCTGACTCCAGCACTGCGCTAGGAGTGAGCACTGGCTGGGAACTGCCACCTAATGAAGCATTAGCTGATGTTCTCAGCAGAACGTGGCTGGGGTTTTTCTTCCCTAGAAAAGTAGTTTGTAGCTGTGCCTTCTGCTCCGTGGTGTCCCCGTAGGGACTATCGAGCAGCCTCTTTCCCTGGTTATAAAATACATCACGTAATCGCTTATCCTGAAGAGTGATCAAAGTTATTTGTCAGTTCAGTTATGAAACTGTCCAATTATAGAGAGAAGGGGGGAAAAAAATCTCCCAAACAAACCACCCTTATGTAACTCTGTCTCCTTCTCAGCTGGCAGGATGGTGCTGCAGTTGTGGAGCAGGTTCCAGCAGCAGCAGGCACAGCCTCCACTGGTGGCACTGGGGCTGAGGGGTGTGGGGGCTGCTTGCGGTGGCAGGAGAGGCTCCTCAGGGGCAGCACAGCAGTGAGAGCAGCAAATGCTTCAAGGACAGCCACCAGGGATGTGTTAACCCACTTTCTGAGCATCACCGCTGTATGCTGTGATGCTTTTCCAGCTGGGAAGGTCACATCCTGCTTTTTAAGTGGGGAGAGACACTCTGCCTTTGAGGTGGGGCACAGCAGCTGCTCTGAACTCACAGTGTGTTTGGGATAGAAGTTAATGAAAAAGAGAAAAACTTTGAGGGACTGTAAAAATCAACTGCTGGTTCTCAAAGTTGTCCGAGAGCCTGGGACGTGCTTGTAATGGCATTGGAGAGTCTTCTACTGGAGAGCTGAGCAGTAACACCTCAGAGGGGACAAGAACACCCAGTAAATATCCAGCAACACTTTCTTACAGCTCTTGGGATGTTGTTGGTGCTCTCCTTGCCTCAGGCTGTCCTGCCTTGCTGGAACACAGCCCTCCAGTGTTCCTGGTTGTGATGTGGTGACAGCAGGGTGGATGAGGCACACTGGGATGACAGGGGGAGGCACTAACCAGGCTGATCAGATCATTCCCTCTCCTTTTCCTCCTTAATTCCAGGCTGACATCAGATCAAGGGAGTATATTCGGAAGCAGCTCTGTGCACCACTGGAGGTCAAACCTGCCAGGCCAGAGAGGTAGGTGTGTGGGCAGCCCAAGCAGGTGCCTCTCCAAAGGGGATCTGCTCATGGAATGAGCTGCAGTAATGGCATTAAAGGGCCAGGAGGGATAACAAGGTGAGCTCAAGTGACATCAGGACATGTGCTGCCTTCAGAAAGGGTGATTTCTGGTCAATGTGGCCATGCTGCTTCACACGTTTCCCTCACAGCGCTGTGTCCTGAGCTGGGGAAGGTCGGTGGGGATTTGGTCTTTTTTTGGCACCGGCGATAAGCAAAGCACTAACGCCTACAGGTGTGACACAAGGGTGAACAGAAATACCTGCAGGGAGCTGGTTCCAGGCCCTGGATCTCAGGGAAGGGTCAGGCTCACCCACTCTTACGTAACATGGGCCAGTGGGTGCTCGGTTTATTGTTGTAAATCCATGGCACGTCCTCTGAGGTGCAGGAGCTCCTTGTGTTGTGGCTGTGCTGCCTCTTCAGCAAAGTTCACAGGAGTGTTGGGTTCCCTCAGACCCACGACAGGACCAGGCTGGACAGGTACTGGATGGCTCTGCCCCAGGAGCTGCTCAGGGCTGAGCTAGGTGTGTCAGGCTCCAAGGGTCCTGGGGGACCAGAAGGAGTGAAGGTGGCTGGTGGTGGCAGGGAGGGATTAACAGAGCTCTTATAGATTCCTTAGGACACCTGGGTGGTGCAACTCACCGTGCTCTGCTCAGCTCCCTGATCCTGCCTGCACCCAGGAGCAGAAGGAGGGGCTCTCCCTGCTCCTGTGGTGGCAATTCACAGCGTGGCCAGACCTTGGGGCAGCTCTGTGAGGACCAGGCTGGGTGTCCCCCGTTTGTGCCAGAGTTCATCTCTAACCCCTGCCTGCCAGGGCAGTGCTGGAGCTCACCCCGGCTGGTTTGGAGGTTGTGCACTAGAACCCCCAAACCTACTGCATTTGTGACCCTGTATCTCACACCCTGTGTCTGAGCCCCATCTTCACCAAGTAACTGTTGTTTGGTCTTGTTGGTTTCTACTTTTCTTTGTCTGTCACCCTTCCTTGTTCTTTTCCCAACAGCAAAAAGGAGGCTGAACTGGAGGATTAGTCTGATGCCAGGAGAACCTGCTGGGCTCTTCTTCACTGGATCCTCTCCCTCAAGGCTGAGTTCTGTTGAGTGCAGGAGCCTAGTGCCACGCTGAGGGGGAGAGCAGTGCCAGACCATGTCACGGGACAGTGCCAACCCCTGTGTGTGTCCTGGTGGACTGGCACAGCAATTCTGCTCAGGGATAATCCTTACAGCATATTTCTCAGGGTTTGTTTTTCTTAAAATCTTTGTGTAAGTAAAGGCTGGTGTCTAAGTTTGCAACAACTCACTGGAGTCCTTGAGCAGCTGCAGGAGGTGATTTACAAAGAGGCGCTGAGGCACTTAACCTTCAGAGCTGGCCTGTGGCTCCCACCACACCTCTGTGGCCCAGAGAGGGGAACAGCTTCCCCCATCCCTGCAGCCTGTGCTCTCCCATTCCCTTTGCACATCTCCGGGGTGCAGAAGCCCCCTTCCAGCTCTGGCTGGCCCTGGCAGATGGGCAGGGGACGCCGTGTTCCAGGTATTTGTGTGAATCACCAGAGAGGGGACAGAGCCAAGACTGCCTGGTTTGGAAGAGGTTTGGTCTGAGCTCCAGGACCTGAGAAGCTTCTGCCTCTTTGGTGTTGTGGCAGCTGCCATGAGGCTGTGGTGGTGACAGGGTCTGTGCCAGAGCCTCCTGGTGCTGCCCAGCTCTTCCTGAAGGAAGGATCATCTCAGGGGAAAGGGGAATTTCCCATCCGGGCTGGGGAGGCAGGTCCTTCCTGATACACAGATCAGTCAGGTTGGCCAGATCCCAGGCTGGAGTTTTTGCTGTGGAGTGGATTGGGAGCTCTGGTGCCAGGCTGGAAGAAGCTCCCTGTGCCCGTACCTTGGCCCAGCACCAGCTCAGCTGTTTGTGGAGCTTTGTTGGAGCAGCAGAGCCCAGAGCAAAGAGCTTCTGTTCTCAAATCAATCCTCAACCCTCGTCCAGTCTGCAGGGCTGAAGTGGCTTCTCCTGAGGCTGGAGTCCAGGCTGAGTTTGGCAGATGGTTCCTGACTGTTCCTGAAGAGCAGCAGGAGCAGAACATGCTCTATGGGAGCTCTTGACATGCTGTGTAAGATTCCAGCCTGAAGAGGAAGAGGATGCTTTCCTGGGACTGGGGAGGGGTCATGTCAGGGCTGCTTTAACCTCAATTTTGCATATATTTGTTGTACAGCTTTTGTTGTTTTCTCAATCTTGGAGCTGCTTTGGGTGGGGAGGACAAAATCCAGCCTGTTCTGCCTGTCTGGTGTCTTGGGGTCTGGGCTGGTTCCTTCTGCACTTCCTCCTGAAACCTGGGTGGGAACAGGGAGGAAGCAAAAACCCCCGGAGCTCAACTGGGGAGCTTTGGGGACACATCCGTGGGAGTGGAGAGGGAAGCGACAGGTACTGACAGGGCACTTCCCAAAAAGCCCTCCCTGATGTGTTTAGAAAGCCAAAGCTGCAGCAGCTGCAGCTTCCATGCGCTGTGGAGGAGCCGCCGTCTCCTGGGAAGCCTCAGAGCTGTTTCACAGCAGAGTTTGTGCGTGGGTGGGCAGAGACTGGGAAGGGAAAACCATTGCAGTGGAAGCTGCTCCTTTGATCCCAGGGATGTAGGGGCTGCTGGCCCACTGTCCCTGCAGGACACAGTCTGGCTTAGCAAGGCAACACTGGCTGTGCACAGCTCTGGTCTGCTGGGCTGGGAACCCCACACCCCAACCACCTCCTGCTGGGAGGTGCCAGCCTGTGAGTTCTTACTGGGAGGAACTGGTCTGGGACTTGTCCTGGCTCTTCCCAGGGGCCACAGCACCGCTGTCAGCAGGGACCAGTTCATCCATTCCTCATTCCTACCACACACAAACCAGCAACTTCACTGACCATGGGAACAGTCTCCTAAAGCCTGTCACTAATTTAGGCACAAGGGACAGCTGTTGCCCTCATCTCGTGGGCAGAGCACCAGGGAAATCCACCTGGATTTGCTGGTCACCTTGGCCAGGCTTTGGCCTGTGCTGGGGGCCACAGGCCCAGCCCAGGCTTGTCCCCAGTTCTGGCTCCCACTGCAGATCCATCCCGCGGGGCTGAAGCCCCTTGTTTGGCTCAGCTGTGCTAGAGGAGGGTCTGTGGGGAGTGGGGCAGCTCTGGGATGGCTCTGCTGGAAAAGGGGCTCCCTTAGCACGTAGGACTGTGCTTCTCCTGACCTGGCTGTGCAGCTGAATGGGTGAGTGTCTGTGGTTTTAATATCTCCTGATCTCTTGGTGATTTTTTTGGTGCATCTGGTTTGACCATGAGAGAGTTGGGGAGTGCTGGCTGGGGGAGGTTCTGCAGCCAAAGCTGTGATTCTTGTGGAAGCCCAAGGAACTGTGCCCTGTTTGTCAGCAGGAACGTGAGGCTGTGGCTGTTTGGGGTCTGTCACTGGGGGATTCCTCTTCCTGCTGGGAACTGGGTGTTTTGATGCACATGGGGTCCGTGTGCTCCCCCTGTGAGCAATCCAGGGCTGGGGATGCTGCTGGCCTTGGCTGGCCTGACCCCCCAGCTGCCTCTGCCTGCTGAGGAGTGAGGTAAGAAGATCAAGTTAAAAAAAAACAGGCCCAAAAAACCCCAATCACATGGCTCTGCATCACTCCCTGACTTCCCTCTGCGTGAGTCTCTGAACTCTTCCATTCCAAGTACAGGTAAACTCAGATGACTCTGGATTAAAGTCACCTGGGTAGGGTTTAGGTGGGGGATGGTGCTGCTGTGTCAGTGGGAACTGGCAGCCCCCTGTGCAGCCCTGTCAGAGCTGGGGGCTCTGGTCCCCTGGGTCTGGGGTTTGCCTGTGCCATGGGATCCTCTCCCAGCTTCCCAAACCTGGGGTGGTTAAAGGCAAGGACTAATCTCTGTGTTTGGTGTCTGCTTGTGGCTCTTTGGACACAATAAGGGATTAACTTGGTCTTTATCTAATTGGTTTATAACTCTGGGAAGGGAAAATCGCTTTGTAATGCATGAAACCTCTTAATAGAAACTCAGAGACTGGAGCTTTTGAGCATCCTTCGAAGTAAACTTGTACACATCTTGTCAATTTTAACTCTCTGTTTGCTGGAAATCGGCTGTTCTGGGTGTTAAGTTGTTGGGAACCAGAGGAAAATAAATATTACTGACTGGTTGAAAAGCCTTTTGTTATCACCAAGGAGGCTTTTCATCATTTCTGTCTGTGACTGTTCAGGAGTCTCTGAAGGTGTCTCAGGGCTTGGTCACCCCTCGGTGCTGCTGGAGAACAGGGTGTGGGGCTGGAGGATCCCCACATGTGCACTGTGTCTCTGGGCTGCCTGGAGAAGGGACAGAAGATGTTTCAGGCTGAAAATCTGCTTGTTTGCCGAGTTTCGGGGGAGTCTGGATGAGCAGCTCTGTCACAGGTGTCTGAGGCTGGGTGGGATGAATTCCCACCTCCGTGTCTGGAGCTGTGGCAGTGTCGGTGCTGCCTGTGCAGTTTGTGCTGCACGGATGGAGCTCTGGTGACTCAGGGTTTGTATTTTGGGACGCTCATGCCGAGGACGGGGGAAGTGTTTTTGTTGGGATTCCCCCCTCCCTGCCCCCAGTTCCCTCATTGCTCTCCCTTTTTCTTGCCCGGGTGGATTTCGGAGGGGCTGTTGCCCTCGGGATTGCCCAAGCCCTGCTCCAGCTGCAGACTGGCATTCCCAGGCATGGTCTGGGGGAGCCGCAGCAGCCGAGCCCCCGCTCCCCTCCCACAGCCTGCTGCGCTTGGGGTTTGTGGGGCCGGCCGGGGCAGGGCTGTCCCCTTGGCTCTCGGAGCAGGGAGGCTGTTCCCCAGCTCTGAGCCTCCATCTCTGGCTGCAAATGGGCATTTTTCATGTTGGTTCCCTCCGTGGCAGCTGAGCTCTGTCAGGGTGTCCAGGGGCCTCTCGGATGCGGTGGCCGGTGCTCGCGGGCAGTGCCCAGGTTGCAGAGGGAGCTGGGGGAGCATCGTGGCTCCCTGGCAAGGTTTTTTGGTCCTTTTTTTTGGATTTTCCTGTCCTCTTGTCCTATAAAGAGTTCTCCACCCAACTGCCCTTCCCGTTTTTGGTCTTGGTTGATAGTCTCTGATCCAGCTGCAGATGCCTCTTGCTGGAGCCCTCCCAGCCCCCTGGCTTTATTTTAAGGCCCCATTAATTAAAAGCAAATGAGTGGAATTTCTCTTGACAACCAAATTAATAGCAAATGAGATAATCATGAGCTGTGTCATTCGGGTGATGGAGCAGCTCATACAGGGCTCAGCCTGAAGAAAGGTGGCAGATCTGCAGGGCACATGGATCTCTCCTGTTGGAGGGGACAGGGTTGGGGCTGTGTCCCCTCCTGAGGGACAACTGGGGAGGGGACAGCTGGGGGTAGAGGGAGGGCAGGGGTGTGGGAGCTCCAGGGCAGGTTAGTGAAGACCCAATTTTTTGGGGGCATCTTCTGTGTCCCCAGGGTCACCGTGTCCCCCTGCAGAGGGGACCTGGCTGGGAAGGCTGGGGGCCTTGGGGGCAGAGGGGAAGCTCTGCCCAGGCAGAGCAACCCAGGCAGCTGTTCTGGGCTGGAGACCACCCGGTGCCCCCCATGGGTGAACAGCAGGGGCTGGGGATGTGAGAAGGTGCCCTCTCCACATCTTGGGCTACCAGGTGGCTTTCTTGGTGGCCAAGGAGCCCTGAGCTCCTCCGGGGCTGGAGGAGCAGGACAGGGGCAGAGCAGCAGGTGACGTGGGGCAGCTGCTCTCGAGGTGCAGCCCCCCAGCCCTGCACACCCACAGATGCTCTGTGGGTCCCCACACATGCTGGTTCCTTCCACGGGGACACAGCGGGAGCACCTTGTCCCCATCCTGGCAGCCTGATCAGCTTTAGAAACACAAATCAAGGCCGTGAGAGCAGCCTGTGACTGATTCCTGGTTTAGTTCCCACCTCCGGGGCGCTATGCAGGATGTTTCCTTAGGAACGTGCATTTTCCCTGCTTTTCCTGGACTCGCAGCTTGGCACGTTGTGCCTCTGCCTGCAAAGCCCGGCTGGTCCCACCTGAGGATTCCGGCGGCGATTCCCGGCTTGGTGTGTCCTGGGCTGGTGGGGCAGCGCTGGGAGCGGTCCCTGCCTGCGGGGAGGAGAGCGAAGGGGGGAGAGCGAAGGGGCAGAGGCGGTGCCAGGACCTGCTCCTGAGCCATCGTTTCCGGGAGAAATTCCGGAGTCTTCCCCAGGAGCATCACTGCCCGCTAATAAACTATCCAGCACATTCCTGGGAGAGTGTGCGGGCTCTGGGATACATCTGGAGGCTTTGTAACTTGCTGGAATGATGATGGGCAGCCCCGTGATTAAAGAGCTCTGATTAACACACAAACCTTGTTTCTAATGAACGGGATTGGGAGGGTTTGGGAAATTCAGCTGGCGTATAATGAGGTTACTCCAACAAATCGCTCGGATATCAATTACTTTGCCAGGGAAATGTCGCCTGCTTCCTCTTTGTTTGCAGTAAACTGGGATCCAATTAATTTGATGTGGTTCTTGCTCCTCGCTGGCGCCGCCGTGGCCCCGGGTGGGTGGTGGGGCAGGAGCCAGGCCAGGGAAATCCCTGCCCCTCGGGGACAACATCGCAGCCCCTCCTGGTGCTCCCAACGAGCCGATGCCCCTCGGAACCCGAGGGTCGGGCAGCCGGGCCGGTCCCTGCCGCTGCCCGGAGCCTCCTCCGGCTGCAGGAGGATAAATTCCATTTTGCCGGCAATCGCCTCCCCCCGCCGCGCTCCATCCTCCTTCCCCGCAGGGAGGGAGCGAGGGAAGCAGCCGAGGGTGCGGGAGCTGAATCCCAGGAGCTGGAAGGGAGGGCAGAGTCGCGGCGGGAGCGTGCGAGGGACGGTGCCCTCGGGAAGGGCTTCGGGGGTCGGGACTGCCGCTGGGGCTGGGCAAGGGTCGAGCTGCAGCGTCGGCGCTGGGATGTGCGGGGGGGCCGCGGGCGCTGCGGTCCCGGGGGACGGGGCAGCTCGGCATCCATCGCGGCTCTCCCAGCCCCGGATGCTTCCACCGAGCTCAGGAATATTAATGACGCCAACATAGGGGATCCAGGGAGGGAGCAGGAAGCGTTGCCAGTTGTGGAGCAGAACCCACCCCAAATCCAGCAGCAGTGCACGAAGGCCCTGCGCGGTCCCTGGGCATGGTGTGGCTTTGGATGGGCCAGAGAGGAAAGGCTGGTGTGAGCTCGGGCTGGGCGCTGTCACTTCGTGCATTCGAGGTCCTGCTCACCTTTCCAGAGGGAATAAATCAGCACACTTTTGTCCTTGTGGGGTTTTCGCACCCCATCAGGTGTTGGGTGTGAGGCTCTGGGGTGGGGGTGTTTGGGGGGCTGCTGCCGTTCCCCAGCCCCCACAAGCACTGACTCAGCAGTGTGGTGGAGCCCTGCATCCTTCCCCACCCCTTCGGGCCGGAGGGGATTCATGGGCTGACCCAGCCCTTGGCATCCCTCCTGCCCTGGCTGCCAGCGGGGCCGGGGCCGCGGGGCTGCCCCGTGGCATCTCGCCCTCGCCCCGGCAGGATCAGGGATGCTCCGATCTGCTGCCGGCTCTCGATGGCCTGGTTTCCAGCAGCGCTGTGGAGCTCGGCAGCTGTTGGTGGCAGGAAGGGAGGGGGCCCGGGGGTCCCCCCAGATGTGCTGCCCTGGCACCCCCAGCCCCGGAGGGTGGGGGGCACCTGCAGTGGCTGGGGCAGCACAAGGTGGGCTCTGACCTGGCTTTTACCCCCCCTTGTGTGCCCCCTTCTGTGCCCACCCTGCTTCACAACTGCTAATTAATCAGCATAATTAGCCAGATGCCGCATCTATTTTTAATCAGCTTTGGAAGATAGAGTCTTCCTTCTGCTCCGTGCTCACCCCCGGGCTCTCCCGGGGCAGAGTGGGGCTTAGTCAGGGACCCTCCGGTGGGAAATAAGTTGTTATTCCCCTTCGTGCCCCTGGGAAGGGGGTGGGATCCCTCCTGGGATCCCCAGCCGGAGGATCATCCCCCAGAACTCCTTGGCGGAGTCTGAAATCCCAGCCTTTGCATAATCCATCAGGGATGAACGGGAAGGATGGGGGAAGCAGCTGTCAAGGTGGCGTTGGGCAGCAGCTGGGAAAATCGCAGGAGGAGGAGCCAGGGAAAAGGCTGCGACAACATTCTGAGAAGGCAAAAAGGGGGGGTGTCCCCGTGCTCCCGGCAGCTCCTGCCCCCGCCGGGGGTGGGATGGGATCTCCCGCTGCTGAGGGATGCCTGGAGCCAGCCCTGGCTTGGGAAGCATCACCTTGGAGAGGGCTGCAGGGGCTGAAAAACAAAGTTTGCTCTGAAATTGTTGGCTCTGCGTGGTCCTGGCCAGGTCTAGTTGGGTTCCCCACGGGGAGGAAGGGCTGGAGGGAAGCCCCTTCTCTGGCTGTGCTGGCCAGATGCCCAGGCAGTGCCACAGGGGTAGAGGAGAGGATGCTCTGCCAGCAAAGACTCCTGAGTGGCATTTGAGGGACAGTCATAGCCGTGACTCACCATGACCAGAGCGGTGTGTTGGCCTTGACTTTGTGCCCGGGGTGGTGTCCAGCTGCCTGCCGTGCCCCGGCCCGTGCCCTGCAGCTCTGGGGCCCTGCTCCCCTCCTGCCCTCTCTCACGGGGGTCCGACACTTCCCCCCCTAAGCCCGGACATCCCCCAGCCCTGCCTGGTGCCCCAGGTGCAGTGTTTGGCCGTTCATCTCCCTGTGCCAGCCTGCAAGTGGCTTCTTGGAGCCGTGTCCCTGGGGAGCCTGGGATGGTGCTTGGCAGCCCCCGCCCTGCCAGGCCCCTCTCGGTGGTGCCCAGCTGAGCCCCTCGGCCCCGCACTCGCTGCTCAGGGTGTTCACACGCAGCTGGAGCCGCTGCCTGAGCCCCAGCAGCGTCATCCTGCACGATGCTGCTGCTCCAAACCCCCCCGGGATCCCTGCTGGGGAGGAGGAGGAGGAGGAGGATGTGTCGCCCGCACACATCCCCCTCGCCTCCAGTTGTTGTGGGCTGAAGAGAGGCATTTCTGTAGCCGCGTGCCGTCGTTTCTGTAGTTTCCCTGACACAGCCCCCCGTGCTGCTCCGGGGGGGCTCTTCCCACCGCTCCCCGCTCCGCTTCTCATCCGTATGGAACGGGGGTCTCCTGGAGCCACGTGCTCGGCGCGGGCCGAGCCCCCGGCCTGTCGCGCTCGCTGTCGATGAGCCCCGCGGCGTTTGTGCGGGGCCCGGGGCGCTGTGCGGGGATGGGGCGATGCTCCGGGCCGCCGCCGGCGCTCCCGTGCAGCCGGGGATGTGGGAAAGGCCGTCTCAGGACACGCTGCCTCTGGTTTTCAGGGGTGTTTCACTACAAAGCCCGACAGCTTTGATGTTCCCTCTCCCCCTGACCCCCGCTCAGCCCCCGAGGAGCTGCCCTGAGCGGGGGCAGCCGCCGAGGCGTTTCCCTCCATGTGAGTCGCCCGAGCCGGATCGGAGCCGTAAATCCCGGCTGTGTCCTGCCCTCAAGGGCTCTCCCTCGCCCCCGGCGGTGTTTCTGAGCCACCTCCCGGGCCGCGGGGTCTGTCCTCACGCAGCCCAACATCTCCATCTGCTCCGCGGCTCGAAAAGCTCCGGGATTTAGCGCGCTGGGGCGGGAAGGCGCTGCCGGTCCCTGCGCTCGCAGGGGAGGGACACGGGGCCGGCTGTCACCGGGGACAGCTGCTGCCACCAAACCGCCTCCAGCGCTGAGCAGCAGTTCCCGGGGCAGGGTGAGGTGTCAGGATGGTGTGTCTGACCTCACCCCTCCCGGGATCCCCCCGGAGGACAGGGAGTGCAGGAGCTGCTGCCGTGTGCGGGGCTGGGATGGCCGGGATGGCCGGGATGGCAGGGATGGCAGGGATGGCAGGGATGACAGGGATGGCCAGGGATGGCAGGGATGGCCAGGGATGGCCAGGGATGGCAGGGATGGGCAGGGATGGCCAGGGATGGCCAGGGATGGCAGGGATGGCCAGGGATGGCCAGGGATGGCCAGGGATGGCCAGGGATGGCAGGGATGGCCAGGGATGCCAGGGATGGCCAGGGATGGCCAGGGATGCCAGGGATGGCAGGGATGGCCAGGGATGCCAGGGATGGCAGGGATGGATGGCCCTGGGGCCGCTCAGCCTCTCTGCTCCTGTCCTAAAACAGCTGGATGCACGAGGGGTTCAATACCCACAGGTTTTTGGGTATTGAGGGTCACTCAGAGCCTTGAGGGACACGGGAGATGATGAGCTGGGAGGTTTGTTACCCCCTTGGTACAGAAGTCTCGGCTCCTCCAGCTCCACCCCACTCAGCCATCACCCACAGCCTCCCCCTGCTCTGCCCCAGCTGTGCCACTGCCCTGTGCACTTCCACCGCAGCAGCATCTGCCACATACCCCAGAAACACCAAAACAGCCTGGTAGTGTAATTTTTTTATGGCAGTTCAGATTGTAGAGCAGCACAGGCCTCTGGCTGAGGGTGTCGTTCCCTGTCCTGCGGCAGTGGGTGGGCACGGGGGTCTCCCCTGGGCGCTGGGATGGCTGAGGGTGCCTGTGAAGGCAGCAGCTCCCCAGGCCAGGCCCTGCTGGGGGCTGAGCATGAGGCAGGAGCTGCCACCCGTTCCCTGGGTATAAATAGCATCCCCTTGCAGCATGTAGGCTGTTCCCAGTGACACGAAACCCAACAGCCTGTCCTTGGAGCAGCTGGTTTTTGGGGGCGGCGGGGGGACGGTGTCTGTGTTGCCAGAGAGGGCTGGCTGTTCTTTGTATTCCAATGGTTATGGCTTGAGGAACCCTGAAAAGGACCTGGCAGAGCCACAGGAGCAAACGCTCCAGAGGAAAAGAGGCTTCCTGAGGATGGAGGGGGCTGGGTGAAGGACAGGGACCCCAGGGTGGCTGCTGGAGGTGTGGGAGGTGACAGGGACACCATTAGCAGAGGCTGCAGTGGCTGGAGGTGTTGCTTGGGAAGATGCAGCACAAGTGGCCCCAGGACCCTCACTGTGACCCTCACCATGGCCATCACCAGTCCTTGGGGCTGGCACCACGTCCTTGCTCTTACGGAGGAAGGAAGAACAGCGCTGGTGTCACCATGTCCTGCCCTGTGGCCAAGGCTGGACTGGACCCACATGGCTCCTGTTCCCAGCTGCTGTGGGATAGGGGAGTTACAGGAGGGCTCTGTGTGTGTGGATTGTCTCTGGCTCACTTTAAGGAGTAAACAATGATTTTCTTTCTTTTACCTATGATTCTATGAACCATTTATCTGGTGCAGCTGCTCTGCAGCAGGTGTGGGACAGGTGGAAACCTGCAGACTCAGGAGCAGCATCGGCAGGGGGCACTGCCCTGTCCCCTGGCTGTGGCACACAGGTGGCCTCCAGCCACAGCACACACTGAGCCACAGGCCTGGATTCACCCCAGGAGTGCTGCCTTCCAGGAATTGTGTCCAGAGCCCAGCCTGGCTCCCCAGGGACGAGCGACCGCCCAAGGCAGGGGGGCAGTCCGGGGGTTGCCACAGAGCCCAGACTGGGAGTGTTCACTGCAGAGCCCTGGGGGTGTCACTGTCCCCGCAGCAGCCTGGCAGGACCCGCAGGGCCTGGGGCTTCCAGCCTGTGTCTTGGCGAAAAAAATACATCAGCTTGTGGGATGTGTTACATAAACCAGGGAAAGACATGGTCTGTGGGTACGGGAGGAGAGAACCTGGCAGGGAGGCTTGGAGCGTGCCTGAGCCACTTCCAAGGAGAATTGGGCAGAAATTCTGCTTTCCACAGGCAAAACCTTCCTCTGGATAAAGACCAGCTCCTGAGTGCTGGCTGCTCAGGGAACAGACACACGTGAGAGAACTTGGTGTCTTTCTTCACTCTTTATTGTGTAAAAATAAAGTCAACAATTCATGTAATCCCAGCAGTAAAATGGAAAAAGCATGAGAATCCGTAGAAACAGTGCATTGTCAGAACTGCCGATGCGGGCCGGATGCACAGGGTATCAGAACCCGTTCAAATCCCAAAAGAGACAGAGCCAGAATAGGAAAAATGTACAGCTTTGGTTAGCAAAATAATGACAAATTAAGATACATTAATCTCTCCCCTACTGTACACTATGTACATGTGTTGACATCACACCCTTTCATGGTTTTTTGGCAAATCCAACGCACCTGGGGCTGGAGGTGAAACCTGTGCCATGGTCTCGTTGTTCTCAGCAGGCTGTGCTTGTCGCGTCGCCGATGTGAGCAGGGGCTTGGGAGGAACAGAAATTAACTCACGGTGCTTTGGGGTTTTTCTTGTAAAAAGAGCACAGTTGAAGATGCGCTGCCCTGAGCCCCGGCCGTGCAGGTGTCTGGCTCTGGGGTGTCACTGCCTGTGCCAGGTCCCCAGACCGGCGGTGACCGGGCTGGCTCTGTGCTCCTGGCCGGGTGGCCGTGACCCTCCCGGCTCCGCACGGACCCCTCCGCGCCGCACGTCTCTTTGCCGCATCTTTGGAGTTGGTCGGGAGGCTCTGGAGCCCTGTGTGAATTCTCTGCCTCAGCCTCCACTGCCGCCCAGGGCAGCCCTGGGTGGGCAGGGAGGGGGCTGGGGGTGATTTCTGCAATCTGTAGTACAAACCAGGAGTTTAGAAAAGGAAACCATACAAAATGCATCTGTTATCTCAAAATACGCTTCTTTATCTCTTTTTATCCCGCAGAATCTCAAAGCACTTTTTTTTTTCCTCAGGGAGCACTGATAATTCTATATTTCTTTTATCTTCATAAAAATACCTTTTTTTTTTAATTGGTAATAAACTTCCCTTTAGAGTAAGAGAAATAAGAGAGTGTATTATCAAAAGCAGAAAGGCTTCAGACCTGTCAGTGGGAGTTGGACTTGAGGGGACGGTAAAGGCTGTTTGTCACCAGGTACGGCGCGTAGGAGGCCTCGGGGGGCTGCAGGCGGCGGGGCCGGGGGTACCTGAGTGCGGCAGGTCGGGGAGCGGGGCCAGTGGGGGGCCCGCCGGGGGTCCCGCCCGGTGCCCACCGCAGCCCGGGGCTATGGCTGTGGTGCTCGGGAGCAGCGCCGGCCGGGGCAGGGGGCACTGGGGCTCACTGGGCAGGGGGGTCTCCGTGCCCCGGGGGTGGCAATGGAGGGGTTGCCCCCTCCGGGGGGTCCCAGCCGCTGTCACAAGCCCGGCTCAGGGCACTGCTGGGGGGATGCTGCAGCCTTGCCCCCGCTCCGGGGGCACCACCCTCCGGGGTGTGCTGGCTGGAGAAAGGGGAGCCCTGGGGGGCTCCGTCCGGACCCTGCAGCCTTTTTAAGGCGCCAGTGCCCGGGGGAAGCGGCGGCGAAGCAGGGGCCGGGCTCGGGGGGCGGCGGGGGGGGCGCAGCCGCGCCAGGCCAAGGCACGCAGGCGTTGAAGGACGTTGGCAAGACAGAAACCGGAGGGCCGTGGGGCTGCCGGGGCATCCCCGCGCCCGGGGCAAGACGGGTGGCTTTGTTCTCAGTTGGTTTTGCGCAAAAAAAGGAGGAAACAAACAAAAAAAATAAATAAAAGAACCCGCTGAGGAGGTTTCTCTCGCTTGTCCGTGGCTCTAGTTGAGCTGGCGACAGGCCTCGAAAGTCCACTTGGTGGCCCCGCCGTAGATGTCGATGTTGGCCTCGGCCCAGGCGATGACATTCCCCGCGAGCGCCTTGGAGCTGCAGGTGGCCAGCCCGTACACCTCGCCGGGGCTCAGCTTGCGGTCCCACACGTTGAAGTGGGCCAGCTCCCCCACGAAGGCCTGCGTGGCGTCGAACCCGCCGCCCAGCGTGTCCTGCGGGGCAGCCGCTGTCACCGGGGGCACGCGGCGGGCCGGCCTGTCCCTGCCCTCGGGTGCGCCCGGCCCAGTGGGACCCCTCAGCCGCCCCCCAGCCGCCCCCCGGCCCTTACCTGCTCCTGGCCCAGCACCAGGACCCCCTGGGGCTTGATGGGGTGGTAGGGGGCCAGGTTCTCGCCATTGCCCGTCTGTGTGCCATCCTGGTACGCTTCCCACACGCCGTCCCGCGTGGTCCAGGTGACACAGATGTGGTGCCACTTGCCGTCGTTGATGACAAAGGGCAGTTTGGCCACCTGCGGGCAGTGGGTCAGGGTGATGCACACAGGGGTCCCCCACACTATCCCCCCCCATCCTGTCCCTCCCTGCCCAGCACCCTCCGCGCTCCCCGGGGCTGTACCTTGTCATTGATGAGGATCTCCATGGGGTTGTTGCCCCACTCGATGAGCACCAGCTCGTTCGCCTGGCCGGGCACAGCGTAGGAGAAGGGGGTGCCCATGCCAGGGGAGGCGTTGGACTTGATCCACATGCAGATGCTGAAGGCGTACATCTCGGGCAGGCTCTTCTTCACCTTGGCGTACATGTAGTTGGTGCGCAGGGGGAAGGTGAGCTGGAACCTGTCCGGGGGCCGGTTGTCCTTCTGGCCTGTGGGAGCGGAGGGTCGCTGGGCTCCGGCCGGGTCCCCTCTCTGCCCCTTTGGGGGATCCCCCCTCCCCTCCCCGTTATGTAACGGGCCTTGAGATGGCAGCGAGGAGCAAATCCCTCCGGCGCCGCACGGCTCCCTAATCCCCGGGGCGGGCAGTGCCCGCAGCATCCCCGGCGGCAGAGCCCGCGGGCACCGCCTGCCCCACCGAATAGCGCTTGGGGTTGGGAGGGAACTTAGAGATCGGCCAGTCCCGAGCCCCTGCCAGGGGGCAGTGCAAAGCTGGGGCCGAGGGGCCGCTCCGGGGGTGGCAAATGGGGCGGGCTCGGCAAAGCCGCCCGCGGGGCAGCGCCCGGTCCGCGCTGGCGGGGGGAGCTCCGGACCCGGCCCGGGGGTCCCGGGTGGGTGGGCAGCGCACGGTACCTTTCTCCAGGTCGCTGATGCGCTGGTGCAGCGAGGTGAGGGTGCTCTCGATCTTGCCGCGCTCCTCGGATTCGTTGCGGGGGCTGAGCTTGCCCTCTTCCAGGCTGTTCACCCGCGACAGCACCTGCTTCTCCAGGTCGTCGATCTTGTTTTGGAGGATGTCCTTCAGGTTGTTGGTCTGGCTGGAGGAGTTCATCCTGCTGAACTGCTGCAAGGGGCGAGCAGAGGAACAGGCTGTTACTGCCGGGCAGCGGCTCCCGATGCCCGGCTGCGCGGGTGCTCTGATGCCCAGTTCCCGATGCCCGGCTCCCGGTGCCCGGCTCCCGATGCCCGGTTCCCGGTGCCCGGCTCCCGATGCCCGGCTCCCGGTGCCCGGCTCCCGATGCCCGGCTCCCGGTGCCCGGCTCCCGATGCCCGGCTCCCGATGCCCGGTTCCCGATGCCCGGCTCCCGATGCCCGGCTTGGCGGCTCTCCCGGTGCCCGCTCCCCGGGTCTCCTCGCGTACCTCCAGGTTTTCCAGCCGGGTTTTCAGGGACTGCAGCGTCTGTCCCAGCTGGCTGAGGGTCTCGGCGGCGGGCGGCCGCGACAGGTCGCCCATGGTGTTCTTGGCGAAGCCCTTCCTGCCCTTGGCCTCGCCGGGCAGCTCCAGCACGCTCTGGCTCTCGCAGCGGCCCAGCTTGGCCGTGAGCTCGCGGATCGTCTCCTTCTGGTTCATGATGGTCTCCTTCTGCTGCAGCACCGTCTCCCGCAGCTGCAGCACGGTGCCCTTCAGCTCCTCGGCCGAGCCGCTGCCCAGCGCCGAGGCGGCGCACACGTCCCCGTCCAGCGGCACCGAGGTGCAGATGAAGCGGGTCTGCCCCAGGCCCTGCCCCAGCGCCGGCCCCGCCAGCGCCAGCACCAGCACCAGCACCGGCACCGGCACCGGCACCGGCACCGGCACCGGCAGCAGCGGCGGCGGCGGGAGGCGGCGGCTGCCGGGCGGCCCCGCGGCCATGGCTCCGCTCCGCTCGGCTCCGCTCGCCCCGGGCCGGCTCCGGCTCCGCTGCGGCGCCGCCGCTTTTATAATGCCCGGGCGGGGCCCGCGGGACGTCACGGAGCGTGGAATCCCGGCCCGGGGGGGTCCCGCGGGGAGGGGGCGTGAGAGCGAGCGAGTGTGTGAAAGCGAGTGTGAGAGAGACCGTGTGAGTGTGAGTGTGCGAGTGCGTGTGTGTGTGCGGGGGGGCCGCGGGGGCGCGGGAGTGGGCGGCGCGCGTGGGTGGAGGAGCTCGCGCAGCGCGGGGGAGTGTGCGGGGGTGTGTGTGCGGGGAGCGAGTGTGCGCGTGTGCGGGGCTGTGCGGGTGTGTGAGAGGGTGTGCGTATGTGTGCAAGGATGTGTGTGTGCAGGAGTGTACGTGTGTGTGTGCGGAGGGGGTGTGTGCGGGGAGCGCGTGTGAGCCTCTGCTGGGCTGTGCGTGTGTGTGCGGGGGAGGCGTGTGTGTGTGGGTGTATGTGTGCGTGCGAGGAGTGCGTGTGCACGTGGCTCTGTGTGTGTGTGTGTGCGGGGATGGTGGCACAGCGCTGCGCGTGCGGGGATGGTGGCACAGCGCTGTGTGTGCGGGGATGGTGGCACAGCGCTGTGCGTGCCGGGATGGTGGCACGGCGCTGTGTGTGCGGGGATGGTGGCACAGCGCTGTGCGTGCCGGGATGGTGGCACGGCGCTGTGTGTGCGGGGATGGTGGCACGGCGCTGTGCGTGCCCGGGGCCGTGGATGGGTCCGGGTGTCTGGGAAGTGCCACCGACGATGCCCGTGCGTGGTCCGGGAGCAGTGGCCGGGGCAGCTGGCTGGGTCAGTGCCGTTCCCGTGCCCTGCCCGGGGCTGCCCCTGCAGGACCATACACAGACATCCCGGGACTCCGTGGGGAGGTCACGGGTGGGCTGTGGGGCTGCCGGCCCTGCTGGATGCTGCTGGAGCATGGGCAGCCCCCAGTGGCTCCGTGTGTGTCCCAGGGATAGGGTGCCCCCCCCCGTGCCCGGCTCTGCTGTGGGCACAGTCACTGCTTTGCTTCTTTTTTAATCCGGGTAAAAGCCTCCCAGGTAAGAGCTGGATCTGTCCCTGGTGGGAATAGCTCGTGGCTGTTGGAATTGTCGCCCTTCTCGTCTCCAGTGCTTCAGTCAAGGCTGATTCCCCTCCAGCCCCGGAGCAGTGAGTGTGCAGTGTCCCCTGCCCGTGTCCCAACGTCCTGCCCTTGGCCAACACACCTGAGCATGAGTGGGACCGTTCTGGCTGCCCAGCCCCAGGTCCCTGAGCTTCTCCTGCCTGGTGGTTTTATCTTTGGCTTCTCTCCATGGTGTGGTGTCACGTGTGAAATACCTGACCTGGAGAGCAGGCTGTGGGGGTGGATGGTGGAGTGTGGTCCCCTCGGCTCAGCTCACGGCTTGGCCCGCCCAGTGCTACGGCAGCACATATGGCTGGAGTATTTACATAATGCCAAGTTATCCTGTGAAATATGAAGCAATTAATTTTGATTAGTGAAGTGGGTCAGTAAAATACAAAGGCTTTCAGTCCACGGATCTGCAAAAGATAAAACACGACTACTCCATGGTCCTTTCCCCTTTGATCTCCTCTCTTGAGTGGGCCTGAGGAGTCCTCACCAGGGCTGGAGCACCCCGAGCTGCTCTCAGTGTAATGGGATTTGGTGCCTTTTCTGTAGCAGGTGTTTATTCAGCCCCTAGAGGTTTGTGCCCCACTGTCTTAGCATAGAGTGTTTCCTTCTCAAAGGCACTTCAGCTGCCCTTGGGAAGTCTTTTCTCCATCTAGCTGTGCTCTGTGGGTTATAGTTAAAGCAGCATTTTATGGCCAAAGCCAGGGGCTTGGGGTTGGCAGCAGAAAGAGGATAACAGGTTGGTAAACCCTCTGATGCTCTGCTGTGGCTGGGTCTGGCCAGCCAAGGGAATCCAGGGTAGCACTGGGACAAAAGAGTCCAAGAAGTCTGGACCTGTGCTGGGATGCTCAGCACCTCTGGGCACCTTCTTGGGCATCCTGAAGTGCTTTGATTGCCATCTGCATCCAACCTGTCCCAGCCCTCATGGAGGCTGCAAAGAGTTATTTCCTCATGCTCCTGAGTCTCACTGCTGATCCTGCCCCACGCAGTTCAGAGCCCCTGAAAGGCATGAGGAGTTCACCTGTGGTGCTGCTCACCTCTGGAGCTGCTCACTTGTTTTGCTGCATGAAATTCTCATTGAAAATCTGCATTTCCATTCGGTTTTCCCTTCTGGCTTTATTGTCCTGGTTACTGTGCCTGCTGTTGGCTCTCTGTGCTGTACAGCATTTCATTGTGACAGGAATGGGGCAGAAGGGACATAAGGAGGGGACAGACAGGATGGGGTTTACTGGGCAGACTAGTCTCCCTTCCATGCTTTTTTGGTTTGGGTTTGGCTTTTTTTGCAAAGGGATGCTATGGAAAAGGCTGAAAAGACTGCAGGTCTAATCCTTCTGCCACAGGCAGGAACGCAACCCAAAAATAATGTTACTGCAGGCAATAGAATTACACCAGTGTAAACCAGTCTGAGAGGCAGCAGAGTCGGGTCCCACTTCTGTTAACATCTGCACCGTATTGGCAGGGCTGTGCGTGTCACTGAACCAATTTACCTCGGAATCTTTTGTCATCCATTGCACATTATGCGGAGATGAGACCAAGGTGACAAATGCAATAAAATAAACACTCAGATACTATGGTGATGGAGGCCACGGAAAAGCCTGGATAGGAAAAAACAACAAAGCTGCGCTACAAGAGATAAGCAAAATAACCCCCGTGGCTCCTAATGCAAAGAAAGAACTAGAAAATATGATCAAGATTTTAGCTTTCCCAGAATCACTGAATCATGCAGTAGGATCTGTTATTGCTTCTGTAGATTTAGGAGCCCTGTGGCTGTAATGGAATAATGGAGCCCCTATTATTTTTAACTCTTCTTTTGCCTCTTCACAAGCACTTGGTAGCAGCTGATTTATGGCTCTATAGCTGAAAAGAGCTGAGCACAGCTCTCAAGGACCCTCAGAGATGATTTAGCTCTGAACAGGAGCCAGCAGGCACATTTGTATTTGTGATGGACGAGGATCATTGTGGACAGCCTGGGGTACTCCCTTCAGGGCCCAGCAGCTCTGGCTGCCTGTGCCCTCTGCCAGCACAGAGGTGAGGGGTGTAAATATTCCGTCTGGTTGACACTAACCTTTGTGTGGGGACAGCAGAATTACAAATGCAGAAAGGACAGTTTTTAAAGTGGACAAATCTCTTTAATCCCAGGAGCTGTGGCCCCAGGGACCGGGCAGTGGAAGCTTTCTCTCCTGCTTGTGCAGCCTCCTGTACGTAAACCATCTCCTGTGAGGTGATGCTGACTCCGCATTTAAGTCTCCTCTGCCTAGTGGGAACAATATGATCCATTATGGGATGGAGTCAGTTTTGCCATGGGAAATAGCAACGGGTACATTTCTCTGAGTGAGAAGCACAGCTCCTTTTGCTTGTGCATGGAGCTGCTGGTTGTGCCCGTGTTGTCACTGAGGTTCCCGGAGGGATCATCCACTCCAGCCCCTGGCCATGCACCCCCAGCCCCAATGGGCTCCAAGCAGGATGTGGCAGTGGCTATGAGGCGGTTTTGTGGGGGTTTGGTTTTTTTTAATATAAAGGCTTGTTCTCAGGGAAATTGCAGCAAGGACAGTCTCTGGTCACAGCACCCCTGGCTGTGCAGAGCCCAGATGTGAGGGGAGCAGGATCCTCTCCAAAGCTCTTTCCCTTCTGCAGATGACCAGGTGTAGGGAACCAGCCCTCAGCTCTGAGCTGCTCTGTGAGTCTGTTTGAGAATAGTGTGTATGCAGAATATTTTTCTATTGTGCCTTCTAAGCTGTACAGCTGTCACTGGAGCAGCCCGGGCAGGGGTGCAGCCAGTGCAGATGCCACATGTGAGCAGGAGTATTCCCGTCTGTGACAGACACTTTGGATTGGAATTGGGAATTCTGCTGCATTTTGCTGCAGTCTTCCTTTGCAGATCTCTCCCTCTCTGTTTGTCTCCCTCTCTCCCTCTCTCACACATTCACTCTCTCCCTTTTCCCCCTTCCTTTTCTTTTACTGTTCTCATCTCAAAAGTCAGTTTCCCCCTAAATTGCCTGACATTTACACCCAGTGAGAATGAGGACTGTGGTCTCTGTACTAGTAGGTTTCTGTGATGCTATAGGGACATAGCTCCTTTCATTACAAATAATTAATTTAGCTCTATATTGCATAACATCCTAAAAAGCTTTCTAGGGCAGTCTCATGCTAGCTGGATGCACAGTTCCTATCAATATTACATTACATTTGGGTACAACAGTTATGAAGTTTCATTAAAAATTTAATTTGTGGTTTAAAACTGCAGCATTCCCTTAAAAGTGTAGCAGAGAAACCATTCTGGCTGCTGCAGGGCTGAGCTTGCATTAGCCAAAATTGCAGGGAGAGCTGCAGAAGGGGCTCGGGATGGTGGTGATAATCCCTGCACAGGAATCCAGGGCTGGAGCAGAGCGGAAGGGAGCTCAGGCTTGGCATCGGGGCTGTGCTGGGTCCCGCTGCGCTCCTGCCAGATGAGGGGTTTTATTTGAGTACAGAATTAACCCGTGTCTGTGCTCAGCCCAGAAAAGGCCTCAGCCCATCCTCGCTGCGCCCCACGGGTGCCCTGCTGGGGGCAGATTTGGGGGGAAGAAGCCCATAACACCCAAGGAGCACAGAATGAGGGGGGTGTGCCATGGGAGCTGCAATGAGAGGGGTGTGGGAATGAAT
>VWZG01007834.1:158373-219263 GCA_013396735.1 Grallaria varia
CTCCCCGGGCCGGGCCGCTGCCTGCGCCAGGTGCCGGCGCTGCGACCCCCGGGCCCGACCTTGCCTGCGGAGCGCCACCCCTCGCCGCCCCCGGCCCGCGCCCCCCGCCCGGCGGAGGGACCCCCGGCCCCGCTGGGTGCCGGGCTGGGTAGCGCCGCGCACGTGTCGGCCGGAGCTGCCCCGCCGATGGAGGCCGAGATGCTGCAGTCGCCTCTCCTGGGGCTCGGGGAGGAGGACGAGTCCGACCTGACGGACTGGAACTTGCCCCTGGCCTTTATGAAGAAAAGGCACTGCGAGAAGATCGAAGGCTCCAAGTCTTTGGCTCAGAGCTGGAGGATGAAGGACCGGGTAATGCCGCAGGGCACGGTGGGGTGTGCAGGAGGAGCAGTGCGGAGAGCGCTGGAGAGGCGGCAGCAGGAGCTCGGAGGGCCGCTGGACTGCAGCGCTGCTCCGTTTGCAGATGAAACACCGGGTGTTCGTCCCGTAGTTTGCGTCCCAGCCGTGTGGGATCGGGAGAAGCAAACATGCATATGGGTCAAAAGTACGGAGGTGGTGCTCGTGGGCCTGCACGCTCAGAGCAGCTCCATCATTTAAACCCTTACAAGGACATTTGATTACTTGGTGTCTTTCGGGGAAGCCAGTAAAGTGAAAGAGGTTTGCAGGAGCTCTGGGGCCCGGCGGGTGGATGGGGAGGCTCCGGGTGCAGGAGGACTTGCAGCTCCGTGGAGGTGCTCGGAAGCTTTGTGGGTTTGGAGTTTGCCACCAGCGTGTTGTGTGGGGTATAAAATGCAGGTGTCTTTGTGTGTGTGGAAACTGAAATTGTGGGAAGTTGGAGGCGGGAAATTCTTACTAGATGAAGCTCTTGTATTACAGTAGGAGCTTCCTCATGCCTGGGGACATGTTGTGTGTTTTACTGGCAACGTCAAGAGTGACAAAGAAAAATCCCAGCCGGGACTCTGGAATCCTCTGTTGCATCTCTGTGTCCCAACTTCAATGTTTAAGTAAAAAGCAAACAAAGCATCTAGGAAATGGCATGGATAATCATTTCCACTCATCCAGCTCTTGAAATCCACTCTGGGTTACAGGATTCCCTGGGTCCCAAAGTTGTTTTGCACGTACCTTTTTGTTTATAGATGTTTGTGGGTTTTTCTGGTGACCTAGTTTCCGTTATGTTTATGATCCCTCTTGTAATACTGTGGAATAACTTGTTGAAATCCACACTGTAATTTCTTCCCAGAGGCATTATGACCAGGCACAGGGATGCTGTCCCTGTCTCAGTGTTCCCAGAGGGCTGGTTACAGTTCTCAGAAGTTTTGGGAAGGCTCTGGCTGAACTAGAGTCATTTCCCTGAGGAGAATCATGTACTGAAAATGTGACTTGGGTTGAATTGAGCCATTTGGGTGTGATTCAAGGGAGAACAGACACCACGTTTGTGCTCTTTCTGCTCTAAAGGGTTTTGGCAAAGAAGAGATTTTCTCTAGGAGACTGTGGAGGTGTGATGAGCTTGCTTGTCTATTTTAGTGATCCCTCTGCCTTCCTGGGAAGCTTCCTGTTCACTTATTTCCTGATCTGCAAAGTTGTCTCTTTCTAATTCGGGAATGACTTTGACTGAGTTGAGGTGATCAATAGGTTGTGCTGCAGCAGCACAAGCACAGGGTGGGTGATCAGCAGCTTCTCCGGGGTTGGTGTTAAATGTTTCATAGCTTGTTATGGCCAAAGAGATTTGTTTTGATGAAGAGAGCAGAGCAGTGCTTAGGTATCACCACAGCCCAGCTCCTGCTTCCTGACTCCCATGGAGCTGCAGTTTCCTCCTCCCAGACTCTGTGCTGTGAGTGTCGTGCTTGTCATGACATCATGCTTGTCATGACATCATGCTTGTCATGACATCATGCTTGTCATGACATTGCTGCTGCTGGGAAGGACTCAGCAAGGTCAGGTCCTGGATCACTCCCGGAGATACTGAATCTGATTCTTGTAAAAGAAGAAAATAAAAGCAAAATCAGAATTTTCTCTTTAGTCCTTCTGTTTTTGCTGTCAGCCTTAGCCAGATAACTTTATACTGGGGTCAGTAGTGCTGCTCAGGTGTCATTTGTACCTGGGCAGCTGGATCAGGGATTGTTTGAACAAACTTGCTGTTGTGTGTAATTACTTCTTGTTTAAGAACAGGTGCATAGGAATATGTGGAAAGCACATAAAGACACATGAGAGAGGAGAAGCAGCTGATTTGAGAATGCTCAACCTCATTACTTTTAAAGCTTAGCAGTTATTTTGCATGTCTTGTCTTTTATTCCTGTCTTTAGCTGTCAGTGGCTGTCTGCTGAGCATTTGATGTGAGATACAAACACAGAACCTCATCTGGGGAAGGAAGGGCTCTGAGGATGGGGATGTTTGTTAAATATTTCCCTCCAGCCAACTCGAGTTTGGTTAATCCTGCAAATTAGTTCGTAAAATATAATCTGGTTTGACTCATGGTCCATGAGCAGGAGGTGGAAGGCAGCTTGCTCATGCTGCTGTTTTCCCACAGCCCAGATGGAAATGGCAGTTGGAGTGTGACAGGTTTGTCCAGGGAATGAGGCACCTGGATAAAAACCCAGGAACTTGGAGTTTGTGGGAGTTTTATTCTGAAGCACTTTGGAACAGTGGTGTGAGGGCAGACAGGCAGTAACCTGGCAGCCTGTGCTGTTGGGGTGGAAATTGACCTGCTGTTTACTTTTCCCCCTGTTTTGTTTCTTTTTCTGATCTCACTGAACTGCTTTGTTATGCTCTTTGGCACCATAAATTATTATTCCTTGTTTTAACTGTCCTCAGAAAGTTTCCTCTCTTTCCCTTTTCTTGCTTTCCAGCACTGATCCCCAGTGATCCAAATGTTGTGCAGCCATGTCGGTATCCACAGCCCCTGATGTTTGTCTGGAGCTGCTCATTCAACCAGAACCAATGTGTAGCCCCTTCCCTCCAGTCCAGTGTGGCTGATGGTCAGTCCCATTCCCCAGTTCCTTTGTCTCTTGGCCCCCTTTCCCACAAGCCGGGACTGCTGGACCTCAGGTGTGCTTTTGTCTCAGGGGTTCTATTGAAGGGGGAGGTACCTCTGGCTGTGAGCTGAGTGTGGAGAACATTCCCTTGTTTTGACTTTGATAAATGAACTTGTCACAGTGTAGGTTGGGGACCATCGGCTGTCGTTAAACACACCAGCCTGTCACTAAATGAAGACATTCTCAAAGGTCAACCAGACCAAGTCTCTGCGTGTCCGAGTTGCAGGTGAATCTGTCATTTCCCCCTGTGAATCATGAACACCACGAGCAGTGGCAGGTTTTGCCTTATTCATCGAGGAGTCCTGCGGAGCCATCTGAGCTCTACTGTAGTTATAGGAAATGATTCACTGAGATTTGGGAATGGAATGACTCTTCATCCTGCTTTGTTGCTCTAAAAACCCCAGAGTTTTTATGGTGTTGAAGGTTCTTTAGAAGGCAGAACTCTGGTAAGTGGGAGAATCGAATCAGCAGAGTAACGAGTGGTAAATCTGGAGGAAAGAACTGAGCATTCACTGGTGTCCCCCGCCCCTTCTCTACGAGGGCTGCTCTGAAAACATTTAATCCTTCCTCTCCCCCTTCCATGGACTGCATATGCCATCAAAGTGACACTGCTTTGATCTATTATTTATTTAAAGAATATTTTTAACACAAGAAGGTTGGAATTATGCTTTGTATATTGAATTAAATCTCAGCCTTGGTAGCAACTAAAGCATGTAACTTGATTTAAATGAAAAGACTCCCAAGTACACCAGGTTTTACTGACACGTTGATATTAAATTCAGAATATTTAAATTAAGAATTACTGTATTTATATTGATTTCAAAGATAAGCAGAGAGCAACAAAGCTGATTGTAATAGTTTTACTTCAACTTTTTTTTTCCTGCTGCCTCATAACTTGCTGAGTGAGAATTAAATCCTGTTTTTATGAGAAGAGGAATACACAATTAAGTTTCTCTGGAAATGCAGATTAAAGCAGGACTGCATACAAATGTGCTTAATTCAGACTAGTAGGGTGTACCTGTCTGCACAGTAAATCCCTGGAAGTGTCCGAGGCCAGGTTGGGCGGGGTGTGGAGCAACCTGGAATAGTGGAAGGTGTCCCCGCCCTTGGCAGGAGGTGGAATGGGATGGTCTTTAAGGTCCCTTCCAACCCATACCAGTCTGGGGTTCTGTGATTCTGATGTTCCATGTGTGGAAGGGAATTACTGAAGGATGGTGGTGGTGGAGGTTTGTGCACATCATTTCAGCTCGATCTCATCATTTCAACGTACAGAAGCTTCCCAGGTGCTGAAAGGACATGTCTGGGCTGCTGGTTGATCCTGGAGCACTTAGAGGCTCATCTCCCTGCCTCTTCTAAGGTGTGAGAGAAAGGGAGGGCCCCCTGAACTTCCTCTTCTCCAGGCTGGGCCTCCCCAGCTCCCTCAGCTGCTCCTGAGAGCTGGGGCCGGTGTGGGTCTCTGGTGGGTCAGTGGTTGAAGCCCATCCTGAGTCAGCAGTTCCTACCAGTGGTGATTGCAGCCCGGTGGGAACTGTGTGGGAGCAGAGGCTGCTGCTGCCTTACACATGGCTGTAAAACCAACCCAAACCCCAGCCCCTCCTCCAAGTGTCAGTGATGAGCAGTGTCACCTCACTGCTGGGCTTGTGTCTTCCCTCCCCTGGGACAGGGATCCGTTTGAACTGAAGTGCTGGGTATCGATTGGATGGGGGCAGGAGGCTGCTCTGTGTCCACAACTGGTTTATGTCTGAGCAAAGGGGACTTTGATTAACAGCCCTGAGTGTACATCTGGGCACAGACCTCGAAAGAGAAAGATCTCACCTTTATGCACCAGCAAGAAACATTGATGTCTCCAACTCAGTCATTCTCTTTCTCATTCTATGAATATTCTCCCTTCAGCTGAGTTCTGTAAAATGGACTCCATTAGCAAATGGAATGTCAGAAAATAGCTATATCTGTGTTTCTCCTTTGGAAAATGCAGTGAGAGAAATTTACCTATATATAACCTGCTTCTTTTTTACTCTCGGAAGCTGGGACAGTCTTGGGGGCTGGTGCTGCTCAGCCGTTGGGATTTGCAGAGGAGTCTGGCAATTATTGCTACTGAAAATCAACATCTATCTTGTGGTGGGTAGTTACCCCCTGCCCCCCCAGCATGTGTGGAGAAATTTGAAAGGCCTGTGAATAGTAGTGAAAAAATTACCCCTTGAAAGATACACATGGATGTGTTGCAGATTGCATACTTTAATTAAATGTGTGTCACTCTGTGAGGCTTTTCCTCTTATTTCTCAAGCGTGGCAGATGTCACCAAGAGTCAGTCGTGGTGACAACTGGGAAACATCTCTGCTGCCAACCACACCTGCTTGTCCTGGAATGTATTTTGGTAGCTGGGACACTGAAGGTTGTCAGAAGTGTTCTGTTAGTGCTTCTCTGGTTCTTCTATTTCTTCCCTCTGGCTGTGTGTGGTCAGAGAAACCCGAGGGCAGCAGCTTCCTCCGAGTTTCAGTTCTGGCTCTGTGGGTTGTGTTGGTTTGCTGGGAGTTTGGGGGTTTGGCTGTGTTTATCTCTCTGAGGTGTTGTGTTAATTGGCTTGCTGCTGTGCTGATCTTCACCCTTGGCCACTTCCAGAGGTGATTGTTGTCCTAGCGAGGCCATGGGTAACTGAGGGGAGTTATTGATCCTTCTGGGACTTGTAGCTGAAACTGGCATTGCCAGTAAGTTTGATAAACTTATGACGTGGGCCCTGTTCCTCTGTTCTTCTCTAAAGAATGTACTGTAGGTGCCTCTTTCAATGAATTATCTAATGAAGTAAACCCAGATCTGTGTTAATGACATCCTTTAATGCAAAGCCATGATGTGGGGTAGGTGCAATAGATGACAGAGGGGCTCAGGGTCCGAGGAACTCCTGTTTATCTTATTTTCCCAGTGGTTCTGCCAGTGACACCCTCACTAGTATTTTTATTTCTGTATTTGTATCTACTGTTTTACCCTTGCTGTGGTGTGGCAGGGTGGCCTGCAGCCAGAGCAGCTCTTGTTGAGTAGGGACTGGGAATGGAGGTGTAATTAGTCTAATTACTGTGGGAAGCCATGGGTTGGGTCAGGGCAGCCCTGTGCACATTTGGATGGAGCCCTGTGTTCCTGGATGTCCCCCTGCTTGACTTCCCTGTAGTCTGGTGAGGCCTCAAGCAGGAGCACAGCCTGCATGGTGGTTTGTTCCTCAGGACCTCACCCTTTTCTCCATGGCATAGCAGTAGGAAGGAGTGTCAAGCCCTTGGAGGGATGATGTGTTTGAGCCTTGGGAAGCAGGGGGACATTGTGCTGTGCCGTGTGCTTCTCAAACACAACCGACATCTCCATCTTTATGTTCCTGACACCTCACTTGAATTTATGGACTTGATCTCGCCCTGATCATTTTCTCCTACTTGCTCCTGTAAGCTCAGGAAAATTCCTCTTTTAAGAAGTTCTTGGAGTGTGGAGCAGCTGGCTGTGGCTCAGGGATTCCAGTGGAACGAGACAGCGAGTCCTGATCAAACGCGCCGGCTGTATCCGCTGTTATTGACTCCCTAAGGATCTGAGAGTGCCGTCTAGGAATGATTTGAAAGAATAGTTTGCAAGGAAGATCTGAAGCTGGAGTCAGTCAGTGCCTGGGAAGACTGACACCTTTTCAAGGCAGTGCCAGACAGGAGTGGGAATGTGGTGGAGCGATGGAGAGGAGCCGGTACAAATGCAAAGCAGAGCTGAGCTGAGGTGAGGAGGAAACCCATTGTCAGAGATCAGATGGAGAGTAACATCTAGAAAATGCCTGCTGATTCTTTTGCATGTTGTATAAAGAAAGATGATAGAAGTAAAAGATTTGCTTCTATTATTTTTCATTATTTTTTCGGAATGATTGGCAGGGACAAGGAAACACCAAGTTGGTTCTCTGCCTCCGAGGGTGGTTTGAAGGCAATGGCTGCTTTGCTGTGACAGGGGATCAACCTGCTCGAGTCTCTAGTTTTTGATCTTAAGGGCAGTTGGTCACACACGGTCACCTTTCATTTCTGAGAGCATCTGTGGAGCCGAGGTCACCGGGCCACAGCATGTCCGTGGATGTCACTCCCTGTCAGACTGAGGAGATGCACAGTGTTCCCAGAGCAAGGGAATAGGAAGTGTCTGTGGGTATCTGACAGTGCTAATTCAGCCGTGAGCTTAAGGAGTGCTTATAAAGTAAACAGTGAAGGAGCAGTTCAGGGTGTGTTTTATGAGGAGCTGCTGGCACGTCAAGCAGGGGTAGGAGTGGCGTTTGCTGTGCAAACGAACCTGTTGGACATAATAAACCTCTGAAGAAAATTCAGAGGGTTAGTGCTGAACACAGAGGTTAGGGAAGGAGAACAAACCCTCAGGAGGAGTTGATCTAGGAATCTAGAGCAGGCTGGCACACCAGGAGCCCACTGCTCGGGCTCCAGATGGCTGAAGACAACCTGCAGAGCTGTTGAATTATTAATGTTATCTGGAGGGATTTCTTTGCATTCTACTATTTTTATTGCTGTGGAGAAGCACATGGAGATTTTTTTTTCCATAACGATTTATTTATCTTAAACCTTACATTAAAAAAATTTCATTGAAACTGAAGGCTCTTCCTTTTTAGATGTTTTACGCTTGCAAATGGTACAGGTGAGCTGAAGAGTCAGTTGGAGTCTGCGTTCCTGTTGCCTTTTCACGGGATTGGGATAAGCTGTGTCCCTGTGGGATATGTTCTGAGTCACTCCCTCAGCACGCTGTCATTGGGTTTGTGTGCAGTTCTGTGGCTGAGCGGGCCAGGCAGGTCAGGGTTCTGTGTGCCTGTTAATGCTTTCAGCCTTTTCCTTGGCTGATTTGCAGACCTGTATTCCTCAGCGTGTGTGGTGCCAGAGCCCTGGGAACGATGCCTGGGCAGATTGTCCTCCCTTGTCACCCCTCGGCTGGGAGCCCAAAATGGGAAGGACTGGGGAAGAGAAAACAAGATTTTCTGGTGCTGCAGAGTGAACTGGAACTCCAAAGGGAGAACTGTGTTTTGTGTTGCTAAATGCTGCTGTTACTGCTCCATAAGGGGGACTTCCTTGCTGGAGCCAGCACCCTGCAGTTACCTGTGGAACACCTCCCTGGTTTGCCTCGTGGTCGAGAGCCTTGTATTAAATTGGTGTAAAAATGTCCCAAACAAGTCTTTAGGAAGGGAGTGGTTTCCAAATGAGACTGATAGGAGAATTTGGAATCTGGAGATCTGTCCCAGTATTTGTATTTAATGTTGATAACTTCACCCTCAACTCTGTAAAACAACATAGCAGCATATATTTCATGTTTAATGCTGACTTAATCTTCTGTTTATATTAACTTGCAGAAGCAATTTGAACTTACTGGCATAAACCCAGCCATGTTTCTAACACTTGAGTGTTCTTCTGGGTAATGTTTAAGAGAAAATTTTCAGCTTGCAAATTGCAGTGAAGAAATCAAATATTTATGGGTTTTAAAATGTCCAGTCTGAAATGTACCACAGAATACAAAATTTCTCATAAATGCATTGACTTGTTCTTGGTATTACTTGAACTAGAAGTTACTAAACTGTTCTTGCTCAGGGTGTAACAAATACAGCACTGCTGAAATTGGGTGTTTTGGTTTCAGCCTGGACTGGAGTCACTTTCAGGGATGCTCCAGTAGGATCAGGTGGGCTCCCTATAATGATAAAACTTCACATTTTCTGTCAAACCTGTTCTTAGGAAGATAATGTAATGTTTTTTTCTAGCTGAAAATAACTGCAGAAATTGCACTGTACTCACCTGCAGATCAGTTTGCTCTCTAAATGAAATAAGAGGGGAGTTAGGAATATTTTACAAATTCTCTGGTCTGCAGTATAAGAAGGTGTTCCTGCCCATGGCAGGGGGTGGGAGGAGAAGGTCTTTCAGGTCCTTCTAAGCCAGGCCATTCTGTGATTCACCCTCAGGGGTGGATGTGGAGGAGCAGTGGCAGGGGAATGAGCTGTAATTCTCCCTGAGGACGTGCTTGTTGTTTGCAGGATGAGTCGTGGTGGACTTGGAGACTTTATGTGCTTTGGGAGAGGTGGCAGAGGGGAAATCACCCCATTTGTCTCTGGGATCAGTTCCTGTTCCTTTCATTAGGGGTTTGCTGTCAGTTTTCTGGGAGAGGTGCTTATTTAAAATCCTGAACTTGGGAATAGAAGATAAATATCAGCCTGTTCAGCGTAAGTCACTGATCAGACATTGCTCGCAAAATATTGAAAAATAAGTCAGTATTAGACTGCAAATGGGAAACAATAAATACATGAGATGGGGAAGATTGTTTGGCAGGATACTTTCTCTTGGAAGAATGATTTATATGTTTCCATGCCTCGTAAGTTATTTTGTCTGCAGTTTTCTGTGTTTCCTTCAGCGTGTGGTGACTCCTGGCAGTGTTTGTGCCCTTCCACACCCTGCAGCTCTGGGGGCCTTCTGGGGCCGTGTGAGCTGGCAGTGGATGGAGTGTGCTGCAGAGGTGTCCCTGTGGGCAGGGCAGTGCCAGAAGTTGTGTCGTGGTCAGCTGCTTGTGGAGAGGGGCAGTGTGGGTGGTCCATAACACTCGGTGGCAGTGGAGGGGCTGGAGGACCAAGCTGTGTCTGGCAGCTGCCCCTTGTGTTGCCAGGAACTCTGCTTTTCCTGCAGGTTGTTCTGAGTTTTGATGAAGTACCCCAAGTGCATGTGTGCTCAGTGCTGACCATCAGCTGGGGACATTCCCACCCCGTCCACGTGCCACCGTGTGGGACCCCTCGTGACATCCTGCTCCTGGTCAGACTCTTGTTCTCACCTCTGTGCTGCAAAGTGCTGCTTCCTCCTTGGTAACTCCTGGGCACGAGGAACTCCTACGTGATTGCAGGGTTTGTTAACAAGAATGTAGTTTGGGTTGAAGCCATTAACCACATTTCCTGCAGAGTTTTTACTCTGTTCCCCATCATGGCCATGGGAGTGAGGAGGTGCTGCAGGATTTCTGTCCTGCTGTAGAGCCTGTCCCTGCTCTGTGGTGTGAACAGGGTCTGGCTGCTCCGCTTTCCTTATAAATTATACATTTCTGTATCTCCAGGGTTTCTCCAAGTGTGGAATTTTGGAGTTTTTCCCCTCCTGGCGTGAATTCCAGTGAGCACCCAGGGGAAGTGGGGATGTGGGTGGCCTTGCTGCAGACTAGTGCCGACTGCCTGTTGGAATTACTGGGAGCCACATCACTGCCTTTGTTTTCCTCCTCTGGTTTAGGTGTTGGGATGAGGGAGTGTAGAAAAGACCATAAAGGTGTGAAATAGTAATTTTCAAGCAGTGTTTTTATCTGGCTGCGGTGCTCAGTCACTGATTTAATGCAGGTTTTCAGCCTCAGGTTTGGTGGGTTCGGTGTGTTGGTGGTGCCCGTGTGCCACAGCCCCATGGGCTGCCTGGGCAGTGCCAGGGTGATGCTGGAGCAGGCCCAGGGAGGGAGCCAAGCCAGGATTTCTCCTAGTAAGACTCCAGGATAACTAACATGAGCAAAAAACAAAATAAAAATTGACCTAATGTGTTTGTTTTGATGTGTATTTGTTTGTTTGGGGATTTTTAAGGTTTCCTTTGTCACTTGGGGTTTTTTCCATTGTAATACTCTTAGTTTTAATATTCGAGATCACGCACTGCATTATAATATTGATCAGGGACCTTGAATAGCATTTCCTCATGTTTTAATAATGTGTTTCAGCTGGACAATGGCTAATTTAAGATGAGTAGCAGAAGTTCACTGATATTCATTTCCATGCTCAGAAAGAGAAGAATGGGCTCTGGAAATAATAATAAAAATAGTAACATAGGGTCTAAGTACTGTTCTAATAAAAAAGATGAAAAATTTAATGTCAGGCCTTGCTTAAAATAGTCCGTGTGAAAGAGCAGGTAAATGAGGTTGGTTGAAACCCTTCAAAAGTTCTAGAAATGGTAAAATTTCAACCCAAGTGTAAATGGCTGTTGTTTCTGCACTAAGTAGGTGTGTTATTGCCTGTCTTTGCAGATGAAGACTGTAAGTGTTGCCTTAGTTTTGTGCCTAAATGTCGGCGTGGACCCTCCTGATGTGGTGAAGACAACTCCGTGTGCCCGCCTGGAGTGCTGGATCGGTGAGTCTCCAAAGGGCGTCCAGGCTCCAGCTGACTCTCAGCCTTATAAGTACTGACTCACAGCAGAGAAGGTCATCTTTAAGTTGTGAGTTTCCTGAGCTTAAAACTGGGGTGAGCAAAAGGAAATCTGGGATCTGATTTCTCTCTCTGTGGATTACTGAAGAGTCCAGCCCCAGCTGCTGCCATAGGTCATGTCCTGCTTTGTTCTGAAATGAGGTACCGTGGAGAAAAACAGCTGTTAATGAGCTGCTTTGCTTCCTTTTAATTGCGGTAGATTTATAAATATCTGAAGAAATCTCTGAGCAGTTCCATCACCAGAGTGCTGGGATCTGCAAAGCTTTAAATCCCCCTTTGCTGCCTCACACAGCAGAGCAGGGGAGCTTGCAAAATGCAGGGACTTTGCTGCATGTTGAGGTGGCTGCTCTGGGGCTGTTTTAATTGGCAACATGAATTCAGAAGACCTGGAATTATTCCCAAGGATGTCTTGAAAGCAGTTCCAACACCTGGGCTTGCTAGTTTGATGCAGCGTTGGACTAAATTCCTAGTCTTTTTGTGAAGAAATGAAAAGTTCCCTTCATTTTGGAGAAAGAGTTCTGATTATCAAGATGAGACAAATATGAAGTAGTATTACAAGGAAATATCTTGTGTACAAAAGCTTTCTCAGAGTGATTTTTTTATCTAGGAATTGGGAATGTTCAGCCTCTGGCATATAACACGCCAGGCACTGTAATCCTCAACGTCAGGGCTTAGACAGGCCCCAGGAGCACAAACTGAATTTCTTAAAAAAAACTTTCAGAAGATCTTGTTTCTAACCTTGCTTTACCTGCTTTTATGAATCACAGCATCTGAGGTGTTTAACCTAAAAACGCTGATGACTTTAAAGCCATTGAAAAGCCCTGAGCAGGCATGAACAGATTCATCAGTGCAGGGGAGAGAACAGCTCTGATGTCTCACTGGTACAGGAGGAGAGAGCAAAGAGAATGAGGAGCATTTCAGAATCATTTAAGTAAACTCATTAGTACCTATCATTAGCAAAGAGAATTTTGAATGCAGTTTTGTAATTATATTTTCAGTGTGTGTATGTACACAAGTGCTCCTTCCATTTCCAGCCAACTTGAAATTCCTTGAAAAGGTAATTGCAGAAATATCGGGTGTTTTTCCTTACAACAGTCTCAGGAGAAGCGAATGAGGTGTGTGATAATGGCTTTGCAGATGTGCAGGGAGGTGTGGAGCTCGTTTTGTTCTGGTTGCTGCTGTTCACACCTGAGCTGGGATCACCTCTCTTGGTCCAGGTGACAAAGGGCCATCACAGTGTCGAGCCAAAGCCATGTGTGGGTCCTGCTGCGCCTGCCGGGCGCACCCTGGGCACTGCCAAGGTGGAGGTGGCACCTGTGCCACAGTGCCAGCCTGGCTCCCCTGGGGCACCGAGGGCTCCGCAGGGTCTGTGCCAGCACTGCCCTGCCCGGGCACTGCCAAGGTGGAGGTGGCACCTGTGGCACAGTGCCAGCCTGGCTCCCCTGGGGCACCGAGGGCTCCGCAGGGTCTGTGCCAGCACTGCCCTGCTCGGGCACTGTCCGGGGCGGGCAGGGAGCTCTCTAAGCACTGGGTGCCATGAGGTCCATGGGGAAAATAGTGAGTGCCCATTGTTTGGCTCTGGAGTGGCCCCAGTGCAGTTGGGTTTTGTGTGCAGGGCATTGTCAGTGGGGCTCAGAGCCTGCACATGCATTCCTCTGCTGGCCCAGCACGGGAATCACTCCTAATGTCCTTTTCCAAGTTTGGGTTGGTCCTTTTGGAGGACTCAAATAAACACATCTGATTTGTCTATGCCGTTTTCTTGTTTCCTTTTCTTTAAATTTCAGCAATTGCTGGTGACTACCAGAAGATGTGAGGCAGAGTGTGTGTGTTTGGGGATTAGTGCACAGCAGCTCAAAACTCACCTTAAGCAGCACAAAAAAGATCCCTGCAATGTACAGAGTGTTTCTAACAGTGGGTGCTGTCCCTGCAGGGTCCCTGAGGGGAGTGGGTGCTCCAGGAGACAGTCTGAGCACACAGTTCACTACTAGAAGTTAAATAAGATCCTAGCTTTTATTCACTAATGAAAAATAACTCATACAATCCCGCTTTCATCCTACTTTATTATATTTGGTTTCTAACAAAAATAGAATATTTGTAAAAATAAGAAAAAACCTTCATTGATTTGGTTAAATGCTTTTAAAAGAGTTTATATTAAATAGTGAAATATTAGCTTCTCGGTTGTTTTTTTTTAAGCTTGTTAATAGTGTAATTATGTGTTCATGGTGTTTGAATAAAGCACATAGGCTGGAGTTGTATTGCTACGTATGGATGGTGGTAATTATCTAGTGATAAAATTAACTTCTTAAATATTACAAATGGCACATAATCTGTGAAGCAGGAAGCTAAGGAAGTGAATGAAGCAGGACTTTCATCCATCAAGAGAAAATGTTTATCAGCAAATATTTAACCAATTTGAATTTTTGTCATTACAATAGAAACCTTTTTTCAGTATTAAAAGAAACAGATGTCAAGCCTCTTCTGTCCTTCAAACCAGACTTGTGGTTAGTACCTTAGTGAGAGAAATCTTCCAGCTTTGACAGTCTGTAACAAACTGGATTTGTATTGGAGTGAAGAATTTGGGCATAACTTTTGGGTGTTGCCCCCAAGTAAATTCCTGAGGAATGTCACATTTATGTGTTTGAAATTGGTCATGGAAGGAACCTGCATGAAAATATCACTGATCAGAGAGGTGCAGCTGGGCTCAGAAATGCTCCTTTGTGTTCTCCCCAGATCCTCTGTCCATGGGGCCTCAGAAGGCTCTGGAAACCATCGGGGCAAACCTGCAGAAGCAGTACGAGAACTGGCAGCCAAGGGTGAGTATTCCTGGGCTGTTTTCGTGGTGAAGCCTTTACCTGACTGAATCTGTGCATCATGGTCGGTCAAATGCTCTTTTCTGAAGTGTTTTGAAGTGTATTTCCATGAGAAGGACTTGTCTTGAAGCATTTGTGGTAGATATTAGTATATATTTAAGACAAGAGAATTTACTTTGGTGGTTTTCCTCGTGGTGCATTGACAATTTTTAAATCTCAATCTACCAGCCCAAGAATTTGGGAGAAAATTCAAATAGTGCCTGAAATCAAAAAGGAGAGTAAAATATCTGGCTGCACAGGTGCTCTGTAGTGGAGTCCCTGGTGCTAAGGGATGAGGGGTGGGTCGGAAGGAGCGGGTTCCCTGCGTGGGCCTGGTGGAGGCAATCCCAGAGCTGGGATGGCTGTGGGTTCCTGGTGAGTTCCTGGTTCCTGCAGGAAATCACAGCCCCTGAAACATTGCAAAGCCAAACACATTCTGGTTTATTGCACTCCACAGGGCTCTTGAGTTTTCTGCAGTAATAAAGAGAAGTTGATGTGCTATGTGCAATAAAACAATAGGAACATTATTGAATTTCCTGGAGCTTTCATATAAATACTAATACATCTAGTTTTGTCTGTTTCTCAGTGGTTTGGAGTGGCTGAGGAGAGGTGGCAGAATGGATGGAAGAAAGACAATTTGGGGAAAATGGGGCGTCTGAAAAAGAGACCAAATGATTAAAATCTTTGGAAATTTCCAGTATTCCCAGGCTGTGGGTTCCTTCCACCATGAGCTGCCTGTCATTAATACCTTGTTGGGAATGCACAAATGGTGCTAATTCCTGGTAAAGGATTGTGGCAGGGGTGGACACTGTGACCAGTCCTGGGGCATTGCTGCCAGTCCTTGGCTGCTTCTGCCTGCAGGATGTTGTTCAAACATCTCCCTTTTTGTTAAATACAGACGGTTTAGCTGACAAAGCTGTAAAAGGGATAAAGCATGAAAATTCCTTGTTTCTGGAAGCTCCCAGGCTGCACAGCGGATGGATATTTCCTTCCAGGTCTTATTGAGCCCCTTTCTAAATAATTTATCAGCTTGCCATTGCTTGAAGTACTTGTTCTGATTAAATTTAAGTCTTTGCTTTATTGTTGTGTAGCTACATAAATTTGTGTGCTGTGGGAGTAAAACCACTTCAGCTGTTGTTTCATCTGCAAAATCCTGCAGTTTAGCAAATATTCAGACATTTCATGCAGTTCTCAAATAAAGATGGTACTGGGGAGAGAGCAGGAGATGACAGGGCTGGGGACTCGGTCTGTCTTGATAAAGAATTCTCTGAAAAAGTCAGAGTCCTTGCAGAGATAATTGAGGTGCTGGTGAAAAAGTGGAAAGAAAACAGACATCTCTTCACTGACCCTCCCTCGGGTCATGGGGTTTGAGTTTCACTGGCAAGGAAAGGGTTAAACCTGAGGGTAATCTGGAAAGAGGCTCAATTACAGGGATCAAAGGGGCTGCTTAAGCAGCTGAGAGTGAAAGGAGAAAAGAGAGTGAAAGTGAAAAGCAGAGGACCCTGTAGTGCCTGACTAGAGGAGAAAACCTTCCCTGGGACTGCTGCCCTGGCTTGGGAATCTGCAGCCTGTGCTTGGGGGAATGGCTGCAGGTGCTCAGTGGAACTGGGGCGTGCTGGTGGCAGGGCCTGGAGCAGCGGGTTTGCCAGGGAGCATCCAGGGGGCTGCGTGGGAAAGGGGAGCCTTGGGTGAGACAGCACTTTGTACCACTTCAATTGCCCTGAATAAAATACTTGGAATTTCTTTTGGAGATTCCTCGCATGCTCTGCATTTAAAATATTTAGATAAGGAATTGATCATATTTGAATGGGATTTCTCTGCTTCTGACCTTCATTTATGACCCCCTGCAGAATTCTGCATGTGTTCAGTGCAGCCCTGTAGCAAGTGCCCAGCCAGAGCACGGCTTTGCTTGTGCTGGCAGTGAGTGGCAAATAATTTCCCTGTTGTTGAGGTGTAAATTCAGTTTTCTTGGCAGCACTGCATGTTGTGCTATTCCAAAGGCAGAAACTTGCCTTAGTTTAAGAGTCAACAGACTTTGAAAATAGGACTAATGGACTGCGAATTGTGAGTGCTGCTGCAGAGAGATGGTTTATGGAGATGCAGTAGCTCGTGGGGATTTTTATGAGCAGGAATTACTGCTCTGTAAGTCCCAGTTTACCTCCATTTATCAGTGGAACCTGGGACCTGGCTCTGTGCAGTGGCACTGCAGAGCTGAGCAGAGGGGCTGGTGGGGAGGATGGAGGTGTTCCACAGCACTTTGCAGCTCCTGTGCTTGGGGTCTGGATTGAGGGATTGTGTTTTCTGCATCCTCCTGGCTGGAATTCTTGGAGCTGAGCCCCAGCACTTTGTGTAAAAGTATCAGCAACGCCGTGAGCAGTGATGCTTGTACAGAACCCGTGGGGTGGGCTTAGGCTGAGATTGCTGGCTGCCTTCTTACAGGGGTGCCAGACTTTGTTCCCCCACTGTCTCCAGAGGGACATCTCCTTCCTTGGCTCCCAGCCTTCCCCAGACAATCAAGTTCCTTGAGTTTCCATCCGTGTGTCTGAGAAGGGGCTGTGCAGCCAGAGGCAGAGCTGTGGGTTGGATGATGCAGGTTTACATAATTCAGGACCTGGTATGAGGTAATCTGGAGTATATGCTTATTAAATTTGCATGAAATTATAGATTTGTTTTCTCTTTGTTGGCAGTGGCTTATGACCAGTTTCTCTCTTTAACTCTAAACTGATCAGAATATTTGCAGAATATTCTTCCTTTGCTCAATCATTTTGACACCTCTGTTGTGATTTTCCTGGTCCCCATGAATCCCAGTGTCACTCCTGCACCAGGTGCTTTTTGCAGTGCTGTTCCTTGTTCTCTGATGAGCTTTCCCAGTCCTGCCAGGAAGGCCAAAATGTGCAGTTTGTAACTGTTCCTGGGCAGAGGTGGAGTAAGGAGAATGTCAGACACACACCCCTCCATTGCTCCAAGCTGTTCTGAGATCCTGCAGAACTGTTTTAGTGGGATCTTGCAGTTGTAATGAGACCTTTATTTCAAGTTGAAGGTCAGTTCCTCTATGGAATTTGGGATTTTTTACATCCTCTGATAAGTAGCTTAATGGAGCGTGAGAGGTTTGTGCCTCTCTAAGATTTACAGAGAGCAAGTCTGTAATTTGGCATCACCATTCCCCTCCTGTCCTTCCCAGTCAGGAGCTCCAGGGCTCCTGCAGCCCCTGTGCAACATTCAACACCAGCAAGGCCAGAGCTTGAGACATCCTACCCCAAAGAATTCTTCCCCCTTACAGGCACTTGCCTAAATAGAACAAAGTCAGTTACAGTATTGATATTTTCATTCAAGTGCTGCATTGTTGTCTCCCTTTTCCTTTTCTCAGTTTCCTCCTTTTTCACTGAGAGAGTCATTTTGACTGTTTTAATTCTCTAATGGAATTAGTTGATTGCATTATAGCTCCACCTGAACGGGCTGTGAAAAGCCTGGATGGGGGAAGGACTGGGGAAATCTAGAAAGCAAGATTAAATAAACTTTTAGCAAGCCTTTGGGAAGGGTGGCTTGAAAGCAAGTCTTGTTGTTTGGGAATGCCTGCTCCCTGGTCATTGAGGGTGAGGTGACACACAGCACTCTGGCTGCTGTTCCTTGAACAGTCCTCCTTGTGATGCTCCATTACTCATATTCATGCCAGTTGTTAAGAGACAGGCAATAACATACCTGCACTCATTGGGCTGGCAGATCTGGGCATGTTTTAGGTCTTCCCAACTCATTTAGTGGACGTGGCTGTGCCCATTTTTCCCCTCCATCAGAGAGATGACATCATCAAGGAGCAGGACTGCAGCAGGGGACCCAAGGGAACTGAGGAACAGGGTCCTGATCCCAGACAGGCATTGACTGCTGCTCCTCTGTGGGCATGGGTAGAGAGTTAGTTAGTTAGTTGGTTGGTTAGTTAGTTAGTTAGTTAGTTAGTTAGTTGGTTAGTTAGTTAGTTAGTTAGTTAGTTAAGCACTGTCAGTATATGATCCTTCCCCCCGGGCGCTTGGTGCCAGGTTGGGACTCCTGGAGCACTGTGTGTCCCCTTGTGCTTAACTGTGCACAGGTTTTTAACTCTGCAGATAGTAAATGAAGGATTTTCCTCTTTTTCTGTAATCTGATCTTGCCCATTGTGTGGTGCCTCTTGGCTCCGCCAGTGAATATTGGTCTCTGAGGTCACATCTCCTACAATATGGATAGATTATCTCTTTTGTGGCAAGTCTTCAAGGAAACAGTGATTTTCTGATCAAACAGGCTGCCTCTCCCTCTCATCTAGTCTGCTTCCCAACAGTTTTCTCTTAATTTCAAAGGAAGTACAGCCAAGATACTTGAAATGGATCATTGAAAGCCTCTACCTTTTCATGCATGTTGTCTGTTATTTGATGCTGTTGTTCCCCTCATTAGAGATCTCAGGGCTTTGATAGGGTTTCTGAGGTTTCATTCCTTCATTGCTTCTTTCTGCCTAATTAATTGGGAAGTTGCTGCTGCACATCAAAGGGGGAGCGTTTCCTGAAGAGTAACTACTTAAGCATGAAAACTAATTGAACACATGACCTAATTATTGGTCTCTCAGTGAGTCATACTTTTCCTTTATTTCTGTTGGGTTTTTCTTTTAAAACAACAGTAAATACTAATTGCTCCTGCAGAAGAAATACTGCAGAATTCCAAGGGGGAACATGGAAGAACTGGTGCTTGGTCTCCCTACTCTGCAGATGTAGGAACATGTAAGGAAAAATGTATAAGAAGGAAAGAAACAACAAAAAGACTGTGTGACCTTGTTTAACAAAACCAGGTTTTCCTTAGAGAACTGTATTTGTTTGCTTTTATTTCCCAACAGCCTCTTGAATTTGGCAGCTACTTCAGGCTCTGCAAAATTCTGCTGTATCAATCCTTTGCTGTCTTGTTAAAGATCAACTGTGTTCAGCATAAACCAGAACTTTTTTTTTTTCCAGAACAAAAAAAAAGTCTGTCGGTAGGAGAGGAGTCAACAAGTCTAATTGCCAAACCCAGTTATTGCCATTCTCCTTCTAAAAACCTGTTGTGGTGTCGTTCAGACTGTCACTGTCAGCCAGGGGCTGTTCCACAAAATACCCCTCTGGAAGCACTTTGGCCAGAAAAGCACAGATTTTAAGTAGGGGAAATAATGAGACCCACTTTTTTTTTGGTCTTGTGAATATGTAGAAGATCAGGACAAATGAAACTGTCAATGTAGTTTTTCTTTTGGTGGGCTCTGAGTGATCTGCATCCCAGCCCTCCCTCACCCATGGCATGAGCCTGGGGTCTGGGTTCGAACCATCCCAAAAGACACCTTGCACTGAAGCTGCTCTTTTTGTGCTGAAAAATCTGATCTGGGCCATCCGTGTTCTCCTGCTGCCAGGCTCTTCATTGCAGGGCCCAGTCACAGTGAACGGCTGCATCCTAAACCACGCAGAGATCTGGAGTTCTGTGGCCTGGGTTGCACCTGGAGCCACTGCCCTCACCTGGCAGCAAGTGTGCATGGAAGAGCTCCTGCAGCAGTGGTAGCCAAAGGGTGTGGGAATCAGCTGGCCAAGGGGGACGCTCCCTGCTGCGATCCCAGGGTTCAGTCTTGGTAGAACTCATGTTTTAGTGCTTTTGATAGTGAGAAAAAGAAATCTGATAAATCTTGAACGTGCCACTGAATGTGGAAACTGAAATTGCAGCAGTAATGTACTTAATACTGATTTCTCTGAGTTTCTCTTGGAAAAATGAGTCACAAAAACAGGTGTGTGGAAGTGTGTTCAGAGGATGTAAAGACAAGGAGGTGGCATTAAGGTGTTCTGTGAACTGAACTGTTCCTGCATTGCAGATATCAGGGCCTGGCATTTTGGGACTAAGTCAACAAACTTGAAAAATAAGTTTCTGGGAGAATCCTGTGGGTCTTGTCATCCTGCTGCCAGGAACCCGGTTCTGTGACCTGCTGCCTCCCCCTCCCTCCCTTACACACCTGGGCGTTGGCAGAAGCAAAAGGTCCCCCTGGCCAAGGTGGAGCTTCCTGAGGCTGCCTCTGAACTGCCTCTCCTTGGCTGTATCACCTGGCATCTGCGTTCCTGCTCATTCGGAGCTCCTCTGTTGATGGCAGCCCCTTGCTTTCCACGCTTTCCTGACAGGAACATCCATTCTCATGTTTTATACTTCACCTGGCTTTTGGTTTGTGCTTTGTCATCAAAATGGGGCCAGAATTGGCAGACGAGCAAGATTTGTGTATTTGAGGATATTTTCCTCTGACCGTTGATGTCAGTTTGCCCTGAGATGGGAAGGCAGAGCTGATGTTAAAAGGCTCCTTGAAGAGAAAAGCAGCTCTGCCTCGCAAAGCTGATTATTGTGTTTCTGTAATTACCACCCAGCTCTGGGTGACCTATTTAAAAACACCTTGTCTTTGTGTTCGTGGTGAGTGGTGAACCCCTGGTGGTGGGAGACAGGGAGGAGCCTCCTGCAGATCCCCTGGCAGCATCCCTGGTGCTCTTTATCTGCTAAATACCACCCGGATCCACTGGGCAAGGATTCCGTGCTTGCAGACTTGGACATGCAAAGGATGCTGCATTAGACAACTGGAGCTTCTTTCTGACCAGTTTTGTGCAAAACTTAGAGCATTAACAGAGAAAACTACTAACATTTTAATTTATATTTCTGCTCATCTCTAAGGCAGAATGAGAAAAGTCTGAAATACTTTGGGTTTAACTCCTTTCCTGTGGAGCTTAACAAAGCATAAACCTGAGAAGGTTGTTTTCCTTCTGCTAACTTGTTAAGGTGTTTTTTATCAGAATATTTCTTCGTTAAACAATTGATTTGCAATCAGAGGAAAACTTGAAATTGCTGAATAATTATTTAATGTTGAGAAGATGAACTTCTTGCTCTGCATGAATCCATCCTTGCAGTTCCTTCCTGGGAGCAGGATGCATTTGGACCAGAATATAAAGACACCCAGTTTGAGGATGCACCAGTTTGTGGTCCTGCAGCCTAAACTGGGCTCCCAGTAAAATCTAAGTTTATATTTAAGAAACAAGAAGATGCAGAGCCTGAAATTTTAACAAGGTCTTAAAACTGAGGTCCTGGAGAAGGAATGGGATTAAAATGTCACTGATACTTGGGAGTTAGGTTGTTTGACTAAGAAGGTTTTAAAGATGTGTCCCGGGGTGTACCTGAAATCCTGTTAGGGCATTTTGTGATGTGACCCATTGAGCTGTCTCCAGGCTGAGGATGCAGATCTGGCATAGGACAAGCAGATTTGAGTTCTTTTACAATGCCCTTTTTTTTAAAAACGAGCAGTTATTTGCATAGCCCTCTCACAATGTTTATTTGAGCAGAGAGGGAGGGATTTGTACCAAACAGGTCAGGCTGGTGGGTGGAATTTCTGTACATCTTGGCACAGCCCTGCAGTGTGAAGCAGCTTGTAACTGCTGAGAAACACACCTGTCTCCTGGATGTATTGTAGCAGACACTCAAGGTTAGTAGTCCCAATTTTTGTCTTCCCTGTCAACATCAGTTCTCATGAACAAACTGCTCAAAGGTGTTTTTTTTGGAAGTATTCTTGATTCCCAAGTCTGCACAATGAGGATTAGGTACGTTGGAATTCATTTCACATTGGACTTAAAAGCAAGGTCAGAGACTCTGCAGAGGGAAGGTAAAGTCACCACAGTGCTGACTCCAGGCAGGAGAGGAAATGTGCCACGTTCAGAGCTCAGCTCCAGCAATGCATCCCATCCTGGGCATCAGCAAATTCCCCCGTGGGAGCCTCAGGAGGGAATTAACACGGAGGAGATGGAGCAGGATTTGAAATGCAACCAAATACCTGCCGAGGACTGGCCTAAGACTCGCAGGAGTCTTCCTTTGGCTTAGTTCAGCATTTGAACTTAAGCAGTTCTATGTCTCACTGTAATTAATACTTTTCAAGTTAGCGATGACTAATAATTTTATCACTAGTGTTTTCTCATGGCCTGTGTTAACCAGGTTAAGCTGCAGCTTGTAACATCATTTTGGGATTTCCACCACAGTCCCTTGTACTTAAATATGCAGTTTTTATTAATCCTCATGAATTTACATCAGGATAATTTCATGTGCCTACAAGCTAAAATTAAAACACCTAGAAGGTGGTTTAAAAAAAAATAAAAATAAAAAAAATTAAAACGCCCAGAGTCCATGGATGTGGTTCAGAGTAATTTCTATTCGCATGATGTGTCTAACCCGAGAGTTATTGTGGCCATATCAGCTTGGGCTTAAGGCAGTTGGGTTTGTGACTGATGGATAGCAGGGATAAATTGCAGTCACTTCTTCCAGTGCTGAGTTATCTGAAGTTATCACACAGCAGGCTCGTGCTGCTGTTCGTGTCTCTGCTCCCCGTGCTCTGCAGCCGACCTGGTGTGGGACAGGATGCAGTAGGGCTTTTAGGGGTGCTGTTGAGGGTAAATTTAAACCAAAGCTTGTACTGGGGTAGGGCAGAACATGTTCCTACATGAATTCCAAATATGCGGTCTGTTTTGGACTGGTTTCCTGAGGAAGCCAGGCTGTGAAACAGTGCAGTGTGGGACTGCATCATTCCAGCAACCTTAACACATCATGTGCTGCTTGTAAAAGGTTGAGAATTCAGAGTTTATATTTGTCCTGAACACTTGGTGAAAACATCCAAACCTTCAGGAGGAGGCTGTGAGGTGATAGAAATCCCAAAAATGAGCAGAAGGTTTGTCTTGATTCTACTGCTCCTGAAAGAATTCTTTTCTGTGATTGTTCATTTTTTGTGCAATTGTGCAAAAATAAGAGTGTTCGTGTTCTAAATTCGTCAGTTCTTTGATGTGTCTCCAAAGCCAGGGTAAATGCAGGATCCTAAATCTTTCTTTGATGCAAGAAAAAAGCTGTGGTTTAGTCAGTATTAAAATTAAATCGTGGTGAATCTCAGGACTGAGGTATTAATCACTATTTTGAATGAACCAAAGAACAAAGTATTTTTGTTTATGAGTGAAGTTTGTAGTTTTTCACTAGAACAGCTTCCCCCTCAGAAGGGCTGGGAGTAGGGCTGGAATCAGGCCAGCCTGGCATTGTACAGGGAGACAGAACATGGGGACAAGTCCGTAGTAATGGAGTAAATGGAAAAGTAATTTGTGAGTATAAAACTATTGATAGTTCAAATCCTCTTCCAAAACAGCTGCTGAGCCTGTCCCCGTGCAGGCTCTGCCTGCAGTGATCCAGGATCACCCTCTGCCTTCACCAGGCTGTCGTATTCCTTTTACATAGTGTTTATTAATGTTGGATGAGTCAGGCTACAAAACTGATCCTCTTGAAACTTTACAGTGACTTCTCTCCATGGACAAAATTAGGGATTCTCTCCCCCACCTGCCTGTTTCATAAGCAAGTTTTTATATATGGACTTTTCCTCCCAATTTTGTGTTGAGACCTTGCTAAATATCCTCTGGGAATCCAAATGAGTTTATATCAAAAAGATACTTTCTCTCATCTCCACACTCTTTGATTTCTTTAAAAAACTCTACAAGATAAGAGTTTGATTTAAAAAGTCTGACTCCTCATGTTTGTTCATTGTTCTGTTTGTTTATTATTGTTCCTACCAAGTGCCTAGCACAGAGTTCAGCCTGCTCTGGACTGCCTCTGGATTCCTTTAAGAACTGATGTCAAGCTTCCTGCTTTCCCTTTTCCTGCTACCCAGGCAGGTTCAAAGTGCGGTTACCCTCTGCAGGTGATGCTCAGTAATTCAGTACTTGAGTGAGTTTAGTTTCTGCTTTTTGTTCCATGGATCCTGGAGGTGTGATGGCAATGTGGGAACGGAGGGGTCTTGGTGGAGGGGGTGTGCGGCTGCAGCAACAGTCAGGAACTGGTCGATAGCTCATAAAAGCAGGGAAGAAACAGCACTCAAAGCCTGGTTGTGTGTCTGGGGTTGCAGCAGAAGCTGTCGAGGTTAAGCCCCACAGACCTTTTGGGTTTTTGGTTGGGCTCTCTGTTACCTTTTGCACTAAACATGCTGGAAAGCACCTGCTGGGAGGCAGAGGGGAAGGAATGTAGCACCTTCCCAGGGAAGGTAAAGGAATAACGAAGGAAGGAAAGAGAGGAGGGTGACAAAAGCAAAGGGTTCACCTAAAGGGTAGCGATGCTGAAATGCCAAGTGTTTGCATGAGAACTAAAACTGTATTTAAAAGTGGTTCTTCATTCTGGGAGAGGAAAGAGGAGTTGTTGAATGGGTGAATCCTCCTGCACTGCAGCTGAGCCGGGTGTCACGTGTGAAACTCAGGTGGTACCTGGTTCTTGTCCCGTGTGTGTGAAGGACGTGTCATAAACTCCCACCTGGGAGTCCTGAGCTGCTGGTAGGGCAAAGAGTGTCCTGTTTACAGGCTCCCTCCTCTCCTTTCCATTCTCTTCATCCCCGTGTTTCTCTGGGCCCAGATGATCTGTTTGCAATTTGGATATTTGGATCTACAGACTTTAATTGTAGGGTATGAATCCACCTCCATTAATTGTGAGCTGTGTTTAATATCGGTGCGTCAGGGACATGAGAAGGGCTCGAATGTGAATGTTCTCCGGTGAAAAAAGAGCTGGAAAATCCCCCAGCACTCTGGTTCTGGTGGCTGGTAAAGCTGCCAAGAGGCTGGCCGAGATTTAAGGGGCACATTTTTTCAAATCAGCATCTTCATCAGAGCACTGAGCAGAGAGAGGAGGAGGTGGGGGATCCGTGGGAAGATTAATGTGTCCTGCTCGCCCTCCTGAGTGCCGAGGTTCCCGAAAAGGATGTGGGTGTCACATCACTGGTGCTTGCTTCTTATTTTTCCTCCTTTTGCTCGCTTTTCTCGGTTGTTACAGTCATTAAATGCTGCCACTCCTTGTGTCCCTCTTCCCTGTTGGCTGGGGATGTTGGCTGTTAATTGAGCAGCACCATATATACTTCTCAAGTTTCACAGGTAATGAAACCATTTCTCCATTAAAATGCTTCATCCTCTTCTATCGTAATATTTTAAGACTTTCTTATCTTTGCCTGTCATAGAGGAAAACCTAAAAAGCCCAAACTTCTGAGGCCTTAGTTTGGTTTACAAGCAGGTTTTGTACAGTGCTCGGGTCCTGTCACTGGTCACCTCATCGTGAGGGGTTACTTTTGAGTCTGGCTGATGTTGAAACCGATTTCTCCTTCCCAAGGCTTTTTGAACATTGATGATTCCCGAGTGGCTGCGTCAGAGTTGGGAGCTGTGATAAACTCCCCAGACTCGTGTTGTTGGGGGGTGTGTGTGCACAGTCCCACAACCATCGCGGAGTGAATGCTTTGTGTTTTCTCTTCCCAAAGTAACCAGTTTCCATCCGTGCTTCTGAGGTCACCAGTTGCCTGTTTGGGAACCAGGTGGGTTCTCCCACTTGAAGTGGTTCTCTCGCGCTCTGTGTCCCCAGGCCAGGTACAAGCAGAGCCTGGACCCGACGGTGGACGAGGTGAAGAAGCTGTGCACGTCCCTGCGCCGCAACGCCAAGGAGGAGCGGGTGCTGTTCCACTACAACGGGCACGGCGTGCCCCGGCCCACCGTCAACGGCGAGATCTGGGTCTTCAACAAGGTGTGGCCTTGGGGACAGGGACCCACCCGCTGCCTCCTCCATCCCTGCTCCGGGGGGACCCACGCGTTGGGGTGGAGAACAGCTGGATTCTGGGATCACCGGCCAGCTGGGGGTGGAATCTGTTCCCAGTCTGAACCATTTGTTGTGTCCCTCCCCTGAAGAGGCACAGGGGGATGTGTGATGGGGACAGTGTGAGCGGGGCAGGAGCTTCTTCCTGCAAACCCAAGTCCGAGAACAAACCGCGTGGCCGAGTTCTCCCCAGCATCAAAGCATCGCCCTGGACAGCCACGCTACAAAACTCTTACTTAACACTCCTTTTTTCTTCAGATTAGCTCATTTGCATATCATTAGCAAATATCGATGTTTTATGTGACCCTTACAGTAGAGTTGGAACATAAAATTCTTCTGGTTGGAAATACCACAATATTAATCAGAACTATAATCCAGTCTTAACCGTAGCAAGATGCACTGGAAATATAAAGTTAAAACAATTCATGCCCATAAAATGTCATTGATTAGATGGGTCAGAGCAGGGTTTTTTATAAGTAACTTCCTGTGTTGGAATGTGCTTCATGGGAGTGATGACCTTAAGAAAGGTCTGAGCTGGGGAGGAGCTGTTCATGCATCATTTCCATCTTGCAGTGATTTGCAGAGCTCCCAACTCCCAAAAACTTTGGCTTTTATAAACAGTTTTTCCTATTCATTTTAATGAAGCAACCAAAGCTGTTATATATGGGCAAAACTGGATTTGGAGATGCCTTACCCTTCCCTACCTTACATAACATATGGTTTATGATCCCTTCTGTCTTTATCGACACTGATACGTGTCCTTGAAAATTTGATTTTTGTAAAAGTTTACTGGTTTTATTACAGCTATTTTAAGTCTTTTGAATTTAAATGGGAGTTATGATCCCATCCATCATTCTGCTAATGTTAATAGGAACATCACAGCTTTTCCTGAGGATTCTGGGCTGAGCTCAGAGCTGTGGGAACACCAGGTTGTCCTGTGCTTGCAGCTGGAAGGATCTTGCTTGCAGCCACTGGGTGTTTGGTGGTGACTCTTTGCAGGCAGGAATCTGCTTTGGTTTGTATTTTCATCTCAATTCGAATGCAGGGTTGGCCCTTCATAGCTGGTTTTAAATGTCTGACTTTTATGCTCTTGCCTCTAGTTATTTGGGGACGTTAAGATGGAAGTCAAGGAACAAAATCCTTCCTATTTACAGAAAGGGACCTGTGGGTACTTCACTCCATTGAAGGCAGCTTTGTTGGTTTTAATTTTACTGGATAATTCTGAAAGTTGCACAGAAGTTAAAGCTGTAATAAAATTATGAAGCATCTCGTTAAGCTCAGGCAGGGTAGTGCTGATGGGCTGCAGGGGCTTAATTATCCTTCTTGATTTATTGATGGGCTTTTCAGTTTAGGATGTTTGATGTAAATTAAAGACATCTGGTTTGCATCCTTTATCAGTGTTGCAGAAATTTGGGATAAAGTTGGACTATTAAATGCTGGTTGGAGTTGTTAGCACAAATCAGAGCTCTAAATATCTAATATTGAAAGCCCTGGGTGGAGTTTTGGGCTTTTCCTTTAGAGCTGAGTCTTTCAAACAATGCCACAATAGAATCTGCCTGGGTTCATGGTCCTAGTTACTGGTAGATACTGACGGGTATTTGTGTTGAGTTACGTGGTCAGTGTGGGTTTTATTTTGGGATTTCAGAATTGGAATTTTGTGAGTGTATTTTGTTATCTCATCAGTTCAGGTTCTGTTGTTTCTCTGCCTCCTGGTAATTGGAGTGGGTGTTTTTCTCCTGCAGAACTACACTCAGTACATCCCACTCTCCATATACGACCTGCAGACCTGGATGGGGAGTCCTTCCATTTTTGTCTACGACTGCTCCAACGCCGGCCTTATTGTCAAGTCCTTCAAGCAATTTGCACTACAGAGGGAGCAGGAGCTGGAGGTGAGAGCAAAGCTTTGGTGGTGTTCAGTGAACACAGATGAACTTTGAGCTTGCTTTGCTATATAGACTGAAAAATGTGTTTAAAACCATGTTGGAAGGCAAATTAATTTGCGAGTAACTTTGCCACTCCAGTCTTTCTGGTTCAGTTCGCTATCCCATTAAACTTGGAATGATTTTTTAATACAAGCACTAATTAAATGTTATCATTAATAGACTCAATTTGGGCCTTAATGGACTTTTCTGTTGAGATGAATGCTGAGGTGAACAAGACATTTATTCTGGTTACAAAAGTCTGGTATCTGGAGCTGTATTTGGGTGCAGTTATGGTTTTGTACTGTTAAAGTGAATGAGAAAATGTGAAATGACAAAAACCTCATCCGGAGGGATTGTCCTGGTGGTTCCAGTTCTAGAGGGTACTGAAGCTGAATGTGTCCCAATGAAAAGCTGTCTTGGGTTGCAAATGGAATTAGTAATAAATTCACTGAAGTAAATCTGAAATGCAAAGTGGAAGGGAAGAAGTTGGATGTTTTGTGCCAGACCCTGCTGCTGCCTTCAGCTTCCAGGGAAAGGACCTTTGTAAAGGTTCACTTCTTACACTTTCACAGCTCCAAGGCACTGTATTAAAAAAAACCCTAAACTTCAAGAAAGGAATGTTAGCTAATCAGGCAACTGACTGTCACAAATACAACCTCCAAGCAGATGTTAACAATGTCCCTGTCCCTTTCATTCTGAATTCCAATTTTTGGAGATGCTTTTGTGGTGACTATTTTTGGCACTTTAGTGTTTCTGCTCTTGCAGCACAGGTTAAAACTACCAATTAATTTGATTATGAAAATACTTTCAGGCTTGTGTGGCAGCTTTTCGTTCTGTCTTTAGATTTCATTAACTGTGATGACTGACTGAGGTACCTGCTCGTGATTAAAGAAGGCAGAGACGTGGTACCAGAGAGAGCAGAGTGCTCAGGGTGTCCTGCAGAGCGTGGAGGGGAATTCATTTGGAAAATTATAAATTACCGAATTGTTCAAATTCATGAAAAGTGAAGTGACGCTGGAGCTGGTGCTCCAGAGGGGCTGCCAGTGATGAGGATAATTGTTCCCCATCTCCCTGCAAGGAGATCAAAGGAGTTTGCTGTTCTCTTAATCTGCCAGAGGGATTCTGATCTTTTGATTCCGTATCTTGCCCTAATAAAAAGTCGTGTTTATGAGAGAACCAAGCAGTATAGAAAGTTTGACTGCAGTGGATGCTCTAAGGATGCAAAAATAAATATTCATTGTGGGTTTTACTCAACCCTCTTTTTTAACCCCTCCTTTCTTTGGCTTGTTCAAGAAAACTACCCCATCACTGTCCTGAGCAGCTTGACAAGTCTGTAATTGTTGGCTGCTCTTGTATGTTCATTTGTGGTTATTGAGCAATCTCCAAATATTTCCATTCTTTGGGTCACAGCTTCTTGGTTCGTGGTGCTGAGGAGAAGCCACTGTTGAGCAGGCCCTGGAGTCTTGAGCTGCTCCTCTTCAGACCTGAGGGGCACCACCAGATCGTGACAAACATCAGGTCCTGAGTGTTTCACAGTGCTCAGAGAGCTGAAAATCCCTCCAAATGTGCTTTCCCCTACAGAGCCCTTCCTGGGGATGCCCCAAGGGCAGGGCTTTCTTTTGGGAATGAACAGTGACAGCTGAGTAATTTGACTGCTTTGTGTTTATAAATCTGTGAAGAGCTAGTGCCTTCCCACACTGACTCATGCCTTTCTCCTCAAATTAAAGAGCTTTTCAGTGTTTCAATTACCTTTTGTTTAGTTATTGGCATACAGGGCTTTGGAAGGAGATGATCTCTAAGGTCTATTCCAACCCAAAACATTCCATAATTCCATGATAGAGCTTAAGTTTTATTGAGAGTAAATACCACCAGAGGACAGGTAATGGCTTGAGGGTGCCTTCATTCCCCCCAGGGACTTGTGGATCTCTGCTGGAAGCAGCTCAGCTCAGCTGGGAACAGGGACAGGTCCCAGATAATTGAGACAACTGGAAAAACACAAAGTGTGTCAGTGCTGCCCCTGGGATTAGAATGGAAAAAATTATATTTAAAGAATCAAAAAACTTAATAGGTTGCAGAAACTTCTCCCTGGCTTGTCAGATTGCTTTGGCAGGTGGGAGGTGTGTGTCTGTGCCAGGCCCTGGAATTGTCACACGATGTTCTGTTCCCTTTTGACCCTCTGAGGCACCAAACGGATTCCCTCTTCACACAGGCAGAATCTTCCATGTATAAGGATGGTAAGGAATGAGTTTTTCAGCTGTGCTGAGCTGGCTGAAGTGTTGGTCTTTGGAAGAATGTTCTTCTCTCAGCTTTGTTAACACAACACGTGGGTCACTGTGGTGGGGCTTTGCTTTCTGACTCCTACAGGAGGGGCAGCGAAGACCCCCCAGGTGTTACACTGCATTTCCTCTTCCTTTCTAGGAGCCTTTGAGTGCCAGAGAGCAAAACCTTGGGTGGCTGAAGTGTTTGCTTTGTTTACCCGGTTCAGAAACGTGCTGGAGGAATTGTTTGTTTTCATTCTGTGAATTATTAGCCTCAAAAATAATATTCTTAGTCAAAATTTTTAATAGGAGCATCACTGGGGTTTTGGAAAATGGGAGTATTGGTATATAGAGTATTTTTACTTTATAGACTGACATTTGGACAGATTAACTACTTAACTGTCAAATATTGTTAATTATATGAGTTAAAGCTGTGGCTGGTGCTGCGTTAGTCCTTAACCTCTCTGAAGGCAGAGCTGCTTGAGACACTGGCAGCTCTTCACGGGTTATTTCCTAATGCTGTAGAAATGCCCTTCCCTGACTCCCCGGTGGGGCATGTCCTTGGTCCCCGCAGGTGGCTGCGATTAACCCCAACCACCCCCTCGCCCAGATGCCGCTGCCTCCCTCCATGAAGAACTGCATCCAGCTGGCAGCCTGCGAGGCCAACGAGCTGCTGCCCATGATCCCCGACCTGCCCGCAGACCTCTTCACCTCCTGCCTCACCACCCCCATCAAGATCGCCCTGAGATGGTGAGTGCAGGGCCCTGCACAGCCCCTGGGGCTGCTCCCTGGGGGTGAGGGGTTTGGGAATCCAAACGCTTCGTCTGACCTCAGGTTCCCCTGCAGTGTTGAATTGCAGGGTTTGAGCTGTGCATTTGGGACAGCAGCTTATTAATCAGAACTAGAAAGGTGAAAATATCGTTATCTTCTACTTATTATGTTTTACTTTCCATCTCAATATCTGGGTTTACTCAGATTAAGGGATTTACTGTTCTGGGAATTAAATATCTGCTTCCTCAGAGAGCAGGAATAGTATATAGTGCAACACAACTTGTTGTAAACTGTCCTTTGCACAAATCATATTCCAGATATTGCAGTTGCTGTAAATAATGCAGCAGCATTAAGTAGTGCTAGAGTGGAAGGAAGGGAGTGATAAACCAGGGAGATACATCCTGGAAAGACAAACCAAGTTAATTAGGCAGAAAGTTAGAAAAGGCTGCTGTAGGGAGCAGGAGCTCTCCAAGAGCACTATTGGACCCAACACCAGGGGCCACGAAGGCTTGTGGTGCCAGGGGTGGAATCCAGTGCAGAGCTCTGATGTTCATTCCCTTCGGCACATTCCACCTGATCCTCAAGGTTGTGTCTTGTCCAGAATGGAAAAGCTTCAGGGCGTTTGCTGGACAGGGTTAGAACAGGCAGGAGCCTTTGGACCCTGCACGTGATGGTGAGGAATTGTCACCACAGCTCCAAGGGTTATTTGCTGCCTTTTGGAGATATTTGTAATAACATGCAATTCTTTCTATTCTTCCTGGTTCATATTAGGACAAACTGAGTGAGTTGATTTGACCAAGTTCTGTTTTGGATTTGTGCTGCCTTTGAGATCCTTTGCTCCTGTGAGGGGCAGCACCAAAACCTGTTGAGTTTTTTGTCCTGTTTTTGGTGTTGTGTGCTCCCATGTTTTCTCACTTAGGAACACTTCAGAAAATTCCCTAGGGGAACTTTGGGAAATACTATGTTTTGCAACAAGGAAAATATGGCTTCAGGGAACTACTTTTATTCATTAAATTTTGTGACAATCCTCGCAGGGGCTTTGGTGCCTGTAGGAGATGAACTGGTTTATTGCAAACTGAAGCTTCAGAAATGAAGGAGAAGCATTTGGTTTCAGGTTCTCCTTCTCTTCAGTTCCCAGACTTGACAATTTCTGCCAGGTTTAAAGTGAAAATACCAAGGCTGTGTAAGAGAAGCTTTTTTGGTGGGTTTTGTTTGTTAGACATACTAAGAAAGGTTTTTTCTGCTATTATGATCTGCTCAGGAATTTTCTGTTCCTTCATCTCCATGGGAACGTGGCAGAGGGGGTGAGCAGGGCAGGTTCTCAGCACAGCTACACCTGGTGTGAGCACGACAGATTCTCTGAGTTGTCTCCTTGGGCTTTGACAGGGAACATGTTTGTAAAACTGTGGCTGAGGGAAGGATTTAAAACCTTCACCCTCAGCTGGTCAGGGGCTGATGCTGGAAGGTGCCACGTGAACGAACTCCTGATTGGGGAAGCATTTCCTACCCCCTCTAATCCAATGATTGTGTCACTCACTGTGCAAACAGAAATGCCTCCTCTATTCTCTGATGAGGATTGTGCTCCTTTTACATTTGCAGTTGATTGTCACTATGGCAGGTCTGGGTTTATCCATGCAATCCTGTAAATAATGAGTGCTACATGTGCAATGTTGTTTTTCACTGGTGTTCAAAACAATATATGCACAGCCAGATCCTCTTCTGCATGCCAAGGGTTTGATCCAAACCATGTGTTGGTGCCCTAAAGAAATTAGCCAAAAAGAAACATGGAAACCTTTGCCATTAAAACTTCCTTTTTCCTTCAGTCCAGCCCTTTTTCTGAAAGGAATTGCTTTTGAAGTACTGCTTTTTTGTGATTCGGGACTTGAGACGCTAATGATGTTTCATATAAGGAATTTATGGGCACATGAAAATTTGGTGAATAAATGTTTTTTTCATTTTGTTCTCTGTGGTAACTGATGGACAAAATCCCTGATCAATTGGGGTTACAGCTGCAGCCACTTCAGTCTCATTTCAGGGGAAGAGACATTGATGCTGGGAAGAGAAATCCAGGTCAGCTGTGCTGTTCCATTCCGGAGGTGGTGTGTGAAACCCCTGATGCCAGTGTGCCATTCCAGGAACCTGGAGTGTCAGTCTTGGCTACCTGGATGCAGATTGTCCTTGTGTGTAGTGACTGCTGTGAGCTGACGTATTCCAAATATATCTTGTAACTATATAAAGCTCGTTGTGAGGCGAGCCTGGAGCTAAGCTGCATGGATTGTTAATCCTGACGGATGGCACTGTCAGGAAGCAAACACAGAGATTGAGGAAACAGGCAGAAATCAGTGTGTTTGGTGCCCTGTTTTACGCAGATCTGACTGTTTCACGTTGTCTAAAGCAAAAGCGGCTCTATTGGAAGTCGTGCTCAGTGGTGAGTCATGTGCTTGTGTTTCCATCAGTCCTGGAAGGTATAAACAACCTGCATGTACAGATCCAGAATTTCACACGTTGGGGTGAAGGCTGGATTGTCTTAAGGGTCTTGTGGCTTTGAAATCGTGCTCATAAACAGTGATAGGGCTCCTGAAAAGTGCTGGAAAACCCCCAAACAACAAAAAATAAAATTTGGGAGTTGCTCAGCCTTGGGAATTTGAGGTGTGCAGTTTGTACTCCAGAACACTCATACAGCAAACTGGAAAGGCTTGGGAAAGGATGGGAGCTGTGGCAGCTGATGTTCTGTTGGGTCAGTTCAAAAAATGTTTTAAGTGGTTTGTTGGTTTTTTTCTAACGTATTTATAATGATATTTTATTATCATTTCAGCTTGAGATTTTGAGAGTTAACTCAGCCAGTCCTCTGTCCCACATTGATTCAGACAAACCACACTGAGTTTCAAAATATTCCTCTGATACCTGAGCACCCTTACCTTTGTTTCTGGGTTTCCTTCACTGCTGCCACTCCCTGGCCTGTTTCTGTGCAGCTCCCACGTTTTTTACCTGATGTTTGTGACAATAACACCAGCCTCCAGTCGAGACACCACGTTTGGAGCCTTGCAGTGAGGAAGGGGGTGCAGACACAGGCTAAGGAACATTTTGTTTACAAGTACATTTTCTTGGCAGTCAGTGGTTCTGGAGAGGCGGTGCAGAGGCTGCTCCTGCTTCAGTGGGAGTTTCATGGACTGATCTGTTTCTGAATATCCAGGGCAGTGGGGAGAGCTTTGGCTGTAACAGGGACATAGGAGTGGGTTGGAAGGATCCTTAATGCTCACCTCATTCCAACCCCCTGCCACAGGCAGGGACACCTTCCCCTAGCCCAGGTTGCTCCAAGCCCTGTCCAGCCTGGCCTTGGACACTTCCAGGGACACACTTCTTTAGAGACAGCAGATGTGTGACAGGGCAGAGTTGTGCTGCTCCTGTGGTCCTTCCAGACACGTTGTGATGTGCAGGCACCGAGTGGAAGAGTTGAGGTCTTCCAGCACCCCCAGTGTGCAGGGAGGCTCTGGGCTGATCCCAGTGACCCAGTTCTGCCTGTGGCTGTGTTTAGGAGGGAATTTCCCCGCCTGGTTCTGTAATTCACTGTCGTAAGAATTTTATATTTCAGCAGATTGCACAGGGATCCCACTGCAGGCTCGTGCGTTCTTTATGACTTCTTTCTGTGCTGGATGACGCACGCACCGGGAAGGCAGCCTGGGGACCACTGAGCTTTCCAGAGCCTCCCCCCACCCTTGCCTTGGCAGCACGGGATGCTCTGCAGGCAGGGGATGCCACAGGGAAACTGGAGGGGCTCAAGATTTCAGAAATGGGTTCTGCACATCTTGGCTTTAATAAGTAATTGTTCTCTCCTTTGCCTTTTGGATGTGGGTAAAGTGGCTCTGGTGAGGAGAGGCTCCTGCTACAGCAGCTGGGTGCAGGAGGTGGGATTGCTGGGCCAGAGAGCCCTCCTGGTCCCTCACTGCCCACAGAACTCCGTGTCCAGGGAAGTGTTGGGGTAAATCCTGCCTTGAACAACAGGGAGTGGATTTCTGAGGCGCTGGGACAGTGGGCTGGGAAGGTGGTGCTGTGGCTGAGTGTGGTAGTTTAAAGCTGTCCTTGCAGGAGCTGAATTGGCTGGGTTTGCATCCCGGGGCTGTGGGTGCCAGTGCTGCCCTCTGCACACAGGGCGGGTTCCCGGGTGGGCTGGGGCAGGCGCACGGGCGCTCGGGCTCTGGGCCAGCAGCCGCCTCCTCTGCCCACACACGCTCGGGTTCAGCTGCCTTTGGGGTTTTCCACACGGAGAGTGGTGCTGACAGGACTCGGTGTTTTCCAGGGCCAGTGTTCCTGGAGCAGTGGGATTTGTAAGGCTGAGGAAATGGAGTCAGAGGTTTTTTAATTAAATAAGGGGGGTGTCTGAACCTGGTGCATCCCTGCCCTGCCCTCCCTCTCTGCCTTCCCTGCCCGCAGTGCTGCGTCTCTTCAGGGAAGCCCAGCCAGTGCTGATCATTATTCCAGCAGCATCATCCTGCCCGGCCCTCGTGCTGCTCCCCGGAGACCCTGCGGGATGCCTGGGAGCCCTTTTCCCCCGCTCTGTGTTGGAAAACTTGTCACCGTGACAGTTACAATACCCCAGTTTTGACACCTGACGATGGAAATCGCCGCATAATCACGAGTGTGACAAATACTGAGGGCCTTGTTTGGGTCTGATTATGCTGTGCCAAAGTTTCCTACCCAAACACCATTTTAAAAGCAGGAACAGTGCAATAAAGAAACCTCCTTCCACGTTCTCTCTACAGAACCTTGTCATTAAACAGTCAATTAGTGTGTTTTATTTTATTCTCTCTCTGCAGGTTCTGCATGCAGAAGAGTGTCAGGCTGGTGCCAGGAGTCACACTGGATTTAATAGAGAAGTAAGCCACATTCTATACGTATTTTCTTTTTTTCCCCTGTTGTTCTTAATGTCCTTGTTATTTCTTGCAGTTCTCTCGTTTGTCTGTGAGGGAGTTTCTTTGGGAAGCCGTTCAGAGTCTGTGCCTGCAGTAGTTGTCCTTTCTTGCCTCCCCATGTGGGGCTGAAACAAGCAGTGGCCACAGGAGTGAGGAGGTGCTGGGGGAGACGGGGCCGTGCAGGGCTCAGGGGGGCACATCCCCTGCCCTGGAATGTGCTGCCCCCAGACAGGCAGGGAATGGCCACAGACACAGGGGGGATTGTTCCCAGAGGGGCCCGTGCATGGCTGCTGTGGGTGAGGGTTTGCTCTGCACCCACAGCCCCAGACCCAGCCGAGGGACAGCAAAACAACCAGAAATCATTTGTTGCTTGTCACTGTGCTGTCCTCCTGTTCTCTGTCTGGCAGGGGTGTTGTATTTCAGATTTAACACCACTGAAACGCATTATAATCCTTTTTCCCAAGCGATATTGGAGCATAATTCCTGGTTGTCAGGCAGCTGAGGCAAAGTGATTATCCAGGACAACTGTTCCTCAAACTCTACTTCAGTTTATACGAGCAAGGCAGATTTTGAGATACTAATAATAATTGTTCTCTGTAGTCTTTGCTGGTTTTGAAGATTTTTTTGTTTCTTTTAAAGACAGGGCATCAGGGGTGTGCAGCCACTGGGTGCAGGAGTCCCGTGCTCCCTGAGAATTGTTTTTGAATGCCCTGTTCTTGGAACATCGATACACGCACAAACTGGGAGTGATTAAAGATCATTATTCAGTTCTGAGAAATTCTGACTCTAGAAACACTGTTGTTGAGGTTAATTAAACTCTTGTGACACGTGGATGCCCAGAGTGCAGTTGTGTTTTTGGCTAAGATCAAACTGTAGCATTAAAGGGTGTCCTGAGAGGGGTTGGGAGAACAGGAGTCTGGATAGCAAGTGCCTCTCAGTGCTGCCAGCCCTTCCACACAGGGGGTTGGACCAGCCAGGCTCATCTCTAGGGTTGAGGTGTTTAGTCACACTAATTTTATGTGGGAAAATTTTATGATCTCCTCTCATCTGGGGAGGATTTGTGTAAAGTTCCTCATCAGACCAAAATATAAAAAGAGCAGAGAGAGTCGCTGTCTCTCAGAAGAAGCACCAGAGTGATTTTCAGTGACGTGCCAGTTGAGGAGAAGGTTCACCAGTGGGTATTGTTTTCTCTGAAAGCTGTGGTGAAAATGTGCTGGGGTTTGGGTTTCTGTTGGTTGTCAGGAGGGGAATCTCCTGGGGATGATAACCCTGCTGTGCCTGTGTGCCAGAGCTGTGCTGGCAGCCTTTGGTGATGCCGGGAGGGGACAGTGGGTCACCACCAGCGTGGACTAAGGTCACCTCGGGCCACTGCATAAATGGTGAGAACAATGACTGTGTTATGTTAATTGCAATTAACATATTGCTACAAGAGTGCCTCTTGTCAAAGAACATGTGCTGAGGTCAGTGGAGATCTGAGCCAGGCAGTTCAGAATCATCCTCAGTGACCACTAAGATGTGCTATTTATTTAAATAATCTTCAAGTAAATGTTTACTGGCACGCATAGACTTTTCTTCAGTGCTCTTGGTCTGTGTTGGTTGGTGCCATGGCACATGTGTTTATGTTACAGGCTGTCTTCAGGGAAAGTGTGCCAGGAGTAGGTTCCTGTGGCTATCAAATATTTAAACCTCATCATCTTAATCTTCTCCATATATCAATTATAGAAAACACAAAGTTTTATTGCAGTCTCGAGGTAAACCTGGAATAATTCCTGGATTGTCTGTGTGTATATTGTAGTTTATAATTTAGTTGTCTTCAAAACTGGGGAAAGAGTTTATATTGCAATTAAGCTGCAGACTTTGAGGCTAAATTGAGTTGCACCTTCTCTGAAGGGCTCAGATTTCCAATTATCCAGGCTCAGCCCACGTTCTGATGAAGGAACGTGTGGTGGATCCTGATGTGCATTTATATCACAGGTCTTCTGAGATGGCGCCAAAATAATCCCTAGCTTAGAAATAAAGATCTTTGCTGGAGCCAGACAGCAAAATGTAAGGGAAAAAGGAAGGAAAATTATGTTGGTGGAGACTGGGGAATTTGGGACCCTTTGGCTGCTGCTTCGTGAGGCTCTTGCCTGGCAGTGTCGCCATCCATGTTCCTGCTGCCTTGGTGGACTCTTCTGCTGCTCAGTGACATGAACTGGGCTTTGTTCTGCTCTTTAAAAAATTTGGAACAACCCTAAAGAATGGTTTATGAATCCATTGGTAATGGGAATACAAAGCTGGGTGCCAAGAACTGGGGATGTACAAGGATGCTTTAGTCTGTATTGCTGCATTGGACTGCCTCTCCTGAAATCCTGTTCTCAGGGGGCCAGGAATGGCATATTGCTTTCCTGGGATTTTTTAACCATTGTGCAAAAGGAGGCAGTTCTCAAGACAAAATTTCTCTGAGAAGGTGGATAAAAACAAAAAGCCCTGAGAGCTGTTCTTGCTGTTGGTGGGGCCACTTAGCGGACAGTCTGTGACTTGGTAGAACCCAGCAAGATTTATAACTAGATGGAGAAAGGCATTTTTTGAAAAGAACAGAGATGTTATTTTCAGCAGGGCTAGACAGTGATGATCCTTTTGCCTCTCTTGGGCAAGTGGCTGATGGTGATGGAAGGCAGAGTGACAGTTGTGCTATGACAGGACCAGGGCTGGGCTGTCACATGGAGGTGTCTTTGCAGATACTTAATCAACCATGTGCTGGTCCAAACTCTGAAATACTGCAGCCTTTTTTTTTTTTGATATTTATTATTTTATTTATAAAGGTAAGACGATAATTCATAGTTTGCCTCTAGGCCTACATTAAGTTCAGCCCCTTGATTTTCTTTTAGAAAATTCAGTACAGGACATCAGAGCTTGGTTCAGTGAGTGCCATTGGCTCTGGTGTAGCAGGGCTGCTGTGCCACCCTGCCCTTGGGGAACATCCCTCAGCGGGGCCTGAGTTGAGGAAGAGCTTTGCTTTTGAAGATGCTATTCTGAAAAGTTTCTCTTCTGCAATCAGTCAGGTTTGATTGCAGTGGAGTGTCTTGTTTCATCACCGTTGTTACGGGATCTCAGTCTAGTGCAGGCAGAGCCTATTGTGAATGCAGAGGGAAGATCCTGCTCAAAGGGATGGTTTTCATGGCAACACTCCTTTCATATCCCCACGCAGGAGCTGCTGGCATTGCACACTGGTGTACGAGGCTTTGCAGCTCTCCAGCAAGTCAGGGAAGAACCTCAAATGTTTTTTCTTTCTCAGGTAGTTTGCCAACGTTTCGTCAGCCTGGGCACAGCACACCTGGGTCATCCCTGTGGTTTTGTGATGGGAAGGGGTTGTCTTTGAGCACAGTAACTGTGGTGGTCCTGTCGAAGCAGCTCTTGCCAACTCAGGGGATTTCACACAAAATCACTAAGGTTGGAAAAGACCTTGGAGATCATGGAATCCACCCTGTGCCCAGTCCCCACCTTGTCCCCCAGCCCAGAGCACTGAGTGCCATGTCCAGTCGTTCCCTGAACACCTTCACCACCTCCCTGGACAGCCCCTTTCAATGCCTGACCACCCTTTCTGGGAGGAAATTCCTCCTGATGCCTGAAAACTGCTATGAAAGTTGCCACCATGTGGTGTAAGCCAAGTGTTTGGCTTCCCAGGGGAGCTCAGTGAGGATCCCTTTGGTTTCCAACTAACACCCCGTGGCTTGGGGAGCTCTGCTTTGCTGCAGAGGGTGTTCTGCAATGCAAATATTGATGGGGAATCCTCACCAGAGCACTGTGTGGCCTCGTGTTCCCCGCACTCGCTCCGGGGGATCCCTTAGCAAACACTGCGCAGAGATGTAGATACAGAGACAGGAATTTTTTATAAGATGTTAATTTCTAGCTGGTCTGGAACTGTATTTATACAAGGGAATGTTCTGCATCTGAACCTGCACGGGAATGGTGCTGCTGCAGGTCACGAGTGAGTCGCTGTAGAGAAACTTCCTGCGTTTGTCTTGAAATATTAAAAAACTTGTTACAGAAGGGAAGTTTAGTTAAATTAGGGTTAAATCCGTAGAATGTCTTAGTGTGTTGGTGAATGTTTCTGAAACTTCCTCATCCTATTTCTGATACTTTCTCACGAGGAGAAAAGCTGTGCTTGGGAATGCAAGGCTGTATATTTTGTACTGTATATCTGATTATTGATAAGGCAGTCCAGGACTGAGTCTGCTGGTCTTGGTTTGGTGGATGACTGGGGTTTTTTCTTCTTTTTTTCTGGTCTTTGTTTTTATGAGAAGCCAAACATTCAAAAGGTTATTTAGGAAAGGGTGAAGGCAGAAACTCAGGATAGTGAACAGCAGTTCACAGCCACTTGTGTTCCATTAGGTAGCAGTGGGTTTGTTGGTCATGAGTCACTGCAGGCTGTCACTTGGGCTCTTCCATCACAGAAATCAGATTGCCTCTTGGTCCTCTGGTTTCTTGTTACATCAGGAGCTTGTTCAGCTCCAGGATGAAAAAAATTCTAATGACTTTTTTCAGCCTGCAGAAACAAAATCCTGGGCTCTGGATGAGCAAGATTGCTGGTGGAACATTGCTGTTCTCCTTTGGTGACTGCTTTGGCCGGGCTGTTGTCTCTGATGTCTCTGGTACTGATGCTGAGAAGAGTAAACGTGCAGCCCAGAGGAGACTGTTAATTCATCCTCTGTGACCTTCTGTGTGTCTCAGGCTGCACAGTGTTACTGGGTCACACAACTCCTGCTCCTCTGAGGTGTCTGTGCCTCAGCCTTTTGAGAGAGGAGGGTTGAATCACTTCCCTTTCATGGTCAAGTGCTCTTCTTTCTTTCTTCCTCCACTTGTATAAGGTATTTGTTGGCACCAAGATTTTTCTCTTACAGGTGCTTATCCCCAGCATTCACTTTGTTCTTTGGTAGGGTGCATAGAATGACCTTAAATTTCTCACTCTGTGCCACTGATTCAGTTTCTAAAGCTTTTTCTGCATCCTCTATATTCTGTATGTCCTGTTTTGACACCGTTTAAACGAATGCCAAAATGGGAATACTTGGCAAAACATTCTAGTTTCAGACCCAGCAGTGCAAGGCTGAATCTGCCCTCTGCTCACTTCCTTGTGACACAGATTCATGCCCAGTTCCCTGTCTGTTGCCATTGCTGAATGCCCAGGACTCTCTCAGCTGAAATGGGGTTTTTTTGGAGTGCTTGGCTTTAGTTCCTGTATTTACCACTTGATGAGTCTTCATGTAACAAGAAAATGTTACCCTTTTAGATCTCACTTAAAAGGATTTGGAGGTGTGCTTGTGTCTATCTCATAGGAAACTTATTTGGGCTTTTTCCCCCCTTGTAGGATTCCTGGAAGGCTGAACGACAGGAGAACTCCCCTGGGAGAGCTGAACTGGATCTTCACGGCCATCACAGACACCATCGCGTGGAACGTCCTGCCCAGGGGTGAGCCTGGGGCAGGGGCAGCAGGGGGGCACAGCACTGAGAGGCTCAGGCAGAGCAGGGGGATGAAGGGCCAGATAAAAATGAGACACTGAAATAAGGAGAAAATTAAACCCTCCTATTGGAAGAACAGATCAGGCTGGACCTTAAAGCTGGTTAATTTTTTGTTTCTTCTTTTACACGGCATTGCAGCAACCTGATGGTTAGAACCAGAAAGGGTTTCTTGGTGCTAGCACGATTGTTTTAGCTTGAATAGTTCTCTTTCCTACTGTATTTGCTAAGGGTAATTTGTTTTCTTCCAGCCTTATCATAAATAAAGGGTTTTTTTTTCTCTATGCTGGTAAGGCAGTTGTGTTTCCCCTGAGTAACTTCATCCCATTTCTCTACCCCTGTTCTGCTCTGAATTGGTACTTCTGGAGCCCAGGCAGCCAAATTTGTAAACAGTTCTCCAACTCTGCTCTTCCTAATGCTCACACAGCATCAATTCTTCTCTGCCCTGTAGAAGAGAGCACATTTGCTATCTTTTAGGATTCATTTTGGCTTCTCATGAGCGCATCAAACTGCCAGTTAACAGATGGATAGTTCTTGATTAAACAGTACACAGAGGTCCTGTTCTCCCTCAGTAATTTTCCAAAAACTTAGTCAGGCTGAGCCGAAGTAAAACAGCAAAATGGGAGGTTTATCCAGAAAAGGGAAAAAAAGAACCCGAGCTAGCGTTTAATTGTGTTGATGTAGAACTCAGAGGAGCTGCAAAGCTTTGAGGGAGCTCCAACGGCAGAATTTAACAGTTGTCGTACCATTCACTGCAGAACTGTTGTAGATTCCTTGTCAGTGGAATGAAATATTAACACGGTTTGGTGTTTTAACCCATGTTTGCCTATCACCCGTGGTGCTGAAGGTGTGTGCCTAGTAATTCCTGCGCTCTCTTGGCAGATCTTTTCCAGAAGCTCTTCCGGCAGGACCTGCTCGTGGCCAGTTTATTCCGGAACTTCCTCTTGGCAGAGCGAATTATGAGGTCGTACAACTGCACGCCCGTGAGCAGCCCTCGGCTGCCCCCCACCTACATGCACGCCATGTGGTGAGTGAGGGCGAGGGCACGGGAGCTGTGGCCACCAAGGAGAGGCACTGCCTGGCCCTGGGTGGGCTCTTGGGAAGGAATCCCTGGCTGGGAGGGTGGTGGGTCCTGGCACTGGGTGCCCGGAGCAGCCGTGGCTGTCCCTGGAGCCCTGGGAGTGTCCCAGGCCAGCTTGGACGGGGCGTGGAGCAGCCTGGGCGAGTGGAAGGTGTCCCTGCTGGTGGCACGGGGTGGGACTGGATGATCTTTAAGGTCCCTTCCAAACCCAAAGCATGCCATGATTCTGCTGAAGTCTCCACGGAGCTTCCCATGGTTCCGTCAGTGGCTCAGGAATGGAACAGCTTGTGGCAGCCTAATACCCATCTCCAAAGCTGCTGCTGCTCTGTGCATTCATAATTATCCTGTAGTTCTGTGGTGCAGAACCTTCAGTCCAGCCATGTCATCTTTCACTCCAAATACCAAAGAAATGGCTCATCTGCTGCCTTTATTTTCCCAAGGTAAAGCTGGTCCCCTGTGAGTGTGCAGGGTGGGAAGAGCTGAGGGCCTGAGAGGAAGATCCTTAACTTGCATTGCTGAAGTCGAGGAAATTTTTGCTGCAGAGTTCATCTACTTTTACTGTTGCTTTTAAGATGATTAATGGAAATGGAGATGGCACAGTTATCAAAATGCTCTTAAATGTAGTTCTGACGATCAAACAAATGTCCCATGAACAATCATAATAAAAATAATAATAATAACAGTAATAACAAAAATGTTCACTTTTATTTTCTTACTCAGTGTGATTAATAGAGCAGCACCAAATTGAGCAAAGTACAAACTGGTGCAGCGAGGCTGATGGGGTCCCTGGGGGAGAGAGCAGAGCCTTGTAAAGGCTGATGAAGTGACAGGTGAAGACAGCTGAGGGGGTTTAACCTGCCTGCATTTTCCGGAATCCTCTTAATGAGTTTCCCCCATAAAAATGTGAGGAAGGTGAATGCAGAGGAGGGATGAAGTGTGACATTCACATTCTCTGAGCAACCTGGTCTGGTGGAAGTTGTCCTTGCCTGTGGCAGGGAGTGGGACGACATGAGGTCCCTTTCAAACCAAACCATTCCATGGTTTCTGGAGGGAATGGAGGCAGCTGGCAGCAGGGAGCCCCCGCAGCCTTTGCAGGTGCAGGCAGCCACCGAGGAGGCATTTGCTGGGACCGCAAAGCTGCTTTAATTATTGAAAATCCTGGAGGCAATCAGGGAGCCTTTGGCTGGAGTTGTCAGCAGTTGGGCATCTGAATGTTCCGTGTGCTGGTACGTGGAAAACAATGGTCCTGAGTGCTTTGGATCAGGAGCTTCTGAGGAAAATTGCTTTTGTCATTTGTAAATGGGGTGAGCTGTTTTATCAGTGTCATGTGAGGGACTGGGACACTTAAAAGTGAAGAGCAGGAAAAGCCAGCCGAGTTCCCATGGTGTCTCTGAGCTGCTGGTGCTGCTGGATGTGGCAGAGCTTGAGCCATCAGCTGCAGTTTCCAGTTGGAGGAGGGTAGAACATGGTATTGCAGGAATTTTGAAATTAAACCAGTAAATTGCTAGAGTTATTTATATCTTGCTTATTGCCAGCATATTAAAAACCTATATTTTGTGTTCCTTGTAGGAATATCATTCACTCTTATTGCCAGCCTATTAAAATCCTGTATTTCTGGTTTCCTGTGGGAATATGATTTGATTTGGAGTTGGTGTTGCCATCCATGGGCTGAACCACAGGAATGAAATCTCTGTGGTGAGAGGATCCTGCTCTGCATCTCTCACAGAGCTGTGTGGCTGCATGGTTGAGTCCAGAGACACATCTGGTTTGTTCATATTGTAGTTCTCCTGGAGCACAGTGGTGCTGGAAATTCCTGTGTGAAGGTGCAGGATGGTGCTGGAAATGCCTTTGTGAAGCCGCTCAGGGCACACCATGGGATAATGGCATTGGTTGCTGATTTTTAGGACTTACCAGAAGAAAATCCTTAAGAACACTCACACACAGGGTTCTTTTCATTGTAAATCCCAAACGCTGGTGAAGCAGACAAGGGAGCAGATTGACACACTTTATTCAGTGTCCTCTTAAAAACATGCAGTTTGAAACAAATGCAGCAAAGGGAAAAATTCTGTGTTCGTCAGAGGTGGCTCAGTGCGTTATTAGGAACTTTTAGTAAGGACAGATTTAGAAACTAATTTAGGGCTTGCTTAAATGTTTTCTAAAAATAATCACCTTCCATTCAGGAATTTTCTAACGGATCACTTATCTGAAACCTCCAAACCCATTTTGCTGTTTGGATGAACTGGGTGATGTGGTGAGGGCAGGAGAGGTGGGCACAGGGATGCTGGAAAGGATGGAAACTTCCAACAGGATGATGTGATGGTCATGCTGAACCTACATCTGTGCCGTTGTGTGGTGCTTTATACAGCCAGGGCTTCTGATTGCTGTTGATACTTTTCCTGGATACTTTCCCTTGCTTTGGGGAGCAAGGCTTGGCTGCCACACCAAGATCTGCAAGTGGTGGGAGCAATGCTGCAAAAAATTCCAGACACTTGAACATCAATTTACCCCTTGAATAATTCCAACTGCCCTTTTTTAGGTATTAAATCTCAACCATTTGCTCTTTTTCTCCTTTACTTACCCATGTCCTTGTCTGATAGTTTCCTCCAAGTCCCACTCTGGTGTCCCCTGATTTGGGGATCTGGCAGAGGTGTAACAGGAGTGCTGAGGCTGCTGGAAGAAGGAGCTGTTCTGCCTTTGGGTTTAGTCCTCCTGCAAACAGCTTTTAAAAATATTAACCTATTAAGTTGTTGGTCTGGTCAAGTCATTTGGGAGATCACTGTTGCCTCTGCTCTTAATTATCCTTTTTACCTGAACAGTTGAGGAAAAGACAGAACTTCTGTTTTTTGAGGGAATGTTTGACCCCCAAGCTGCCAGTCTGTCTTTCACCAAGAGGGCCCTGTATTTCAGAATCAGGAGAGCTGATCTCTGTGACTTGCCCTTTAGTGACACATTACTTCTGTTTTTCCTACTTTTATTGGCTTTCTGAGTTTTCCCTGCTCAGGCACGAGCCTTGGGGCACTGGATGGTTGTGTTTGTGTGGTGCCTCACACTGCAGGTTCTTGGCTGCTGCAGGCACTGCTCTAATACAGGACTAATATTAATATTAATATCAATTGATTGCCTGGCCATGCTGTTGAGCTGTGAGTCGTTCTCTCTGTTGTGCATAAGAACAGAGCCCTGATGCTCTGTCAGCACCTTGGGCTCCACCGTGATGGATCAGGGTTTATGCATTGCTGCCGTTGCCAGCTGGTTTTATTCACAGCCTTTGAAAAGACCTAATAATGCCTTTGGAAGCATTTCTTAACACGGGTTGTATATTGAACCCCAAGTACCTTAATTATGCTTTGGAAGAGCTGCAGTTCATCCCTAATGGAAATACCGATGGTGTGTACGCAGGCCATGAAATTCGGGTTGAAAGGGAGTCATAATAGAGCAAATAAAATAAACTGAAGTTCTGCCTGAAAAGAAAACCATAATGCAGCAACCCAATTACAGGTGAGAGAGGAGTCCTGGAGCACTGTGGAGTGCAGGATGGATTCAGGGCTGCTCAGCCATCCCTCAGGGAAATGAGGCTTGTTGGGCTGCACCAAAATATTCAGTGTCTCTCTCAGCAAGAAGAAAGTGATTGTTTGAAGAGGTATTTGGAACTGTTTGACGTTTGAAGGATTAGATTAATTCAGATTACACTGTAACCAGATTTTTTTGTGTCTGTGTGTTAGTTTTAACATCTCCCATTATTGGACTACAGAGAGTTTGATGGAGAGAAATGTAAAACAAAAATAGCAAAGCTTGAGCTCTGAGTTGTGTCTGGAGCAGGGGGATGTGCTGGGAGAAGAAAAGGATTTCAGAGTTGTGCCAAATATTCATAGCAATAACTGTTTTTAAAAATAGCTGTGTCTGAGCAGCTTCCCAGCTGTGCCCTAAAGCAGCTTAGGGAAGTCAGAGGGTCACTGCGAGACAGGTGAACTCGGGCTGGGATCTGGGCAGTCAATCAACCAGGACATGCCCTGGAACTGTACTGGCACCAAGAACGAATGGGAAGAGTCTTGTCCAACAGGCCTGCTGAAGTCTGCAGTTCCAGAAATAGAGTTCAGAACAAGGAGGTGCCCCAGGACTGGACGTGGCCTCAGCTTCCCTTCAGCTGCTGCTCAGCATGGCTGTCCAGTCAAAGACACTCCTTTTCCCTGATATCCTGTGCAGTGCAATATAATACACACGATTCCCACAGGAAAAGAAAGTGCTAAAAGTTGTCAAGAATACGTTATAAAATAAAAAAAAGGGACATGACAATTAAAAGCATTAGACATTGACTCAGCCCAGAAAATGTGAGTGTGAGAAGCTGTGCCTGCAGGAGCTGCCAGCTCAGGGGTGCCCGTGGGTGCAGAGGGGCACTCAGGGCTCTGCCAGGGTGGGATTTCTGCTCTCCCTGGGGCTCTCCATCACCCGGCGAGTCGGGGCTTTGGGCAGTGACCGGTCCCTGGGCAGGGCTGGCACTCTGCCTTCGGTTCTCTGCCTGAAAGCCCAAACTTTGCAGCACCCCCGGCCCACAAAGTAAAGAGACAAACCTGGTTTGCTGGTGTTTTGTTGTGTGGGAGGATTTGTGTTTCCCACAGAGAGAACAAGAGCAGCGTGTTGGGGAAATTTGGAGGAGTTGGAGAATCATTTGAAGCATCTGATTTGAGTCTCTTCCACAGTTGATGTTAATCAACAGCTCTCAGTCATGGTGAGCAGTAACGTTCAGATTACATGTTTTTTTTGAAGGTTGAGCAGGTTTGAGTGATGTTGGCCAGCACTGGTAAAGGTTTGAAAGGTCTGAGTGAGGTTGGCTGTGTATCTGCATTGGTTCTTAACAGCCTGTTTTTAGAAGCGTAAGAAAGAGATTTTGTTTTAATCTACCAAAATCTCTTTTTAAATTTTTTGTTTGTTCTTTCTAATAGCACTTAAAACCTTTGAGATTTGACCTCATGGGGCTGCTTTGGACTTTTTTGTAGCAGTATTAGTGCTGCTTACCTAAAATGACTGTGAGGAGCTCAGCATCTTAGTGCGGTGCCTCTGCAGTGTAATGACCTGCACAGAATCTTTTACAGGCAGCCAAAATCAGACCACTTGTGTCTGATCTCGAAACCATTTGCTTCCTGCGTAGTAAAACTGATGTCAAAGCCCTGTGGATTGACATTTCCTGGTGCTGCAGAGAATTTCTTTAGGTGTTTTTCCCATTTCTCCAAGAGTCCTGAAACTCGGAAATAGTCCTTTGCATGATGTAAAATTGTCTTTGTATTTGCACGAATTGCCTTTGCCTCAGCCACCTCTCCTGATCTCTGTGTAAGTGTTCTGTCTCCAGCCTGGGTCTGTATGGAGCTCATGGGAAGTGTTTGCTGCCCATGCTTTGATTAGCTCTTGATTAGCTCTTAATTATATTGGCAGGACGTTGTCAAGTGGAAGGTGCGTGTGGGAAGCTGAGGGACAAGGTCTGGGGCAGCCAAACCAAGCTGCAGCTCCTGAGTCCGTGGGAAAAAAAATGGAAGAGCCTTAGAGTTTTATTTTTCCATTAATTGGAGAGACTGGTTTTGGTTGAGAACAGCTCCCGGTTGTGCTGATGGGATAGATCTGCTCGGCAGTGGGTCTGAGGGAAGGTTTGTTTGACTCAAAACAGGGTGATTTAAGAAGTTATTAGAGCTGGTAACTAAAATACCTGGTATTGATTATCACCCACGGCCTCGTGTCTGCGGGTGTTCCAAGGAAAAGAAAAATGGCTTTGGTATTGATGTTAACAGAGGATGCCACGAGCCACGGAAGAGCAGATGTGTCTGAAGGGGAAAGCAGGTTCTTTTGTGGAAGAAACCCTGTGGGTGGGAATTTAACTCAGCCCTTCAGAGGATGTAAATACATACGCTGAATGGAAAGTGCTTGGAATGTCTATAGGTAGAGGAGGGGTGAAAAGCAGCTGTTTCACTTTTTTAGAGATGATGAGGAACTTTGGAGACCAAATGCATGTATTTCAGTCTGTGAGCGTGGTGAAGCAGCCTGTTGGCACCTTCCCTTTGCACTGAATCAGCCACAACAGGTTCCTTGGCCACCACACGTAACTTACACACTGTTGTGTCTGTAACATGAAAATATTGTAAGTCACAATTGCCCAGAGAGACCGTGGCTGCCCCATCCCTGGAAGTGTCCAAGGCCAGGCTGGACAGGCCTTGGAGCAGCCTGGGCTGGTGGAAGGTGTCCCTGCCCATGGCAGGGGGTGGAACAGGATGGACTTTTAGGTCCTTCCCAACCCATTCCATGAGTTCTTTTTTTAGAGTTGTGTCCATTCCTTCATCCTTGAGGTGAGTTATGCAGAGCTGATCCTTGTCAACAAGGCTGCAACATAAACCCAGCTCAGAGTGAGATTAACAGGGCTCAGTTCCCTTCCCAGCAGTGCAGGGACAGTGTCTGTGCTGAGGAGGAGCACGAGCATGGTGGTGTATCCATGAGCTGTGAGCTGCAGGACTGGTCAGCAGGGATGGAGCTTCCCGAGCCTCCCTGTGTGACTGGAATGCAGAGCACACATTCATGCAGAGGGCTGGGCTGCAGCTGGAGGTGTGATCTTAATCCTGGATTGGAGCTAATCCAGGATTAAATTCAGTTTTTGGTTTAAAAAAGAGGTGTCATCCAGTCTTGGATAAGGACAGATATGTAATAAGGCTTCAGCTCACTCTGGCTCCGTTCTCCAGTGCAGAGAGGATCGATTTCTCTGAACCTCTGTGAACTCATGCAATGCTGGACTAGACCTTCTCACTGCTTTTCTGAATTGTTTCCATGTTATACCTGCTTTTTGAAAAATACCAGGCACTTCTAAGCCAGTCGGACAACACTGCTTTATCCACATTCTTGTGTGTTCAGAATTTAAATGTCCCTTGCTATTCCTTACGGATGACTTGTAATTCCTTCCCTTCCCTCTCTCACCCTTTCCTCCAGGCAAGCCTGGGACCTCGCTGTTGACATTTGCCTTTCCCAGTTACCTACAATTATCGAGGAAGGAACTGCCTTCAGGGTAAGTTGGGGAGTATCCTGGGGTGCTGTGGGCCCAGTTTAACCCATTATCCAACACCTCCATTCAGCGTGTCAGTTGTGCTTGTTGAGCCTTGAATTGTTGCAGTTTAAGGGTTTATATTTTTAGAAAAAAGTCCCAACCTGCAGCACAATTTTTTGTATGAAAGGCTTAAATATGAAAATTATCTCTTAGTAGAGTTCCTTTCAAATAAACACGAGATAGAGGTTGAGGGTATGTTCAGAGAGTTCTCCCAAGCCCAGTGTCATTGATGGGGTTTTTTTACTTTATTTAACCTAGAGAGGAGAAAAGTAACATTTTTAATATTATATTTGTCTTAAATTCCTCTATTCAGAATGGGATTTTCTTGATATTCCTTTGACATTTCATTAACTGAAACCTTCAAATAATAATTACGGTACAGCCTCAGGTACCTGCTCCACCCTGTTGTCTTTCTAATTTTCAGTAACATTCTTGCATTTTATTTGTGTTCCCGACTACCAAAGTTTTTCTGGCTGTAATTGCAAGTTGTCTCCAAAGCCTCGAGTGAAGCAGGAGAAGTGGGGGTTGATCAGGATGCCCTGAGGCCTTTATCCTCCCACCCCTTCTTTCCTCACTGTATGTGTTGTCTTTTCAAACGTAAAAAATAGGATTTTTCTTCTGCTGGATTATGTTCGTTTTTATTTCAGGTTTCTTAACAATGTCAGTGGGGGCTTTTATATTAGTGCTAACCCTCTTCTGGGCATGCTCTGTCAAATGAGCTGAAATTCAGCAGATTTCTGGGTATTTTGGGGTGAGAGGAGGCACAGACTTGCTGGGGCTCAGGCGTGAGATCAGCAAGCGAGAGTGTCCGTTCTCAGCTGGCGATCGATTCAGGGCAGGGTGGGAACAATTCACAAGCAGGGTTTCAAGCCTGACTAATGTAGTTTATTGTGTGTTTTGGCTGGAATGGAGGTGGGCCAAGCCATCAGTGTCAGAGCTGGGAGCTGGAATGTGGCCAGGTTCCAATCCAGCCCAGGCACTGGACATAAAGGCAGGCTCAGGGCTCTCCTGAGCCATTCCTTCTGCTTCCTTTTCAAATCCAGTGTGGGGGTTTGTGCCTGCTCTGCAGAGCAGGATGGACATCCACCTGGGCATGACTCCCTGTGAGACACGCACAGCCATGGGAATCCTGGCTGTTGTTTGGGAGTGCAGGGCTCAGTCCTGTGGCTGGAGCAGACAGGCAGTTGCACACCTCAGATCTATTCCCTGTGTTCTAATCAATGCTTTGCCCTGAACCCTCTGGATTTCTGCCCGGTGGGAAGTGTTGTGGCCTGGCAGGAGTGATGGGCTGGAGTCACTGGGGGCAGTGTCAGCCTGTTCACAGCCCCCGGGCAGAGCTGGGGTGGCTGTGTGGGCCAGGAGAGGCACAGGGTTACTGCTGCCCTCCATTCCCTTGCTGCTCAGGGCTGAGAGTCCAGCCTGACCTGCATAAATCCATCAACAGCCTCTTCAGGCTGTTCTGGCTCAACAGCATATCACAAACCACGTGTGTCTGACTCCTGCCTGTACCCGAGGTGTTCTCGCCTGGTCAGACCTGGAAAATACAATAACCTGACAGAGAAGGGCCTAGGGGGTCATAGTGCTCATATGGAGAGTGTGTTGGGTTGGTTTGCTCTCCATTCTCCATCTCGTCGCTCCTTTCTTCCCCACTGGTTTCTGTTTCCTTGTGGATTCCTGCCTGGAAGCTGCTGTGTGCTTTGGTCAGTGCAGTCTCATCCAAACCTTGTACTGCCTACTGAGGGAGGGAGATGGCACAAGGAGTTTATTTTCATTGCTTTTGGATTGTGTCTCTGTGGACTGGGCAGAGTCAGCTCTGACTGCTGCTGCAGGAGTGAAACTGCCTCTGCAGAGCAGATAAATCCACTGCTGTTGCATCTCCTCCTCCTGGGGAGAGATCAGCCATGGTTCCCCAAGACCTTTTGTGTTAACTTTCCTTTTCTCTCTACTCTTTCCTTTCTTTCAAACAAGTAAGAAAATGCCAACATATTTAGAGGGAATTGCATTGGAAAATTTGTATACATTTAAAAATTACCAAACAAATGCACTGCTTACGACATGTGGGGTTTGGAAACAGTGGAGTCCATAGGTGCCAAAGCGGTTTCCTTCAGTCCCTGCTCTTTGCCCCAAACCTGCATTCCTGTTTTGCTCCGACAGCACAGCCCCTTCTTCGCGGAGCAGCTCACGGCATTCCAGGTGTGGCTGACCATGGGCGTGGAGAACCGCAACCCGCCGGAGCAGCTGCCCATCGTCCTGCAGGTGAGCACCAGGGCCTGGGCTGGGGGTCCCTGCCCCTCCCGTGGGGTCCCTGCCTCTCCTGCCTACTCACCACAGGGCTGCCAACCCCATGCTCTTTGGGAGCATAAATTCCATGGGCTTCTCCAGAATGAATTAGAGCTGGTTGCATGTCCACTAGACCTGTGCAGATGAAACCCAAGTGCTTTTCCAGCCCCATTCCTTGGCTCTCGCTGGGCCAAGCTCCCACTCCAGTCCATGTGCAGCGGTGTCAGTTCTGCTGCCTTCTCCTTGCTCTGGAGTCACCAACTCTCTCAGACAGCACATCTTAGTTGTCTCTCCTATAGCATCTTTTCTGTATCCCAGCTCTGTCAGCAGAGACTTTTATCTTCCCCTTGTTTTGAGAGAGTGGAAGTTGCTGCAGTGTAAATAGTGTGGAAACAGCTCCTTTATCCATCTGGTACAATTCGGAAAGTGTTCCCTTTAATGTGGGGCTGAAATTTTGCTGCAAGAACATAGAAACAAGTCTCTGAAGACCGTGCCTGGAGGAATGTAGAGTTCTGGTAGGCTTTGCTCAGACAAAACAAAGTTCACATGTTTAAAGGAGAAGTAAATCCAGGAGAAAAGAACACAGCATTTCAGCCAGTGTTTTATGGCAAGGCCCACGTTGCAGTTGTCATCTGTCACCTGCTCTGGCCTCTCCGCCTCTGCAGTTTGCACTGACAGAAATACAGACCCTGGCCCAGGTGCCTGTGGGCTCTGCTTTACCAACAGCAGAGTTTTAAAGTCTTTCTGATTAAAGGTCCTGGTCCCTTGTAAAAGGATCTGTGGGGAGACTCCCCTTCCCTGTCAGCTGGTTCTGTGACTGACAGCACCATCCATCTCTGCAAGACCAAACCTCAATTTCCTGAGCCTCCCAGGCCTTGAGAGATGAGGTGGATGTGGAGATGTGTGATTTGTCTCTGTCACTGCGATGGGAGCAGGCAGGCTTCTGCTCCAGCTCCAACTTTGCTGCTTTCCAGTGGATTGTTTGGCACCAGCGGGCTCTGCAGGCTGCATAACTCTGCAGTGGAACTGAGAGGTCACCTGGCAAAGGAACCTGCTTTTCCGCCTGGAGCAAAAACAAGACAGTGTAATTATTGTTACGATTATAGCATATTAATTGTACAGTGGAATAAGATTGGTTGTTAACAGGTCTGAGATGCTTAGAGTCAGAGACCCACTGAGGTGGGAAGGGAATAAGTTTCAGACCCTTTTTGGTGTCCCTTTGCTTTGACCCCGTGGCAGTGCTCTGGCCCCACTGCTGTCAGCTGACAGAGGCTGATTCCATGTGAGGCCCTGGCACAGGCTGCCCAGAGCAGCTGTGGCTGCCCCAGCCCTGGGAGTGTCCAAGGCCAGGTTGGACGGGCTTGGAGCCACCTGGGAGAGTGGAAGGTTGTCTCTCATGGCAGGACATGGAATGAGATGGACATTGAGGTCCCTCCAACCCAGCCCATTCCATGACTCTCTGATCCTGTGTGCCCCAAGGGGAGGAGGTGTTTGAGTGCCCGAGCCATGACACCAGCTGTGCACAGTCTGGATTGGCCAAGGGCAGGGAAATGGTCCTTTGTAAATGGCCTTTTAATTGACTTCAGGAATCTGCTTTCCTCTTGGAATTCTTGCTGTGTGTGGGGCAGGTGGGGCACAGGAGGTTTCCTGGTGCAGAGGGGAGGGAAGCCCTCAGAGAGCAGCCAGCACACACAGCCTGGCCAGGCTGAGTCCCGGTGCTCGATCCCTGCGGAGATTCCTCCTCTGTGTGATCTCCTGTGCATGTGGACGAGACCTTGTCCCCTTGTCACAGAGGGCTTCTGGAAGTCGCCCTGCTGTTCCCTTCTCCTATCCTGCCTTAGTTAGGAGATTCCTGCTAAAATATGGCCTGTTACGTGTAAATTATCCCCTGTGTCCAGGTCCTTCTCTCACTTAGGTGTGTGGCTGTAATTAGCTCCCCATTTTGTGTTTGGGAATGAAGATGGGCAGGTGTCGGGGCGGGTGTGACACAGGGCTGTGTGCACAGGGGACACTGCTGGTGTTCCACTGAGAGGGCAGAAATTGTGCACTGACTGCCCATGTCCTCGGCCAAGGCTCTGGGATTTGTGTCATTTGGGGCTGCAGGTTATTGTGCTGATGAGCTGGGGAAGTGGGAATGGGAAATCCCATGGGACCGAGGCCTTTGTTTGGGTTGGACCATAACAAAACAGAGCTCTTCAAATGAGGTGGTTTGCTTTGGTGGGATGTCAGCAGCGTGGAGCTGGGATTTGTATCTTCGCCTGGGAAGGCTTTTCAACTGGATTAATTTCTTTCCCCAGCTGTGTCAGACTTTGTGGATTTCCTTAGTTTTTCTGCAGGTCAGAGGATACCACTGTGGGATCTGAGCACCCTGTCCCTGCCAGGTCCTGCTGCTGTCCCAGCCCTGCCTGAGCCTCCACCTGCCCTGGTTTCTGTCACTGCTTTAATCCCAAACAGCTGCCCCTGTTATTCCTGGGCTGGTTTATGGAATAGTCTGGTGCCAACTAGGGCAGGATGACCAAAATCCTTTCTCTTATGACTTGTTCTGAGGTCTGAGCTGTGATGCTCAGAGTGAAACCATTAGAATAGTTATTGCATCCTCCTGTTTCTTCTGGGCTTTTCCTGCACAACTTTTCAGTATCCACTACCAGTCATCCTTAGTGTGAGACATGAGCCAAGTAATTTAGTTATTCTTCAATATTAAACATGAAAAATAATTTAATTTCAATATGCAGTGTGGAAAAACACTGAGAAGGGGATGGAACTGGGTAGGTAAATCAAGGAGCTTCTTTCCCCGAGATCCGTGCTGAGGGATGTTCCTCAATCTAAACCAAGGATTAAGTGTTGCATTCCAATATCTTACATCTGTTAAGGAGATTAAGAACTGCAAGTCTATCTGTTAATATTTCAAACCAGGGTAGGTATAAGCCAGTAAACCACCACCTCATTAGTGTTGTCAGACTTTGTTTTAATGAGATTTTTATTAATGACTAATGTGACCTTTTGCTCCCTCCTAAGTTTCCAGTATCGATTTGCCAAGGAAAGCAAAGCCACCTTTTGTGCTCTGGGGCTGTTTGGAGCAGTGGGAGGCTGGGCTGTCGCTCCCCTTTGGATCCTGCTGCAGTTGCCATCACATTACTGCTTTGCTGGGAAAGGCAGGTTGATGTCCATAGGAATTGCTTCCCTCCTGTGTCAGGAGCAGCTCTGTGAAGGAATGTTATTGGGGGTGTAACCCCTCGCTGGCCAAGCTCTCACAGCCAAGGTTTGTCCTCCAGCTTTCCATTCAGACTGTGCTGTTCCAAGTGCTGTAAGGATCCCAAGGGCTCTTCCATGCGCTCTGCAGGCACAGGGATCTCTGTTCTCTGTACAGTATCCTGTATCCCTCTCCTCTGCAGGTGCTGCTGAGCCAGGTACATCGGCTGCGAGCTCTGGATCTGCTGGGAAGATTCCTGGACCTGGGTCCCTGGGCTGTCAGTTTGGTGCGTGGATGCTGCACGTGGGCTTGTAAATTCTAGTTTATCTCAGTATGGATGATAAATACAGATGGTGATTTAGGGAAGGAAGATGCGGAGGATAATCCACAGATTTGACAAATGAGCAGTTCTGTGTGTTCATGTGTGGGAAATGCAGCAAATATCCCTACAAGAACAGTGGGTTGCATTAATTGAATTCTTTTTCATGTTCATTTCCATTACCATGAAGAGGAGTTCCTTGGGAACAGTTTAGTGTAAAATAGTGTAAGGGGCAAACCAGGAGATAAAAACTGGGACAAGTGGGGTTTGTCATGTAAAATGAATAGCCAAAACAGCCCTTCCTGCAGAGGGAGGCTGGAGGCACAGGCAGCTTGGGATGAGAGGGTGTGTTAAAAGGGGGTGTTAAAACCTCTGGATTGTCAGATTCCATGTGGACCAGGACATAGGTGAGGTCAGCACAGAGGCCTTTGCTCTGTCTGGGATGTGTGTTATGCCCTCACTGCCCATGTCAGGGTCATGCCCAGCTGCCCCCAGGTTGGGGAGCCCCCAGCACTGCCAGTGCCACCGCACCACGCATCCCCTGTGCACTGAGCTTTGGGAAGGGTGGCAGCGCTCAGTGGGATTCTCAGTGATTTCATGTGTTCCCTGCCCTCCTGTGAGTGGTCTCTGATCCCAGGGAAAAGTCTTGCTAAAAGTCTGTGTAAGGAGAGGCCTGTTAACTTCCAGTGGGAAGGCCAGAACTCCTGAGCTTTGCAGCGTGTTTGGGGAGAGCAAAGAGCCCCAGCTGAGGGGAGTGAGCAGATTGTGAAGCATAAAATAAGCCCAGGCTGGCAGGAGTGAAAGCTGATGCTGGAGTAGCTCAGAGTCTCCTTGGACCAAATGAGTCTGAAAATATCTGGTGACATTCAAGATTAAAATAAGCAACAAACGCACAGGGATCCCCTCTTTACTAGAAATGTGGGAAATTGTTTTCTACCAGGTTTCTCAGCTGTGTCATTAAAATTGCTGCATCCTGGCAGCGTGTTGGGTCCAGCCCTTGGGGCTGAGCTGCTCACAGGGGTTTGCACACAAGGGTTTGTTCACAGGGGTTTGATCTTCTCTCTGCCTCCCAGGCCCTCTCCGTTGGCATTTTCCCGTATGTGCTGAAGCTACTCCAGAGTTCAGCCCGTGAGCTGAGACCACTCCTTGTGTTCATCTGGGCCAAAATCCTGGCAGTGGACAGTGTGAGTACTCCTGCGCCTGCCTGGTTCTTTGGGGTTTCAGCAATGTGCCTTTTTTGTGAAGATGGTCTCAGCCAGAGCTCTGGTTGGTGGGGTTTAAAATAAATAATTAAACAGGTAAGCAATTGCAGATAAATTTACGTAATTGTATATATGACTCTATGGTTTGTGGGTGCAATTAGTTGAACACAATAAAATTATTAGGAGAGGTGCATACGTTAATTCAGGCACAATTATAAGCCCATATAGAATGTCTGAACTGCTTTTGGATGTTGGATCTTTCCTATTTGGGGGTTATTTTTGCACATTTCCTCCATTTCAATATGGAGAATAGCACTGAATTTGTCGAAGTTTTCCCTGCTGTTGATCCAGCATTGTCAGGTTTAGTTTTATAACTATTTTCATTAACATCCTAAGAGGATATTGGAAAGCAAAGAAAATGAAACCATTCCTCTTAGAGCTATTCTTGAAAAGCTCCTTTGTGGTGCCCCCAAGGCTGGTGCTGCAGCCGCAGGTTTGTGTCAGGAGGCTCAGGTGTGATTCCCACCTGTGTCCTGCTGCCCTCCCCTCTGAGAGGGCTCTCGTCCCTCCTGCCCACTCACACACTCCCTCCATGCTCTGAAATCCATCGCTCATTTGCAGGCTTTGCTTTACAGCAGAAAGGAAAAATACTCTTAAACGGTGTGTTTGGGGTGTTTTTCTGCTGTTTTGCTCACTGGCTCTACCGTCACATGGAGGGAGTGGGAAAGGAGGAGGGGACAGGTTCCTAGGGAAGGGCTGTGGGTGCTGCCAAAGGAGGGACAGGCAGCAGCTCCTCTTTCTTGCAAATGAGTATTTTCTGTAAGTTCTGAACTTCCACACCAAGCCTGCAGCCTGCTTTGGTCGTGTTGTATTATTATTGACAGTGGAGCTGCTTACTCCATGAGGAGGAGGAAGAGGTGTCAGTGGTGCTGGATTCCCATATTGTTCCCAGGATCTGAGCAGGGAGGGGTCGAGTGAGTGTTCTGGTTTTAGAGCCATAATTTCCCTCCCTTGAGCCTGAAGAATTTAGGTTGGAGAGGCAGCACAGACAATGAGTGTGAAGCTGAGCAGTCTCCTGAGCTCTCTTGGTGTCTGTGTGCCTGTATTAAAGCCAAGAGTTTGTTTTGTGTAAGGAACAGAAAGTAATGACACTGAGGAAGAAAAGGGGGAAGAGGAAGCCTGGTGAGTGCAGTGACACAGGAGTCAGGAAAGCCTCTCGTAGCTGCAGCCTGGCAGCAGTCCAGGCCCTCTACTCTGCCAAAACCAGCAGCTTCGCTCCCCTCAGCAATAAAATATTCTCTTGCATCTCTACCTTGCCATCCCCTCCCCTTTCAACAACCAGTTCCCCCCTTCACCTTCTCCTCCTGATGAAAAATGCATGATCCTGTCTCGGGCACGGAGCGCTCGACACAGCCATGTCACAGGGGAGGCTGATTGCCAAGTCAGTGTTTCCTCCCTTCCATTTCCACTTTCGTGGTGTGTATGCTTTCGGTGTGACCCCAATATGTCAGGCTGGAGCCTGAGCTGGTGTGTCAGCGAACCCACGTGCTGATTCCAGACCAGGAAACCTGCCCTGTGCTCCTGGCGGGCTTGGAAAGGCACTGGAGCTACTCTGCAGTTTGGGTTGTGTGTAGTAGGATAAATACTGTGGAGGTTTAATGTGGGACAGAGATATCCCATTTGATTCTTCCCCAAAGCAAGAGGTCTTGTTTCCAGCTGCTGTTTGTGTCACTTTGGGGTGTCAGAGGGTTCCCTGCTCCTCCCTGTTGGCCCATTCCCACGGGGGTGTTTGGTTGCAGCCCTCAGAAAGCACTTGAGCTTTATTTTGCTTCTCAAATGAAAACAAGATTTGAGAAAAGTTATTGAGATATGATACATTTATACATCACTGGAGGAGCAGATATATGTACATTGTAGTTCTCATTGTGGTTTTTTGGGTCTCTTTTTCAGTCATGCCAGGCTGACCTGGTGAAGGACAATGGACACAAGTATTTCCTTTCGGTTCTCGCAGATCCTTATATGCCAGTAAGGACAAATCATGTTTATTCAGACTCTTGGTGCATTTGCTTACCTTGTTTTAGTTGATCTGCTGCTGTTCTGGTGCTCCTGGTGCTGATGTGAGGCTGCCCCCACTCCAGTGCTGTACCTGGGGAGAGTCACTGCTGAGCTGGGGAGTCAGTGTGACAGAGGCAGCCAAACCAAACAAGAGTCTATAAACATATTAAAGTTCTATAAGCAGATTTCTCTGTGAGAGTGGGAGCTGGGGGCTCCGGGATGGCTGCAGAGAGAGGGCCTTGCCCCATAGCTTTGGCAGTTCCCTCTGCAGCAGTTGTTTGGGTTCCTGTGGTGGGTGTTTGTGAGCCCTCCCCAGAGCAGGGGGCCAGGCTGGCTGGGAGGATTGTGTGGGCAGGCTGGGGAAGTGTCTCAGGTGTGACAAGCTGATGCCAAGAGAATTCCAGCATTCTTTCTCCTCTCTCATTCTTTTAATGTGCCACAAACTGCCATGTTTCAGGATGTGGTGTACCTGTTCCCTGTCCTCCAGGTAACCCTCAGCTGTGTGTTGTTTTCAGGCTGAACACAGGACAATGACAGCATTTATCCTGGCTGTGATTGTGAACAACTACAACACTGGGCAGGTGAGTCCCAACAGCCTTTTCCCTTCAGTCTCTCCTTCTGCCTTGTGCCTTTAATTAAAGTGTCCTGGCTTGCATTACAGCCCAACCCTGAACTGGGAAAGTGAACTAGGAGCTTGTTTTATGTTATTTCTGCATGGATTAAAATAAAAATTGGCCTGGAGCTGTGACAAAGCATCTGGCAGTGGAGGGTAAGGACACTCCACAGCCACCCCTCCAGGCAGCCACTGGCAGGTTGGGAAGCAAATAGTGCCTGGTCCTGTCAAGTGGGAACCTGATGGCTGGGAATGGTCTATGGAACGAGCCCTGGGGCTCTGACAGGTGCTAGGAATACTTCCAATGGGGGAATAACAGGCTTTATGCCTTACAGGAAGCATTTTGAAAGCTCATCTATTTAACCAGCTCTAGCAGCATGTACCTGCCCTTCCCTTCACTCTGCTGCCAAATGGGATTTTGTAGCAAAATCGGTCTAGAACCACTGAAGGATTATTTTCTCCTGATTTTCTGCCTCTTTCAGAAATAGTCCTGTTTTGTAGGGGTGGGGTGGGAAGCTGTCATCCCAAGTTAATGGCGTTGGCTCGTGTTGCAGGAAGCTTGCCTTCAAGGAAACCTGATTGCAATTTGCCTGGAGCAGCTGAACGATCCCCACCCGCTCCTCAGGCAGTGGGTGGCCATTTGTCTGGGACGCATTTGGCAGAACTTCGACTCAGCCAGGTGGTGTGGAGTGAGAGACAGTGCTCACGAAAAGCTCTACAGTCTCCTCTCAGATCCAATCCCCGAGGTAAAAGTCCAACTTTTCTGGTAAACCCCAGCTGAATTGGCAGAATTCTGGCAGAGCACAGAAGTTCTTACGAACCAGGACCTTCAAGGGCTTTGTTTGTGTCTGGTTCAGAGAAAGGTCTTGGTGCTGTTTCTTCAAGGTGATACAAATCCTCCTGCAAGAGGAGCATCCAAAGAAGTGCAGGGGGAGTTCATACAGCTTCAAGACCCTGGGATCTGGGCACCAGAGTTGGGAAACACCGTGTTTTTTGCATATCAGAAGCTGTTAAAAATGTGGTCCCAAAACTCAATGTGTGTTGCAAAAAAGCCTTTAGTCTCTTTGTCCAAGTATGAAAGCTGTTCTGCCCCTGCCTTGTGTGCAAATCCATCTTTAGCTGGACGTGTTTTACCTTTGAGACACCATCCCTGAGAGAAGGGACTGTGCTTAGCCTGGCAGTGACTGACAGCCCCTCAGGCCCCGGTGAGGTGACAGCACACAAGGGAGAACAGAGCTGAGCTAAACACTGTGATAACGTGCAGGGATTAAAGATGAGATTCCCCTCCACACTCAGTCTCTGTCCTGCATCTTCCACCTCCTGCTTTGGCCCCATTCTCCCCATGCTGTGAGCAGGGTTTCAGCAGAGGTGGGGTGGGCTGTCCAAAGTGTTCCCTGATTTTTCTCCTTTTTTCCATTATTTTCTACATTCCTATAAGCCCTTAGCTGAAGACTGTAGTCAGTGCTCCTATTAAAGATTCACATCCCAACAGGAACTCTGTGTGTACCTTTTTCCTGTTAATTAATATTCAAAGCAACTGGAAGAATCACCCATGGGAAGGTCGCCAAGTATTCTGGGAAATTAAATATATCCTGTGTGTGTGAATACTTAAAACCCAGTGCTTTGCTGAGGCTGCTTGGGTTGTTACTCCCATGGGCTTCCCTGTAACCCTCACTGTTCACCTGGCACAGTCGTTCAGGTTTCCAGAGGTGCCACTTGCAGGGATAAAATAAATGCCCCTGGCCAGTGAGGAGTGAATGGTGCCTGTGTGTGTGTTGCAGGTTCGCTGTGCCGCAGTCTTTGCTCTGGGGACCTTCGTGGGGAACTCTGCCGAGCGGACGGACCACTCCACCACCATCGACCACAACGTGGCCATGATGCTGGCCCAGCTCATCAACGACGGCAGCCCCATGGTCCGCAAGGTATGGGCTGCGCTGGGCTGCGCTGGGCAGGGCAGGGCTGGGCAGGGCAGGGCTGCGCTGGGCTGGGCAGGGCTGGGCTGGGCAGGGCTGGGC
>VWZG01007834.1:219908-278637 GCA_013396735.1 Grallaria varia
GGCAGGGCTGCGCTGGGCTGGGCAGGGCTGCGCTGGGCTGGGCAGGGCTGCGCTGGGCAGGGCTGGGCTGGACTGGGCTGGGCTAGGCAGCTCTGCCCTGGGCCCTGGCTCTGCAGCCTTCATTTCATTGGCTTTCCAATGGATTTCACTCGTTTGGAAGGGTCTGTTTCATCACAGTCATCACTGAATCACAGAGTGGGTTGGGAGGGACCTTGAAGACCATCCAATCCCACCCCTGCTGTGGGCTGGGACACTTTCCACTGTCCCAGGTTGCTCCAAGCCCTGTCCAGCCTGGCCTTGGACACTTCCAGGGCTGGGGCAGCCACAATTCATGGAGTCTTTACCTTCAGCTCCTGCTGAGAGGTGTCGGCACAAGTGCTGAGCAGCATCAGCCCAGTGCTGAGGCCGAAGGCTGCCCACTCGAGGGGTCTGTCCAGCAGCATTCAGGGGTGCTGCTCTATCCACATACCCATTTTCTGCACAAACACCAGAATATTTTCTTTACCCTGCACTGTCAGGAGCCCCTGAAAGGAATGATGTGCAGTGTGTCCACGTCCAGGTGTGGACAAGGTTGTTGTTCAAATTGAAATATTTCTGTGGATTAATAGTATCAGGTATTCCACTAAATGTCTGGAGCAGGAGTGATCTTCTCGTCATCATTTTTGTATCCTAGGGTTTTTTTAATTTAAAGAGAATGTGAAGACAGGGATAAGGAAGGAGAGCAATTACACTGGAGTCTTCTTAGGTGCACAACACACTGAAAATTCTTACTGAGCTGCTGTTCTGATGCACTTCTGCTGATCACTGGTCTGGTTACAATATTTTACATTACAGGATCTCAGGTTTTAAATTAAATAGTTCTGTGTTGTTTGAAACATGCAGTGGTGGCAGTCCTAGGGGAGGAAGAGGAGAGGGAGTCAGAGTGCTGTGGAGAGACTGTGAGAACTCTGTTCAGTGAGATCTTGCTGCCTTCAGAACCCCAAGGATGGATCACAGAAGGCTTCAGAGTAATTCTTCAGATTTGGAGAATTACAGTTTCTGATGCACCATCGTACATCAATAGTACATTAAATAGTTTTTAACATTCTGGATTGTTCTTGAGGACTGTTCTGAGGTGTCCTAATGCTTGTGTTTACTTAACTGGAACATCAACACCCTGGCACTTGTCACCAGCATTGCGAGGATTCATGTCTGTTGTCTTGTTTCAGCATTTAATGAGTTTAATTCAAGAGAGAGCTGTGTGTCACACTGTATGCTCTGTGAGATTCATAAATCTCTCCTTGAGAGATCAGTCCCTGAACCAAGACAGCAGCCAAAGCCAGCTCTGGCTCCTGTTTGCTGTTCAGTGCTTTCTGTGGTACTGCTTCAGTTTGACAGCGTCGGGCAGAATCAGTCACAGAGTCATGGAATGGTTTGGGTGGGAAGGGACCTTAAAGCTCATCTTGTTCCAGTCTCTGCCATGGGCAGGGACACCTACTGGAGCAGGTAACTCAGAAGTAGTAATGGGTAGGAGTAGTGGGGTAGTGGGGGCCTGTTGAGGTAGAAAAGGCTTGTGAAGAATTAGGTCTGAACTTTGCAGCCCATCCCTGTGAACTACATGAGAATTTTTAGCCGGGATGTCCACCTAATAATACCAGCAATAATGACCATATTGATCTGTGTCTCCCTTGAGTCCTGTGTTTCTGACCTATGTAACCATGAGATGTTTCTTGTGCTCTTTCCCCAGGAGCTGGTGGTGGCCCTGAGTCACCTGGTGGTTCAGTACGAGAGCAATTTCTGCACCGTGGCCTTGCAGTTCATAGAAGAGGAGAAGAATTACCCTCTCCCTTCTCCAGCTGCCCCAGGTGGGGGTTTTGGGTGGGCAAGGGATGCAGGGCCTGAAGGCACTTGGGAACTGATTTAAGGACTTTTCCCAACACACTGAAGTCCTTGCTGGTGGGGATTTATTGAGCAGCACTGTTGTGACATACTGAGTGATGAGGTGGCAGCTCTGGTGTCTGTTCAGCCCTGTGAGATGTTGCACTGGAAAAATCCATCCACATCATGGGGGAGTTGAAACCAGGCCTGAAATTTAGTCAGTAAACCAGAATTTTCGTAATTCTTTCTAATGAGAAAATCTAAGGGATGTTTAATGAGCAGCGGCAGAGAGGAGCTGGGCAACGTTCCTCTGACTGGCACAGGGACTGGGCAGTGGCCCAGCACCCACCTGCAGAGAAGAGTCAGTGTGTGCCCTGGGCAGTCCACAGGCACTGGCAAGGCTGGACTCACCTGGCTTTCTTGGATGGAACAAAATCTCACTGGTTATGGGCTCCGAGGATCCTTTGTCTCACCTCTTTCCTTTTTAGCCTGACAGAAAATGACTGAATTCTGTTCATGTTGGTGGTATTTAGTTATATATTTGCTGGAAAATAACCAAAATACAGTGGTTGTTTTTGGTTGTGTGTGTAATTGGTGTAACCTTTGCCTCCCCAGAGGGTGGGAGCCTGACGCCCGTGCGGGACGGGCCGTGCACGCCGCGCCTGCGCTCGGTCAGCTCCTACGGCAACATCCGAGCCGTGACCACGGCCAGGAACCTCAACAAGTCCTTGCAGAACCTCAGCCTGAATGAAGAGTGTAAGAGAGATTTCATTTCCTTTTGCCTCTTCTTCCCCCCTGCCCCTTGTGCAAGCCAGGAGATAGCACGTGCAGGACAGCACAGGCTGAGACTGGCACTTCAACCCAAATTATCCAGCTCCAAGGGCTTGGATGAGAAGCTCCTTCATAATTAGTTTCAATTTTCTGGTCATTAGCATTGATTTTTCTGAGTGTTTGGGGACCAAAAAGGTGCCTTCCAGCTTCCAAGCATAAGTGGATTTTTAACTCGGTCTTTTTTGCTTATTTTGTTTAATCATTCAGTATTTAAAAGGGGAGTTGTGGGTTTGCCCACACCTTCCCTGAGTGTGGCAGGATTTAGAAAAGAGATGTTATATCTGGGTAAAAGTTGTTCTCTTACAAGTCCTTGTTCCAGCATCTCTTCTTTCCTCTTGGCAGCTGGAAGCTCTGTTGCATTTTCCCCTGGGAATCTGAGCACGAGCAGCAGTGCCAGCAGCACCTTGGGCAGCCCCGAGAACGAGGAGTACATCCTGTCCTTTGAGACCATCGACAAGATGAGACGAGTCAGCTCCTACTCCTCTCTGAATTCCCTCATAGGTGAGCAAAGCCTCTCCTGCCCTTCCCTTGGGGTCACCTCTTGGCTGTGTGGAAGGCTGAGATCTTGGCTTCTGCTTGATCTTACTCTGAGAAAATTTCTCATAACACTAGAAATGCTGGGTTTGTGTTTGGCTGGGTCACTCCTGCTCTGGTAGAGGGATTGGGAATGGCAGCTGTTGATTCCAGCTCTGAGCTTCACTACAGTGGTCCTATTAGGAATTTAAGCCCAAAAATGTGTGGTATACAGGAATTCCACACCCACTGCAGTTTCACTGGTTAGATAGTGAGGCAAGGACTCCCTATCCCATGGATGCAGCAGCTGGGCCTTGGCACTAAGAGCTGCCCTGGGCATCTTTCATGTGGGTTGTGTTTCTGTACAGCCCCTGCGTTGTGCTGCTCCTCCAGGGGAGCCTGACCCAACTTATTTCCTCTGCAGGTTTATATGTATATAGTTAAACAGGACTTAAAAAATCCAGGTTGTGTCTTAAAAGCAAAAAGACTGAGTGTTCCATAGCACTCTGAAGGTTCCCTGGCTGATCCTGCTGCCTCCCCTCTCCATTGTTCCTCCCTGGCATCACGACCACCCCTCAGCAGCCCCTGTCTCTCCCAGAATTTCTGTCTCTGGGTGATGTGCAGAACTCTGCAGAGCCAAGTGCTGTAGCCCAGAAGGAAGGCAAGTTGTCCCTGTGTTTGTGCAGTGCCTGGCTGATTTGATTATTTGCATTTCTTTTATGGAACAAACTGGAATGTTTACAGGAAGCTCCTCCAACCCAGTTGTTTTTCAGGTAACTTTCCCAGTGGTGTCTTGACTGCCACAACAGCTTGGCTTTAAACTACCTGTAGCTTTTCAAACAATCTGTGTCCTTTTGGCACGACGATACAGACACATGCAGAAGGATCTGGCTTTTGGAACAGCCTCTTTCCAGGGAGAGCAGTGCACAGGGAAATGCTGGGGGAAGTCTCTGTATTTCCTTTGTAATTAGTAAATGGGCCCATATTGTCACAAATCAGTGAAAAGAGAGTGATGTAACTCAGAGGAATCACCTGGGTGATAGACCTGTGTGACTGAAGAAACATTTTCCTCTGCTCTGTGTTTTCTGGGAGAATTATTGGTGATTTGGCTCTCCTGAGCTGAAAGATTCTGGGATTGTAATTTCTGAGCCATTGTGGCAGTTGAAAATTGTATGTTCATTAGGAGCCTGATCAGTTAATTTGCTTTTGATTGTCAGTAATGAAATTGGATCTTGTAAAGCAGGACAGAGATGTTGGGAAATTTCTCTCCATCTTGAGCTAGGACTTGAGTTTTACCATTCACAGTGGTGCACACTGGTGTCTACTTGATGGCTTGTGCTTGTCTCACAAGGGCTGTACAGCACAGCTGGAAAAGAATCTGGAGAGGAGCTGGAGGTGGTGAAGGAGACCAGGAAAGCAAAGAAAGCAGCTCTCCAAGGCCTCCCTCATTCCTATTCCATCAAAGACCCAGCTGGAAATGGCAGAGCTTAGAGGAGTGTTTAAAATTCATGACTCGAACAGAATCCCATTACCTTCCCATTTGCCTGCTGCAAGCCAGGCTTTTCTCATTCCTGCTGAAGAATCACCATCCTCCAGCCCTCTCCTGCTCCCCAAGGAGAGATGCCATCAGCCCCAGCCCCAGATTAACCCCATTCTTAATGTCCTAATGGGCACTAAATGGCTGCTGTACATCCATCGAAGGGCAGCCCAGGGAGCCCACCTTGGTGAGAGGCTTGTTGTGACTGAAGGAGTGTTTTGCTCTACTCTGTGTCTTTTGGAACAGTAAATGGGGCTTTGACTCTGCAGTAATGCCTCTGCCAAATATCTGGGACAGCCAGAGCAGTAAAAAGTATGTTTAGGGCACGTGGGGAGACTCAAAGCAAAGTAGAAATCTTCTCTGTAAAAGCAGAAATTTTCAGGCACAGTTTGTGTCCTGTACTCTTCATTCCCCAGGCTGATCGACTGGTCACAGAATGGTGGAGTGGTTGGGGTTGGAGCCACCTTAAAGACCATCCAGTTCCACCCCTGCCATGGGCAGGGACACCTTCCACTGCACCAGGTTGCTCCAAGCCCTGTCCAGCCTGGCCTTGGACACTTCCAGGGATGGGGCAGGCACCATTTTAGAAAGGTGGTGCCAGAGGGATTGTTCTGGATCAACCTTTTCACTGACACAGAGGCATCACACAATGTACTTCTTCCTATAAACTAGAGGAAAAGCTCTCCATTCCTCCTTGTCCCATTTTGCAAGCAGTTCCTTAGCTAACCCTGGGCCAAATGTCCCCATTTAGTGCCCTCCCAAATGCAAGTCGTACTCTCAGCCGAAGTGTTTGTTCTCTGGCAGCTGCTCCTTGGCCAGACAGGGCTGTACCAGGAGAGACATTTATTTCTGGCCCAATTTTCAGACTGGCAAGAGGCAGTTTCTGGTTAGTCAACAAAGACATCAGTTTGGAAGGGAAGCTGAGCCTTGCTGCTTTTCCATACAGCCACTCATTAATCTTGGTGTACTGGCAATGTTTAAGATAGGAAAAGAGAAGGAATTAAGATGGGGTGGGGGGATTGCATACCTAGAGGCTGATTATTCATATCCAAACTGCATGATGAAGGTCTTTGTCCTACAGAGAACATCACTGGAAAGATTATCTTAAGGAGTGATCAAAGAGGGAGGAAAATAAATCTTGGAGCGATGAAATGCTGGGAAATAGTTGTGTTTTCCAGTGGGAGAGACTGGGGGTGGAGAACTGTTTGCCATGTCACAGGTTCTGCCTCAAGGTAACAGTGACAGCAGGAGGTTGCTGCAGTGAGGCTGAGGAGAGCAGAGGTGGAGGTGGACAGGGAGGTGCAGGAAATAAGAGCGAGTGTTAGGACAGGTAGAGCCTCCTGCTCTCTCTCCAGGCAATATGTTTAATGCACAGAGATAATGAGAAGTAATAAGGAGCAAAATACAGGAACTGGGGAAGGTTTTGGAAATGGAAACTTGCTGTGGAGGCTGGTCATGGTGGGCTGCTTTCATGTTGGTGACATCAGCCCTGTTCAGGGGGTACCTGCTCTGAGGCAGCTTCTTTCTAATGAGCTGCTTCTGGTTTGTGCTGAAGCATTAAAAGCTCAGCTTTGCTGTTGGGTTCACCGTGGGGCTGGAGTGTCCAGGAGCCCCTGCAGAGCCCACAGGAGGCTCTCAGGTGTGCAGGGAGGGCTGGTGAGCTGTGGCTGCAGGGAACAGGCAGTGGCCATGTTTGTCTGAATAGAGTTGGGAGAGCACTGGGAATTTGGGGTGTCCTCTTCACCCAGGTCCCTCTGTGTCCCTCGTGGGAAGAGGGAAGACAGGTAGGATGCACGTGTACAGAGCAGGTGGGGTTGGCACTGATGGGAAGAAGGTACCTAAGTCCTCAGGTGCTGTTTCCCTACATCCAAAGGTTTCATCCCCTGTCCCTGTGTCCATCCAGAGGTTTCATCCCCGGTCTCTCCATGCCCGTCCAGAGGTTTCATCCCCTGTCTCTCCATGCCCATCTGGGGGTTTCATTCCCTGTCACTCCATGTCCATCCAGAGGTTTCATCCCCTGTCACTCCATGCACATCTGGGGGTTTCATTCCCTGTCACTCCATGCCCGTCCAGAGGTTTCATCCCCTGTCACTCCATGTCCATCCAGAGGTTTCATTCCCTGTCACTCCATGCACATCTGTGGGTTTCATTCCCTGTCACTCCATGCCCATCTGGGGGTTTCATTCCCTGCCACAGGAGCTGACTCTGGGCCCGGTGAGCAGCAGCCCTGGTGCTGCTGTTGGTCTGTGTTTGCTGTGGAGCCGGTGGGGAATGAAACTGCCCATCCTGTGGAGGTCAGGCCTTAAAAATCACTGCAGAGATTTTTACAGGGGATTGGAAAGAAACCCTGTCCCAGTCTGGCAGATCAAAGAGAATAAATAAAACCATTAGTAGTCGGTTTTGCATCCAGTGTGACCCCCTTGGAGCTGCAGGACCCCGGGGTAGCTGCGTGGGGCTCACGGGGGAATCAAACCAAGTTGTGTGTGCAAGGAAAATCAAAGTTGAGGGAAAGGCAGACAATTTATTTTTGACATTCTTGGTGTAGAAGAATCATTTTGTAAACATAAATCCATACTGCAAGGTCCATTGAACTGGCTTTGAGTCAGTGTGACTAATTACAGAGCTGTCTGCTTAGATTAACACCCATCTCCCGCTCAGCTCTTTGTTTGCATCTCCTGGACAGCGTTTGCATTTGAATCCATTATGGGGAATGAAGCTGCTGTTCCTCCTGCCACCTCTGCTGTTCCCATTATCACAGGGACTCAGAGCTCAGGGTTTTACACAGAGCTGTGTCATGTGTGGCACTCCATCCACTGAGCAGCAGTGTCATGGGGAGGTGGCATCACCAGCCCTGAGCCCTGGATGCCTTTGTAGAAATTCCCTGTGTTCTCCTCTAAAGGCTACCAGGTGAAGGAGGAACTACACCAGCACAGTTCTGCTTTAAGTTTGGCTTTTTCCTGATGCTTAGATGTATAAAAAGTGTCGTTGAGTTTCTTTCTTTGTGAACGAGGTGGTTATCAGAGACCCTGGAAATTTGGCAGGGTCTCCCCTCGCTCTCCCTTTCCTTTTACTCTCTTTCAAGGGCTTTGAAGAATTCAAGGCATCCAATTTCCTCTCTGGTTCTTATGTAACTCCTGCACAGGCCCCAGTGTAGGAGGCAGAGCTCTGGGCACACCTCAGACCTCACCTGCCTTGCTGCTTCAGAGGCTCAGGCTTTTTTCCTCCCACGGCTTGTAGCACTTCGCCTCTCTCCCTCCCTTCTTCTTTATCCTTCCCCCTCCAGTTTCTCTTTCCCTGGTAATAGAAGCTTCCAGGATTTAACATTGTTATATATTTACAGCCTTTACAATTTTACAGTATTATATAAATATTCTACAGTATTATATAAATATATATTTATAGCCTTCATAATTTAAAGCCTTATAACAATTTACATTGTTACATGTTTTACAGCCTTGAGAGTGCCTAAAGGGGCTCCAAGAAATCTAAGGGGGAGTTTGCATGAGAGCCTGGAGTGACAGGACAAGGAATGCCTTCCCACTGCCAAAGGGCAGGGTTGGATGGGATACTGGCAAGGCAAGGGTGGGCAGGGCCTGGCACAGGTTGGGCAGAGCAGCTGTGGCTGCCCCAGCCCTGGAAGTGTCCAAGGCCAGGTTGGACAGGGCTTGGAGCAACCTGGGCTGGTGGAAGGTGTCCCTGCCTGTGGCAGGGGGTGGAATGGGATGGGTTTTAAGATCCTTCTGACCCAAACCAATCTGGGATTCTGTGATTTGTCAGGCCCTGTCCCTGACCTGCCCTGGAAAGCTTGGGATTAGTTATAGGAGTCTGAGCAGGTCACCCCCAGCACAAGAGCAGCAGAGTCCAAGTGGTTCCATCACAAACACTTTGTGTGAGATTTTCAGGTGAAAATTTAAGGAGATGCCACTTAGAACATCCTTTGGATTCCAGCTGAGAGAGAGCCCCTTTGCAAGTAGATTGAGAGAGAGGAGTTTGATTATTGGGATATTGTTTTGGCCCTTTGCAGAGTGATTTGTCACGATCTGGGGACTTTCTGACAGAGAATGGTTCCCCTGGTCAGGCAGACCAGCATCCGAGAGGCAACCTGTGGTCTCGTGGAGCTTGTTGCTGCCTTCAGCCAGAGCTCAGAACTGGTCTCTGCCAGTCTGTTCTGCTGTTTGGGTATCAGGTCAGAAGCTGCTTGGTGACCAAGGAGCCCTTTCCTCACAACTTTATATTTGGATGCCTCCAGAAACACGAGAGGAAAAGCAGTAACAGCTTGATCTGTCATTTACCATTGATTGTGACTCATCTGAAATCTCTATTTTAGCTCCTTTTTTTGTTAGTGCAACCACTTTAATATTGTCCAAATGGCTCAACTCCCAAGTGGGGCGTTGCACGATTAGACATTGGGAGGGTTTGGAGGCAGAATAACAAATTACTCGCCTAAAAGCAGCAAAATAAAATGTTCACAGAATTTTGTCAGTTGTTGCAAATGCTTATTAATTTGATTTGTACTTTGAATCTGTCAGTCCCTTCTGCTGAAATACCAAATGGCAGATATGCTCATTAAATAACAAATTGGAGGAATTGATACAAATGTCAATAGGAAAGACTGAGTTGGACTTGCTGCTTCCCAAAGGCTCAGTCCAAGGTTTAAACATGTAGTAAACTTGTAGAATGTACAAAACGCTGAACAATTTGATAAAAATAACTACAAAAATATAAGGCAGTAACTGGGGGTTTATAGCATTTAGTATTTTAACCTGGGAAAGCCAGACATTATCCATTTGGCCTTTCCAGGTGATTTGCTTCAGGAGCCTGGAAACGCAAGAGCTTGACTAGAGCTGATTTAAGGAGTCTTTAACTTATTTTGCTTTCTCCTGCTTCAATTTCACAAGCCCTTGCAGAGTTCACAGACAGGGAAAAGGGAGACAAAATGCCCACATGGGGTGTTTTTGAGCTCCTCTCTTGATGTTTGCTGAGATGTCATCGGGATGTTTGGTGTTCTAATGAATTTTCTCACATCAGATCAAAGGGTTGGAGTTGATGGATTGTCATGTGCTGCAGGGGTTTGAGTTTGTTGTGTTTCTTATTATTTTAGGTGTGAGTTTCAACAGTGTTTATACCCAGATTTGGAGAGTGCTCCTTCACTTGGCTGCTGACCCCTATCCTGACGTCTCCGACCTGGCTATGAAGGTTCTCAACAGCATTGCCTACAAGGTATGTGCCTGTCCCTGCTCACCTGTGCCTGCCAGGTGTTTGTATGTGGATTTGTTCATGCTTAGGCAAGGCTTAGGCAGACTGACATGGATGGGTCTGTTGGAGGGATCTGCCTATTGCAGAAGGAGCTTTTAATGCTTCAAGATGATATACTCGCCTGTGCACTCTTGATCAGGTAAAATGAACAAATGGGGGAGGGCCTGGGATTGTTTTAGGGTGCAGACCTCCAACAGTAGGTCTGATTTAGAAGTCTACTTGTCTAGATCAGTCCCTGGAATAAACCTTTAAATATCCTTCATTAAATTATCCGTTTGCAAACTGATTTAGATAATGCAAGTGGGACTGGCCTGCAGACTGAAGCCACAACGGCTCTCCAACCCAGGTGAACTAGTACATGTGAGTCAGCATGCAGACACCCTGCCACTCCTCACCTCCAGCCCAGGCTGGGCGCCCAAAGCTCCATCCTCATCCCATCTCATCCTCCGAGGGTGACAAGATGTCCCTGGAGGCTGCCGTCACTGGGCAGGGGCAGCACCTCCCCCCCACCCAAACCAGGCCACCCCAGAACATCTTCTCACCACTTGCCTGCCCCGGCCCAGGCTGGGGACAGAAAGCTCTGTCTGAACCTGCTTTCTGGTCGCTGAAGCATCGAGACCATGAGCCATTGCAATGCGAGGTGACGTCTCTTACTGGTCATTCCCAGGGAATAATCCCAGATCTTCAGCCTTGGGCTGCTGAGCTGAAGCTGCAGTAAGAGATGCCAGCATTGTGCACTGCCATCTTAATGCCCTAGAGATTTCTTGCTTTTAAATCATATTTTCTTTTGAGACAGTAGTTACTTATTTGAACTCTTTTATTTGTTTGAAGCGTACATGTCAGTGAATGGTAAAGGCTGGGTTTGGGATAGAGACTTGTTTTGGCAGTGGGGGCAGCAAGCTCAGCCCTTCCCTGGTGATATGGGGGTACAACAAGTGACTGCCGGGCTGGAGATGCCAAACTGAGGGGAAGAAGGAAAAGATTCCCCTCTCTGCTCTAGATGCATGAAACTATTTCAGTTCTGTATTTTGGAAGGCTCTTTGCAAAATGAAATATTACTCCTACTATTAAAAGGGACACAAAGCGGAACCAGTTCTGCTTTTCCTCACTTAAATGTTTTTTTCAGGAGTTGCTCCCTGGGCAGTGGAGATGGATCAATATTGCTATCAGTGCCAGTACTGGGGCTGCTGTGCCCTGCAGCCGCCCTCGCTGGCATTGCTGGTGCCAGCAGGAATTGTGACCATTATGTTGTGATATCCCTAGGGAATGTTATGACTGATTGGGTCAATTCTTTGTTGATTCTGACAAGTTTGGACCGAACTGTGTTGGTACCGACGGGAGTCCCAAAGCTCAGGTGATGGGTCTCGTGCATCTCATGCTGTGTCTCATCAGCTCGTGTGTCCCTGCTTTGGCTCTGCCCAAGGGTTTGGAAAAGAAGAAGCATTCCTGTTGACAGGGATTTTTATTTGGGGATGCTTCAGTGAACAAAACTTATTTGTTCTTCTTTGCCTTGGCCATAAGATTCGTAAGGAAAGTGTTTGAAGATGGGACTTGCCCAGCAGTTCAGGGCAGCTGCTGTGTGTGTCGTGGTGCCGTGGGCTTTGCTTTGGCCAGGATCCCCTGGCTGGGTGGCTTATTATAAGGCTTTCTTATCAAAACAAAGCCCAAACAACCTATGAACTGCCCACCAAAATGGGATTTAAGGCTCAGATCTTGGGTCCTGGTCTGGCCTTTATTGGTTCCACTCTGGCCACAGCCCTGCTGTGAGCAGAGCTGCAGGACCTGCAGCCAGAGCTCCAGGCTCTGTGCTGGGAGCTCGGGCAGGAGCTATCTGGTGTCTAATGCAAATTAGTGACAATTAAATCTTTGCTAGCTGTATCCTGAGATCTTTCCGTGGTGCTACTGGAGCTTTGTTGGATGGAAAAGGGAGCACCTGGACACTGCCAAGGGCACGTCCGTCCTCCCCAGTGTGTGCAAACACTTCCCAGTCTGGGGGTTGAATTTTATCGGTGAATGCAAACAAAAACTGATTTTCTTGCTTAAACAAGAATACTGCTTCAGGGGAAGTAGGGCACTTGAGTTTTCTAGGGGTTTAATATTTTGGTCTAATTAGTTAAAAATTCGAGGAAGGAGCTCATTTTAGAGCTGGGACAGCTGAGGTTTTCTTACACTGACACAGCTGAGCAGAACTCTGTGGTTTGGGAGACCTGCCTGGGACTGGGGCGCTCCAAGGGAAACACCTGGACAAACGAGCCATGGGCTTCTTCCTCTGGATGGTAGCAGGGAACTAAATATTTATTACAGAACCATGGAGGGATTTGAGTTGGAAGGGACCTTAAAGCTCATCTCATTCCATGCCCTGCCATGGGCAGGGACACCTTCCACTACACCAGGTTGCTCCAAGCCCTGTCCAGTCTGGCCTTGGACACTTCCAGGGATGAGGCAGCCACACCCTCACAGGGAAGGATTAATTTCCAATATCCCATGTAACCCTCGCTCTCTGGAGACATTCCAAACCCACCTGGACGTGTTTGTGTGTCACCTGCTTGAGATGACACTGCCTCGGCAGTGGGGTTGGACTGGATGACCTCCAGAGGTCCCTATATTATTCCCTATAGCTATTCTGGGATTCTGTGATTTTTTTCTTTTCAAACGAGACCAGACCATCCTGTTCAGGTTTTTTAATGGGGCCTTGAACATGGATCTGTGTCTCCAGGGTGTGTGGATGGTGCTGTGTGTGAGCAGACGGTGAGTGGGCTGCCCAGGCGTGCAGCCTTCCTGCAGGAAATCTGCTGCTTTATTCCCCGGGCTCATCAGACACTGCTGGTTCTCACCCAGACTGTGGCTGGGTTGGGATTTATGTTTATGATGCAGATGGGAATGGTGCAGCTCTCCTTCCCGGCCTGAGCTTTGGAAAACGCCCAAACAGGCTTTTTGGAGTACCAAAACAAACAGGACCCAGGATTCAGTGTTGGGCTCTAAGGACTTTCTGAAATCAAAAAGTCTGAAAAGGAAAGTTTGCTCCCTCCCAGGTTGCTTCATCCAGGTGTTGTTAATGAAAGGCTTGAGGCTGAGTTACAGAGTCACAGGAAGAGCTCTCTGAGCACATCGAGTCCGACCACTCCCTAGCAGTGCCAAGGCCACACTAACCCATGTCCCCAGGTGCCACATCCACAGGGATTTAAATCCCTTCAGGGATGGGGCCTCCACCACTGCCCTGGGCAGCTGTGCCTGGGCTGGACAGCCATTTCAGGGAAGGAATTTTTCCACTATCCAGTCTAAACGTCCCCTGGCACAGCCTGAGGCCATTTCCCCTCCTCCTGTCCCTTGTTCCCTGGAGCAGAGCCTGACCCCGACCTGGCTCCATCCTCCTGTCAGGGGGTTGTAGGGAGTGAGAAGGTCTCTCCTGGGTGTTCTTTTCTCCAGGCTCAGAACCTTTGTGAGACTTGAGGTCCTGGTGGGAGGGACAGGCTGGGGGCTGCAGGAAGCCCTGGGCTGGTGAGTGGGCTCTGGGCTGTCCCCTTACCCGGTGGCACCTGGGGAGACCCCGGGCTGCCCCCTTGGCCCTGTGTTTGGGGTGCTGGTGCAGGTCCTGGGCCGCAGCTGGGATCGGGGAAAGGCTGACATGTTGCCCAGAGCCATTTCCCTGCAGGCAGCACAAGGGCACTTTCTGGTAAGTGTTTTCTGAGTTACAATTAGTGAAATCATCTGGTGTGCTGGGAACAGCAGGGGGGTTTTCCGTGTTGGTTTTACCCCGCCGGGGCAGGGAGCTCAGCCCCTGCAGCCCCCGGCGTGGCTGTGACCGGGGGCCGTTCAGGGCTCGCTGTGTTCTCTCCAGGCCACGGTCAACGCTCGCCCCCAGCGCATCCTGGACACCTCCTCGCTCACCCAGTCGGCCCCCGCCAGCCCCACCAACAAGGGCATGCACATCCACCAAGTGGGGTAAGTCCAGCAGGGCCTTCCAGCACCTTCCCTCGGTGGTGGGGGGTCGGTGCTCCCTGCACAGCCCCATCCCAGGCGACTGCACTGGGGAGAGGGAACGTGCGAGGGCTTGGGAAAGCTCTGGGAAAAGGGGGGGAGTTTTTTGCACTTTTCCTTCTTAGGGCAAAGACTAACAAGCCCCACTGGGTATCTAAAAGTGAATTAAAAGGTAGAGCTGATGGTTGCTGGTTTTACCTTTCCTGACCTGTGGTGTGTCCACATTCCCATTGAAGTCTGAGCTTTATTTCCCGCACTTTGAGCTGAGAATTGTGTTGTTTCTGTAGAGGAAGCACTGCAGTGAAATACAAATCTTACAAGAAAGAAACAAAGTGAAAGCACCATAATTCACATGCAGAAGTCTCTTGTCCGGGGATGCCCTAAATCCTTTCCCTCTCTTTTGACCTTCAGAGGGTCCCCTCCCACCACGAGCACGAGCAGCTCCAGCCTGACCAACGATGTGACCAAGCAGCCCGTGAGTCGGGACATCGCGTCCGTGCGACCTGCCAACGTGGGCAGCATGGGGGTCCAGTACACCCCCCACTCCCACCAGTTCCCCAGGACAAGGAAAATGTTTGACAAAGGACCAGAACAGGTACGGAGACTTCCCTGTCAGGTCTGACTGCTTCCCCCTGCTGGGATTTGTCTGTTTGTTGGGGTTTATTTGTGTGTATCCATTCTTTGCTTCCAGCTGCTGCTAATCCAGTTTGGCTTCCTCTAACCAGCCAAATAAAAATTGATTAATTTTTTTTCTTCAGGATAAATTCTGTTTTATAGCTTTTGATAGGGCATTATTCACTCCTGCCGCTAAGAAATGTGTTTAATGGGAGTTGATTGCTTACTCTTCCATGAACATTTGTCTGTCTGAGTGATAACCCAGAGTCAGATCCATGACCCTCAGAGGCTGCTCTCCAGTCTCAGCAGAGCAGGGACCAGGGACAGTTGTCCTGTGTGATCTCAGGAGAAGGAATTATTGCAGCCTCAGCAGGAATATCTTCCCTTACTGGGGGTTTGGCAGCACCAGCCTGGATTTCTGAAAAAATGTCTAAAAGCTGAGTGCATGGAGCAGCTTTTGCCCTTCTCTTTGGGTGTCCTGTGCCGTGTGAGTGACATGGATCCGTGTGCACCCCAGGTGTGCCCCTGTGTCTGCTGGGCTGGATCCCAAGCCATCCCACTGCTGTTTGTGCTCTTTTGGGAGGCTCTGGGGAAGCTGCTGTGCCCTCGCTGTGGTTGGCACGGGGCGCTGCAGCCCCCATCCCTGTGCCAGCTGTGCCAGCTGTGCCAGCTGTGCCGGGCACGTCTCCGAGGGGCCACTGTGACGACTGATCCCGGAGCTGGGCACGCAGAGCTCCATGTCCTGGGCACTGTGGTGGAGGTTCTTCCTGCCTGGCTGAGGGCAGGGTGGGGGTCACTGTGCCTGCAGCCGGGCCTGGGGTGGTGACAGCCTGTTCTCTGCTGACAGACGGCCGACGACGCCGACGATGCCGTGGGACACAAGAGTTTCATCTCGGCCACGGTGCAGACAGGGTTCTGTGACTGGAGTGCCAAGTATTTTGCCCAGCCAGTGATGAAGGTAACACTGACCTCCCAGCAGTGCTGGGCTCCTGAGCGTGGCTCCTGCCTCCCCTGTTCCTTCTTCCTTCCCTGTCCTCCAGCCTGAGGAGGGAGAGGAATGGATCTACCTCCATTGTGCTGCTCTAGGGAGCTGTGGGAACACTGTGCGTGTGAATAAGGGGGAAGCAGAAATAAGAGGGAGCAGAAGAGTGGGATTGGGACACTGGGGTGTGACCAGAGGAAAAGCCCTGCTCCCCACGGAGCACAATTGACAAAGAATGTAAAAATGGGGAGAGATTCTGTGGTCCAGATCCACCACTCTTGCCTGGTTGCATTGCAGAGTTGTTTCATTTGAAATGCTGTGCTTGTCTCTATACTGAAAATTGCAGTATAGTTAATAGATTTTTTAAAAATATAAATAAATGGAATAAGGAAGGTCCTTTTTCCAGAAAGGGCTCTGAGAGGCTGGAGAAGGAGAGATGCAGTTTGCTTTTTGACATTGCATCTGAATTTCCTGGCTGTGGGGATGCTAAAAGAGGCAGAGAAATGGTGGAGGGAGTCTGCTGCCCTGGGGAAAGGCCCCAGCAGCCCAGTGACAGCAGGACAGACCCTCTGCTTCACTCGGTCCTCGAGTGGGATTTCAGAGCTGTGCTCTGATCCCAGGCACCCAGTATAGACACCTTTAACTTAAAGAGGAGAAAGTGAGAGTGGCTGGACATCCACATGAATTCCAAAGGGAAACTTGGGGAGCCTCCTTGTTGGATTTTAAAGTTTAAAAAAAAAATAAACTGTGTTATGGCAAAGAATAAGGATGGTAATGACAAATCTGCACCCAGATCTTTTTGGAAGTGAGCTCTTTGTGTAACTAAGGTGGCTTTACATGAAGTGAACAATAAACTGAAACCTTGTTCTAGGAAAAAACACAAACCAGAGCCCTTGAGAGATGGGCAAAGATCGTCAGTGACTGGAAAGAGAAGCTGTTAAATTCCCAGAATGTTTTGGCTGTTGAATTCCCAGAATGTTTTAGCCAAATCTCAGGTTTCAGGTTTAAGTATGAAATAAAACAAGCAGCAAATCTCCCTCATTAAAGGAAACCTCCAGGTGCTTTGGGAGTAGTCAGAGAGCCTAAACTGTGTCAGGACTTTCAGCTCCATTTCTTGGAGGGGTTGCTGTGTCTGGGAAGGATAATGCCCAGCCTGCATTAATGCCACTTCCACAACGGATGTTTGTGTCCAACCACTGCTATTTAAATGTTAATAATGAGGAAATTGTACATTTTAAGTGCTGTCTCATCCAGGAGCTGCCGCTGAGCCATCCATCCCAACTCTTCAGGAATATTGAAGTGTTTGGGGTGAGGTAATTGCCCAAGTTTAAGGATATCAGAACAGTAGTTGCATGGCAGGTTCTTGATTTCCATGGGGAATCGCCGAGAGGAAGCAGTAGCTGGTGAAGTGATTGCCTGACACTTCTTTGGCTGCTGTGAAATTCACTTTCTCCTGGTATCACGAGCAGAATAATTCATTAGGACACATCTGGCCTGTGGGGCTGGGCTGCCTGGCCAGGCTTTAACCAGGAGTTTCTCTCATCAAGATGAGTTTTGGTGTCTTGATTCAAGTCCAGGCAGGAACACAGGAGGAGGGAGATGATGTTTGAGCTCTTAGTTCTTATTGAAAACATTTGTCTGCTCTTTAAGGAAAGCTCTTCCCAGGGAAGTAGGGTCTTTATTAATAAAATAAATCATGGTAGGCAGCCAGGCACGGGCAGGGGCAGTGGGTGCATGGGGAGCTCTGTGTGGGGAGTGGGTTTACTGCTACTTCATGTCCATAAAACAGACGAAATTACTTCAGAGGAGGCAATAAAAAACATGGAGCATTCCTGGACTAATTCATAGAAACCAGGGAGGGGGGGAGTCATGGAAATGGAGGGTGTCCTGGAGTGCTCCCTGCCTCCCAGGGGATTGGAGGTGCTGCAGCTGCACCCCGAGCACCCCACAAGTGCCAGGCTCTGTCCCTGCACCTCTCCCCAGAGAGCAGGAGCTGGGACAACCACACATCTTGGAGTGTTCTGGGCTGGGAATTCTCCCTGCCTGGGGCTGAGGTTTCTGACCATGGACTCTCCTCACCAGTGATGGGTAAAACTTGAGCAAAACGAAATCTGTGTTTTCTAATAAAACAAGGAAGAGAACTGATTTCCCCATTGCTTCTGCAGAGCAGCTTTAAAAGGCCAAGGAGAGGATTTCTGCAGGAAAACGGGAGTGTTATCCCATCCTAACAGGGAATTTTTTTAACGTATTCCTTAATATGGAATACATAACTTTAGAATTAGAGTGGGTGGTGTGTGCAAGGGACAGGAAGAAATCCTCCAGGAGAACTTTCTCTGAGGTTTCTTGGTTGGAAGTCAGGCAGGACTGACAGCTCGGGTGCTGCCTGAGTTTCCATGGAGTCTCTGTTCCTGTAGTCCCTGTTCCTGCAGTGACAGGAACAGCCCTGGCTGGTGGCTGCTGTCTTTTGGGAGCTTCAGCCTCATGAAAAAGGCAAAGAGTAAAGTCTAGCAAGTACTGATGGAAAAAGATGACATTGATGCTTAATTCCAACCGTTCATTTGGAGCTGCTGCCTGCCTTCATAAACAGGGGAAGACAAGACAACTGCTCCTGTAATGAATAAACATAAAATGACTGAGTGCATCTTAGTCATATTTAATTTATGAATTTAGTTTTGCTTCATAGACCTTGCCCTGAGAATGCTTTCACTGGAAAGACTGAGGGATTAATTTCCACTGTAAATCACGGGCTCCGTTTCAAACCATCATGCCGGTTCTGATTTATTGATTATCTAATCAAATAAACGGAGAAAGAAAACACTGCGTTGTAAATTCTCCATGTGCCAGGAAAAGCGGATCCCTGCCCCAGCTCTGATCTCTGCAAAAGCCTTTCCTGTTCCTGCCATCCCTCGTGGCACAAGGCTGTTCTGGGAACCACGGGCGGTCTTGGCCCGAGCGGCGCAGGAAAGCCTCGGTGCCAGCTGTCAGGAAGTCCTGAGTCAAGGAGCGCGGGAGCCAGCATCTGTTGTTCCCAGGACTGGCAGAACATGCAGGCAGGAGCTGGGAAGGATCCTGGAAGGTGAGAATTACATAAGAAATCCTTCCTGATAAATCCCTGCCTGAACTGCAGTGCTGTGCCTTGGCCGCTGTTCAGAGTCCTGGGAGAGGAGTGAGCTGCCTGCAACTGCTGCAGGAATGGTGACCAGGGAGAACTGCATTGGCCACTGGAGCCATGTGCCAGTTCCTCCCTGCTGCTCTCCTGGCACCCTCTGCCATGGCAAGAGGGAGAGACACAGTCTTAGAGAAGGCAAAGTTTGCTGACTTTCAAATGCCACCGCACTGTGGGGGGGGTCCAGGTGGTCACTGGTCTCTGTCTGGTGGAAGGGAAGCGGTGGCATGTCACAGTCCCCATCCTGCAGCACTGCTTGTGACTCCCACGTGGATCCCAAGCAGGCCCAGGAGGGACCTTCTCACTCTCTGCAACTCCCTGCCAGGAGTGGGGAGCCAGGGAGGGGTCAGGCTCTGCTCCCAGGGAACAGGGACAGGAGGAGAGGAAAGGGCCTCTGGCTGTGCCAGGGCAGGGGCAGGTTGGACATCAAGAGGAATTTCTGCCTGGGGGGGGCAGTTTCAGGCATTGGAAGGGGCTGCCCAGGGAGGTTTGGAGTCTCCATCCCTGGAGGTGTTCAGGAACAACTGGGTGTGGCACTCAGTGACAAGGTGGGCATCGGGCACAGGTTGGACTCAATGGTCTTGGAGGTCTTTTCCAACCCAAATGATTGTGGGATTCTAAGGGCTCCTGTCCTTGTTTGTCATCTTGTGATGTGGTCTGTGGTTTTTCTGTTTTCAGGGATCCTCACTCCCTCCTGGCAGGGTGATCCACACAGCCCAGCCCCCAGTGGGTGGGCATGGGGGCCAGGGTGGCATTTCCTGCGTGCTCTGACTCACTGCAGTGGTGCTCCAAGGGCTCTATCTCAGCCTTTTAGGATTTACTTTTAATTTATTCCCAGAGAAGCTGGATTTTCATTAAGGTGTAGGTGTCATCTCTCCACTCTCAAATTCCTTTGATGTATTTTAGCTGAGGTTTGTTTATTGCTTTACATTATGGGTCATTTGTCATTGCCTTTCTAATAGGTGTTATACTGAAATAGAAGTGCTTTTTTTTTTTTTTTTTTTTGGCCAGGAGGAAAGGTAAAGGGTGGGCTTCTTGTTTTTTTATTTATGTCAAAGGAGCAGAAATTCAGTTCAGTAATAGTTGTTTTCCAAAATACAGTGTGTTTTGAAGGCAATGTATATAATAGTGATAGATTATATAAGTACTTTGTTATCCAGGGGAAAAAGTGTCTGTTTGTGGGGCACAGGAAAGGAGTGGAAGGACTTTGTCTCCCTTCTCCAAGAGTTACTCCTTTGGAACCGCCAGCATCAAAAGCAGCTGGATCAGGGTCCTGTAGCTCAGCCCCTTAATTGATCCAAGCATGGCTCCAGAGCTGTGGGGTTAGTAGTCTTGGATAATTCTTTAAGCATTAAAAATGCTACACCTCTTATGTAGCTCCTGCCATGATTTGGGGATGAGATCATATGACTTTGCTCCTTTTGGTCCTGTGCTCTGACTAAGGGTGGGAATGCCCGTGGTGGGAGCAGCACTGGGGCCTCTGCCATGCTGGGCAGGAGCTGCTGAATCCCAGCCTGGCCCTCTGCCTGGAGCACAGGTTTTGCAGGGAAGCCATGGAGTGCCTAAACCTGGAGCTGGGGGGTGTGAATAAATACCATCAAATAGCTCAGTGTGGCCACTCTCCAATTTCGGGGGAATTTTGTGTGTCATCAAACCCAGGTGACACAGGGGGATCCTCTTCCAGTACAGGGAACCAAAACAGGGGCTGTTACTGGTAAATGGTGGTGGGAACCTGAGCATCCTGGGGATTGGGGAATGCAGCTGTGACCTTCTTGGCCTGCAGTCCTCGATTAGCAGGGAAGGGAGGATTTCAGTGTGTTCTGAGCTGGTTGTACCACGGCTGTGTCCCCCCTTTGATCTCAGGGCTGTTAAATGATGCTTTTCAGCTGAGGAGTGTTAAATAGAGAAATCTGTACTGAGATCAGACCTGCCGCCTTCAGAGGGGATGGAAGGCACAGGGATGTGGGATCAGTCAGCCAGTTCCTGGAGTTCTCATGGTCACTGCTCATTTGTTCTGTGTGTATGTTCATCTCCTGAAAGATCCCCGAAGAGCACGACTTGGAGAGCCAGATCCGCAAGGAGAGGGAGTGGCGGTTCCTGCGCAACGCCCGGGTCAGGAAGCAGGCACAGAGGATTATCCAGAAGGGTGAGTGGTTCCCCTTGTTCAGGACACTGACCTGTAAAAGCCCCGTTGGCCATGCCCCCAGTGCCCCTGGGCTGCCCCTCGGGCTGCACTGGGGGCAGGCAGGCGATGCTGCTGCAGGGGCTTCAGTGCAGGTCACCCACCGTGCTGCTCTCAGCACGGCAGGGAAGGGGCCGCTCGGAGGGCCAGGTCTGCCTTCCCTTCTGGACACGTGGCCCGAACGGAGCTGCCCTGGGCTGGCTGAGCAGTGTGGGAGCCCCATGGCAGGGAATCCTCCGAGGAGGAGGTGGAATGCCCTGGGAGAAACCTCAGGGCTGCAGAGCTCAGTGTTTGATGTGGGGTAGACATGGTGGTGGCAGGGCAGTCCTGGAGCTGCTGGACACATCCCCCCATGCTTAGGAGAGACCTCAGTGATGTATCTCAATGCTCCCTGCTCTGCTGAGCTCTGTAAGTAATAATTTACTGCTTATATCTCATTGTATTTTGAATATTTGTGTGTATGGCTTTGTGTGTGCTGCTTCCAACGTGCCTCAGTTTTGTGGGAGCTCTCCAGAAACCTGAAACTGTGTTTATTGAGGACTCTCCGAGGCAGCTTCTGGGCTGAAATTCTCTCAAGCACAGGAATTTATTCGAATAAGGTGGAACCTAATGAGGCTTTCTGAGGAATTTGCATCCCTAAATTATCCCTGCTCGTGTGCCCTGAGCAGAGGAGGCTGGGAAGCTGCATTTACAGGAGCTCCTGGCGTCTTTCCAGCGGCATTCCCGGGGCAGGACCGTGCTGTGGGGGCTGCTCCTCCCTGGGGATGCTCCTGGAGACACACGGAGCTGGAAAGCCTAATGTGCTGAATGGAGAAGAGCCCAGGGCTCGGCCTCGTCGTCAGGGTGTTCCCGGGGCCCCTTCAGTGCACTGTGGATCTTCCTGTGGGGAAACTGCAGAATATCATCAACCAGAGAAACAGAGGAATGAACCTGGAGCCCAGGAGAGGGCCTGGGAGATCTGTTGGAATACAAAGATGGGGATTTTTCATGCTTGCCTGATGAAGTTAAATCTCTTTCTAGACAGTGCTCGTATTTGGTTGCTTGACCTGAGTGACTAAAATGCCACTATTCATTAAAAAAATAATGAAAATGTGAAATATTAAAAGAATTAAAATAGACTTACAAGCTTTTAATGAAAATTAGATTAAATGGATGCATTCTAAAACAAACTTGAGCTGAATAGATGTCTCCTGGGCTTAGGGGTTTGTGTGATGAATTCATAGTGTACCAAAAAATAGCAGTGTCAGGGGTCCCAACACTGTTTGTGAATAGCAAAGTGCTCTGAAGACAAGATGGGAAAAGTCTTTACCCGTCATTTTAAGGTCTCCGTGGAAAATACGTTTTTCATTTGCAAGTTAACCTAAAATTTAAAAGAAATTAAATGGAAGCTTAAATAAATAATCCACAAGCTACAGTCAAATGCTGTATTTTAAGTAGAGAAAAAGCATTTTTATTTTTTATATTTTGAAGAAGCAGTGTTGGTTTTCCTCTCAACACAAACTGGTGTTTCCCTGGGGTTGGTTGTGCTTGTTCTCTTTGGTTGCCAACAAAGGACTCCCTGCTGCTCACCACAGTTTTTAGGTGGTACCTGAAGCTGTGAGACGGTCGGGGCTGTCGGAAATGGGGTTCTCGGGAGGCCCTTGAAGGAGGGAAGGGCTGGGGGTCTGTTGCTGAGAACTGTGGGCAGGAGGAGGAGAGGGGGACACATGTGGCTTTGGGAAGCCAGGGGTGGTACAAGCCCCATCCCTGGGCTGGGACATTCCCAGGGGCTGAGCTGTGTCCCCTCGTGTCCCCCACAGGTATTTCCCGGCTGGACGACCAGATCTTCCTCAACAGGAACCCGGGTGTCCCCTCCGTGGTGAAGTTCCACCCCTTCACGCCCTGCATTGCCGTGGCTGACAAGGACAGCATCTGGTGAGGGGGCCGGGGGGCTCTGGGGGTGCCAGCGGTGCAGGGCACAGGGGGGCCATCCCAGGGGCCACACGGGTTCCTCCTTCTCTCTGCCCCGTTGCCCCATGGCCACCCCTGCGTGACAGCGGGCAGAACCTCCCCGAGGGGCTGCCTTAGGGCTGCCGGGGATCCCACGGGCTTACAGCACTTACAGCTGGCCTTTTGGCCCATTTCCTTCATAGGAGGCTGAAGTGTTTGAAATTCTCCCTGGGAGGGTGGTCAGCCCTGGCACAGGGTGGGCAGAGAGGCTGTGGCTGCCCCTGGGTCCTGGGAAGTGTCCAAGGCCAGTTTGGACAGGGCTTGGGGCAACCTGGGCTGGTGGAAGGTGTCCCTGCCCATGGCAGGGGGTGAAATGGGATGGGCTTTAAGGTCCCTTCCAATCCAAACCATTCCATGATTCTCTGATATGTTATTAATAAAATGATGCCAAACTCCAAAGGAGAAATCCAAATTGAGCTGGTACCCATGAGATATAATTGGATAATGTGTACATCTCTTTAGAGCTTGCACAGAGAACTGAGAACTGACTTGCTATTTTTCCCTCCCACAGTTTTTGGGACTGGGAGAAAGGGGAGAAGCTGGACTATTTCCACAACGGGAACCCTCGGTACACCCGGATCACGGCGATGGAGTACCTGAATGGACAGGACTGCTCCTTGCTGCTGACTGCCACAGGTAAATACCACATTTGCCTGTGTACGAGGGCAGGACTGGAGGGCCCTTGCGGAGTCCCAGCCCAGGTGAGCTGTTCTGGACCTCGTGCTCTCCCCTCCATGGAGCTGTCTGAGCCTGACCCTTCCCTCCCCTGCACTACCTGCCTGCTCTCAGCTGAGGAGGCTCTTTCCAGGATCAAACCTGAAAGTTGTTTCTGGCAGTATGGAAATCTCTTAAGTAGGTGCTGCAAAGGCTTTCAAAGGGCTGACACATCAAACACTTCAAGTGTTCCAGTCCCAGTCCAGCTTTATTCATTACCTCATTCTGAATCTTCGCCTGTTGTTGCAAGGTCATGGTCACTTCCTCCTGCAGAACACCTGAGGAAGGGGGGGTTCAGTTTGTTAAAGCTGTTCTCCTGAACTGAAATCATGCAGCAACTAAAATACGGGAACTCAGATTCTGTTCCTTGTGCTGTTTTCAGTGTTGAGCAGGCAGAGCTTAGCTTAAGCCCTGAACTTTTCAGGTAGTTCTGAGTTTCTCTCTAGTCCATTTCTCACCTCAGCAGTTCTCTAGAAGACCCTGTTTTGTCACATGGGGTTGCCTGAAGAGCTCTTCCCCGTTCTCTGGCCTGTAAAGCTGTGAGTCAGATCAGCTCCTCTCCCAAGGAACCATTCCAAACCCGTCAGTTGGAGTGTTTTCAACAGCTTCTCCAACTTCCCACTGAACTGTACTGGGGCCTTGTAATTAAGGGAGGTGCAAGAGGAGCTGAGGAGGCCTTCAGGACATTTTCCTTTCAGTTTATTGATTCTTAGCACAAAAGTTTGACAGGTGGAGAGAAAATTGAAAAAATACACAATGTTCTTGAAAGATTTGCTGCTGATGGGCTGGGCTTTCATTCAGCTGCTTCTGTGGGGCTGTTTTGTGTTGAGTGGGTACTTATGTGGCTCTCGGCACCAATAGTGAGGAGGACAGAGATGAATCCTGGAGAAAATGAATGACTCAAGGAAATGGAGAGATATGTAATGTCAGGTGTTATTCAAGAGAAGGAGAAAAGCTTTTCCAGAACGCTTCCAGTAGAACAAAGCTTTAGGTTTCATGGATGCAAGATCAGAGAGGAAAAACAACTCTAAAAGAAATTATTAAGTTCAAGTGACGCTCTTGAGTTTTGGAGTCTGTGTGACTGCAGTTCTGCTTCTCTTCTTCTTCATGCACGAGGAATTGTGAGGGCTGCATCAGCAGTGACACTGCTTTGTGTTCTCTTTCCCTGTGCTCCCCAAGACGATGGTGCCATCAGAGTGTGGAAGAACTTTGCAGACCTGGAGAAGAACCCAGAGATGGTGACAGCCTGGCAGGGGCTGTCAGACATGCTGCCAACCACACGAGGTGGGTCCCCACGGAGTTCTCTTGGGGGGAAGGTAAAAATCAGCCCTTGCACAGCTTTGCATGTTGCACCTGTGATCTCCTTGGGCCCCAGCTCCAATTTTGGCACTTGTTCTTTGCTGTTATGGGTCAGGAGGTGGCAAGGGATCTAAATCTGGCATGTGCAGAAGGGCAGCACAGTGAGACATTGGCCTGCTTGGAATGGTAGAAGAGTTGGGCAGAAACGGGTGTAAAAAGGAGTACTGGCATCCAGCCACATGTGGGATGAAGCCAGAAAATCAGTTTGAGTAACCCTGAAGTCTGTTTTAGGACATCAGAGGAGTTTTTAGGACATTTCAGATGGTTTTAGGACATTGCAGGAAGTTTTGGGACATTAAAGGAGGTGGACGTTCCGTCCTTCCAAGACCTCGTCATGTACTGATGCTTTAATGGCAATTCTCTGTCACTCGAATATTTTTAATCAAGGCTCCAGGTTTTCCTGTGTGTGCTGTAGTTCAATCAGCACTTTGTGGGATTGATGGAGGAACTGCTGGATGAGGCTCTCTGGCCTGTGCTGTGCAGGAGGTCAGATGAGATGACCATCATCATTCATCCTGACCTTAAAAGCTGACAGTTCTCATTTCTGAGCTGATGTGGTTCATCCCAGGAGCCTGACACAGCTCTTTTAGCTATTCATTGGATTTTCCTGGTGCTGCCTTGGTGAGCTCCTGTCTGTTATGTGTCCCTGAACACCTCACAGTTTGTCTCAGGGAAGAGGAGCTGTGTTTGAGGTGACTCCAGGCTCTGCCTTGCTGAGACATGTGCTCAGAACTGATTGTGAGCTGCTGGAAGTTCAGAGCCTGCTGTGCAGATCCCCGTGGTCAGAACCTGCCCTTTCAGAGGTGTCAGCAGGAGCAGGAGGGGCACGGTGGGGCTGCACCGAGGGGGAAGGGCCCGGCTCTGCTTGGACAGAACGGGTCCAGTCAGCATCACAAGATGCCCTTTGCAGTGTCATTCTGTATTTCTTTGCCAGCACCAGCCTTCCTTGGTGCTGGTTACTGTTTCCCATCCCTGGATTCAGGATCCAGCTTCTTGGTGCTGGGAATTGCCCTGGGCTGCCCTGACTCTCAGCCCTCATCATGTTCAGGGAGGATGGGGACAACTGCCCACTGAGCTGCCTCAGCCCAAGCCCCTTTTCCTGCCTTCTTTTCCACGTGCGCTTTGCCAAGGCAGAGCATGTGCTGATTGTGCCTTACCCTGCACCCCAGGAAGGATTGTCAGCCTTGGTGTCTGACTCTGCAGAGCAGGCTCAGAGCTGAGGAAGGGGCTGGGAGAGTTGGGGTTGCACTTGCCAAAGCAGGAGTGAGGAAACTTTTAAGTCTGTTCTCTCTTTAGGATTGTTTTGGGATTTTTTTCCCTCTTTCTTTCCCTTATGGATTGAAGCAGTCTGGGGCCTGTTTTCGTTGCCTTTCACCTTCACAGCAGGTTTGGCAGAAAAGAAGGACAGAGAGAAATAAATGTACCACTTCAAAAGAGCTATGTGGAGCAAGTCCCCATGGAAATGAGACTGTTCACAGTCATCTGGTGCCAGGACCATAGTTGTGGTCCAGCACTGGCTCATAAAACTGAAGATGCATCTTCGAAGCTGCAGAGCTCAGGAGTTTTACAGGAGTTTGTTTGCTCCCACTATTGATTTCCTTCCCTCCTCTCCCAGCTTCTCCCCTGTATCATAATGCCACACTCATCTCTGAATTGCTCTTGAGAACAACCAGAAGATGACTTTCCTGGGTCTTTTTGTCACTTACAAAAGGCAAGAGGAACATGCAATACCTAAAAACATATTTTGGAAGCTTGAAAAGCATCCTTGGGTTGCCTGACTGATGGGAGACGGACAATAACATGCTCAGGAGCTGCCTAAGAGTGGGGAACAGGCCAGGGTGAGGTACAGAACTTCCACCTGTACACTGTGAGGTCAGAGATGAGGTCACACAGGTTCTGGTTAAACTTGGCCCCAGCTCGTTGTGCTGAGTAATTGACTCAGGGTAGGGGAGTTTGAATTTCAACACCAGGTCCCCTCAGTCCTGTGTGAGGTGTTTTGATTTTGAGCTGGTTTAGAACTGAAGCACCAAGAAAAAAGTCTCTTTCAATCAAAACCAAGGTGTTGAAAGGAAGCTTGGTTCCTGCATGAGGCAGGGACTGGGAATTTCCAGCATGAGGAGTGGAGGGGGCTGATGGAAAGGCACATCTCACAGAGCAAATCTCCTGGGTTTTCAAGGAACACGGGAAAAACAGCATTTTCTGTTGAGCAGCAGAGGAAGAACATAGACCTGACGTGCTCTGAAGCTGCGCTTTTGCAGCAGGAGACTTTGGGAATTCTGGCAGTTTCTGTAGAAAAGGGTGTTTTGCAGACTCTGGAACAGCACAGGAACCCCTGGCCTGGTGTGAACGTGTTCTCGTACAGCAACCTGAACAGACCTGCCACAGGTTGTGGGGTGTCTCTGTGACAAAGGGAACGAGCCACAGCTCCACACTCAGAATGGCCTTGTCCTTGAAAGGAGCAATGGTCTGGAATTTGGAAAAATGCAGAAGTGGGACCAGCTGGTTCACAGTCACCCACCTCTGGCTGTTTCCCCCTGGCTCCTGTTGTCCTCCCTGCAGATTCCTCTGGTGTTTTCCCTCTCCATTCCAGCAAAGGGAACCAGGATATCTCTTCTGAAGGACTTGGCCTGGTCCCTTCCTGAGCACCTGCAGCTCCCTGTGCAGGAGAGGGTGGGAGGCCCTGGCACGGGTTGGGCAGAGAAGCTGTGGCTGCCCCTGGATCCCTGGAAGTGTCTGAGGTCAGGTTGGACAGGGCTTGGAGCGACCTGGGCTAGTGGAAAGTGTCCCTACCCGTGGCAGAGGGTAGAATATAAAGGTCCCTTCTAACCCAAACCATTCTGTTTCATGATTCTGTGATTCTCCAGGGTGGCCCATGGTGGCTCTTGCCCCGTTTGCTGCTCTGCTCTCACTGCCTGGGGGTTTTGTGGCTGAGACCAGTCCATGTCTGAGGGTAACGTCCCATTTGGGAAGCTCTTCAAAGGGAGCCCCCATAAGTTTGCACTCTCAGGGTGCTGGTTACCTGCCTGCCCAGGTGTGGGTGGGGCAGAGCAGCCCTGCCCTCCCACAGCAGCAGCCCCATGCTCTGTGCTCTGATGGATTTGTACAGATCCCAGGAGTTGCTTGGATTTCTGTCTGTCACTTCCCGATGTACTTGAGAACAGGGAGCTGCTGAGGCAGGGGATGGTCTCCTTGCTCTGGCAGGACTGTCAGCTCCGTGCTGCTGTCAGCTCCGTGCTGCTGTCAGCTCCGTGCTGCTGTCAGCTCCGTGCTGCTGTCAGCTCCATGCTGCTGTCAGCTCCGTGCTGCTGTCAGGCAGCCAGAGCCCTCCTGCACACGACAGGCTGGTGGCTGCCCGGGGATGCTGCTCTGGAACAAGTGCCTGCGCTTGGATGGAGGCATGTGCTGCTCTGGGTGCTGCTGCTTCTCTTTTATGATCTTTGAGTTGCTTTTTCTAATCCTTTTTTAAGGTTATTTTTGCTCTGGCTGACCCACTCACCATGAGCACCAACCCTTCATCCCTGTCTCCTCACAGGTCTGGCCCGAAGGGTTTCAATCTATCTTGACAGAAGTAAGCAGGGAGGTGAGTGCTGCTTTCCTGTTCCTGTGCTCAGGTGGGTGGGCAGGAGCTCCTTGGCCACCTTCAGGGTGGTTGGTTTGGGTTTTTGGTGTGGTTTGAATGACTGCTGGGTCCCTGTGGTTCCTGGAAAGCTTTGCTTCCACCTCTCCCATCCCTTGACTTGTGTCTGTGTCAGTGACAGCCATGAGGAATGCAGGGAGCCTCCTGGGCAGGCACAGGCACTGCTGGGAGATGGGAATCTTCATGTGAGACTCTCTGAGCTCCCTGCACCCAGAGGAGGTGTGGGTGGGATGTCTGAGTGTCCCCTTTCCAGGAAGGTTTCAAGGCATCCCTGGACAAAAAGGGTTGGAGTGGCAGGTTCCAAATGTGAACCACCATAAAGCTACTGTGGGTTTTGCTGGGGTTTATTTATAAGCACCCTTTAGCTGTAAAGATCATGTGAGAAGGAGAGGCTGATGAATCTTTCCAGGTGCCTCAGAATAGTGGGCTTTTGGCAAGGATATGCCAAAAAGGAAAGAGGGGAAATTTAGGTTAGATCTGTGGAAGGAATTCTTCCATGTGAGGGTGGGGAGGCCCTGGATCCCTGAAAGTGTCCAAGGCGAGGTTGGACAGGGCTTGGAGCAACGTGGTCTAGTGGCACGTGTCCCTGCTCATGGCAGGGAGTGGCGCTGGCTGGACTTTAAGGTCCCTTCCAACCCAAACCATTCCACAATTCTCTTATTCTAATAGATTTCACAAATTCTGCTCCTTTACGTGGAAGGAAGTTGAAGGAACTTCCACCCATGGAGGCTGGGACTGTGTGGGGTCTCTGAGGCTCTGGATCCCGACCCCCTCCTTCTCCCACAGCTCGGGGGGGACAGCTGGTGATGTGTCAGGGTATCCTGGGGGTGTGCACGTCCCAGCGTCTGTGGCTCTTCGTGGTGACGTCGTCACCTCAGGATGGTCATCAATTATTAATATTTGCTGACTGATAAGAGCTGGCTGTGTCTGTAATGATTAATCACTGAGGCTGATGGCAGGGGGTGATTCAGAGCTCATTAGCTCGAGTTTAGCAAATTGCTCTCTGGCTGGTCGGTGGAGCGCTGGGGCAGGAATTAGCGGAGCTGGAGCTGGTGTGTTGCTGTGAGTGCCTGGCTCTGCACTTCACTCCCAAACCCACCAGCAAAGGCTCAAATTAGCAGGTCTTGGCTGCAGGGAATCCCCCACTCCGTTCCCTGGGCATGGAGCAGTTTAAGGGGATTTCAGCTGCTCCGGTGCCAGGTCCATCCCACCGATGCCACACGACCACAGTCCCGGCACAGAGAGCCATGCTCGAGCCAAGCCTGCTCCAGCATCTTCAATTCTCCTGGGGACAGAGGCAGGCCAGGGATTCCTCCTGTCCCACTGAAAAACTCTGAAATATGGATGGAATTAGCTCTTTACCTGACAGCAGAATACATCAGCAGTGTTTGGATGTTGCTGCATCCCTGGAAATGTCCAAGGCCAAGCTGGACAGCGCTTGGAGTAACCTGAGTTAGTGGCAAGGCGTGGAACAAGATGGGCTGTCAAGTCCCTTCCCAACCCAAACCATTCCATGGTAAAATATCCTGGCTTGGTCACTAAAGCACAGAAAATCTGTTCTCATCACTGAGGAATTTTTACCAAAAGGAAGACAGATCTCTTCATTGTGGCATCACTGGGGCTGGTTTTGGGTGCTGCTGTCTCACAGATCAGTGATGAATTAGAGAAGAAACACCAGTGGCTTGCTGGACCAGGTCTTGTCAGGCCACCAGGCAGGTCATTCCAGGAACCCTTGGAGTTGGTGTGAGCACGGAGCAAAGTCCGAGCCAGGATGTTGGGTGCTGGGAAGGCAGCTGAGCTGGCAGGAGTCTGGGGCTGCCTCAGGGTGACCCTCTGCCCAGGCCGCTCCCCCTCCTGCTCCCCCCAAAGTCTCCCGCTGGAGCTGAGTGTGTGGGACTGTTCCCAGGGAAGGCACCCCTGGGCTGTGCCCACCTGTGCCATGGAGAGGTGTGAACAGCCCTGCTCTCTTACCTCAGGAAAACTGGAGCCTTCATGGAATTCAGCAGCTCATTGAAAGGGAAGTTCCTGGGGAGCTGCATCGAGGACCCTGGGCAGGGGGATGGCTCCAACCTGCAGAAGGGGCTGGTCGAGGGTTCAGGCTGAAACGGGCTCGTCCTGGAGAGCAAGGGGCAGAGAGAACAGCAATGAGGATCCTCTGTTTCCCAGGGATTGATGTCTTGCCCTTCAGGAGTAAGAAGTTTGGGAGAAGCACCATATTTCTGGTCAGATTATTTTATGGCAGTGAAATCATTGGAGAAATCGCAGCACCAGGGGTTTGTGTTCTTTTAATTGGATTCCCAGCATCCCAGCTCCTGCTGTCCCTTGCTGTGCAGTCCTTGGCAGGAGGAGAGTGACACTTTTTGAGAGGATGTTGTTGTAGAAATTAATGATGAGTGAGGTCATCCAACCCTCCCACTGCTTCCTGGAAATTAAAGCAGGGATGTGCTTCACTGCTTAACCAGGAGGGCCCGTGATTAAAAAACGATCAGTCAGAATCCAAGATCCTTTTATATGTTGTGTTCCATGTAGGTATTCCCGATTCCATTGAATGCCAAGGACACCTTGGCCACGTTCTAGTGACGTTACAAGTAAACTCAGATGTTGGGAAAGCAGCTGCTTTCACCAGTGTTGGTTACTGAATTTTATACAGGGAACTGTCCCATCCAGACAAATTGCCCAGGGGGAATCCTGAGGGAACAGCCATGGGAAGTTACACCTTCAGGTGTGTATGAACTCACGTCATACAGAACTGCAAGTGCTGGTGTTAGAAGACTCAAAACCAAACAAAAACCAAACAACCTTTAAAAATTCCTTTCCCTGAGCTGTGGAAGATTTGTTGCTCGTTGTCTCAGAGCATAATATTCCTTAGGGGAATAACTCCTGATGCAGGGCTGGGGTGCCTCTTTCTGCACTTCTTGGGTTCTGGGAGCACCAGGGTTCCACCATGGGCCTGTGTCAGGTGCAGCCGCAGCATCTTCCCTGTGTGCTGTGGTTCTGGGGGCAGGTGGGAGGCAGAGCAGAGCCGGGCTGTGGGCTCACCCAGGTGCACAGAGCAGCATCTCCCTGCCAGGAGGAGCCTGAGCAGCAGCTCAGGTGCCAAACCCGTGAGCCAGAACGCGGCGGGTGAGCTGCGGGCTCAGTTGTAACATCCTGGAGAAGGACCTCTGTTAATTAAAAAGGAAATGATCATTAGTATTGAGCCCCACATTTGCTTCTCATCCCAAAATACTATGAATTTAGCATGGAAACATGAGCCAATCCTGTATCGTTTCTACCACAAAAATGTTTGCTCGTACATAGAAATACTTCAGCTATTTCTGTCTCATTCCACACTGTGAGTGTGAGCTCTGGGTGGAACATTTTCTTCCCCCTTACACGCTTCCGAGTGACTTAAATTAGATGTACAAAGGCTTTTCTTCTCTTCAGACAGGTTGGAATTCTGGTTCAGCATTCCCAGTCGCATCCTGGGCTCCCCTTCTTGGTCAGGCCATGGCTGGGGTGCAGGACTTGGTGCTGATCAGACAAAAATACCTTGGCTTCAAACTGGGAAATTGGGAGCGTTAAAGCCACCTCCAGCACTGTGCCTGCTGAACTCCATCAGGGATGGTAATGGCCAGATCCATCTCAGCTGCCAGGTTTATCTTGTCACAGAGGCCATAAATGAGATGACAAATGCAAACGCTTCAGCGATGTTTATCATCTCAATCACTGCCTGCTTGTTTGCCTCAGCTCTCCAGCCCTCTGGGCTGCCCGGCAGTCTGAAGGAACACTCCATTTGACTAAAGATAAAGATCCAAGCTCGGGGCTTAGCCGAGAGTCCCGAATTTCCTTCAGGGGGATGACAGACTGTCAATAAACATCAGCGATCTCCTCCGTGGTTGCAGCTAGATCAGGAATCAGCTCAGCTGTGGTGCCCAGGAATGGGAGATGGGCAGAATGTTTTATCTGGATCTGTGCAAAACGAGGTTATTCTGGCATCTTTGAAGAAAACTCGGTGTTTCTAGGATGTCTCTGTCATTTCCTTTGTGCCTGGTAAAGGTGGTTGATCTGGTCCAAGGCACTTGTGGCCCTTTGGTGACAAAGAGCGTGTTGGGGCAGTCTTAAATTTCCTGCTGAGGGTAATTCCTGACAGTAAATCCAGACAAATTCACATTTGTACCTTTTGGGCTTGCAAGTTGTGGAGTGGAGACCCTGGAATGGTGTTGAAGGCAACTGCAAGTGGCTCCGGGCAGGAGCTGCAGTCCTGATGCATTGCAGAGGGTTCTGACTCCAGGCTGTGTGTGGTTATGAAACACTGCTCAGCACCAGAGCCTGGGCTTGGCGTGGATGGCAGGGTGGACAACTGCTCTGGGAGGCAGGAATGCTGCTCTGCAGGGCAGGGATGCTGCTGCCTCTGTCCTGCCTCGGGGGCTGGGGACAGACACCAAACCTGCAGTTCTTCTCTGCTTCCCTCCTGTGGTGCTCCCGGGGTTTTTTCCTGTGTGTTTTTAATGGGTGAATGGGAGTCTCCCTGGAAACCCCGTTATTTTGGGGTTGTTCAGCCTTTGCAGCATAAAAAGCAACCGATGGTTGGCGTTCAGTGACATTGGTGTGCAGCTCTGCTTGGAGCAGGACGTTCTGAGCCGTGGGGGCAGCACACAGCTACAGTCCCTTCTGATAAAACGGACCAGAATTGTTCCTTGGAGGTTTCTCCCTGCCCGATTGGGGGGTTCATTGCCAGTGATTTCCCCACACCCAGATCTGGTTTGTTCTGCTCCCCATGTGCTCTGTGCTCCGTGGCCTTGGGACAAAGGGTTCCTCCTGCTGGGAAAGGAGGGTGACATGCACTCAGCCTGCTCTGGGAGTTCCATCCCAGCAGCATTCATGAGCCCACACCGTCTGTAAGCAGGTGTAGGTGCTTTGAGGATAGAAAATCCCATGTCATGCTCCTACAGAATGGGTGGGATGTTCTGAAATTCGCCTAGAGATTGTTCTGTGCCCTCAGAGATGAGGGGCAAAAGCTCCTGTAAAGGATTTTAGGTGTTGTCATTGCAGGGTGTTCCCCTCCTTACCAGTCTGTGCAGCAAACTGGTTTGTGCTCCCACCAGCTGTTAAATTCCATATATTGCAGCTGACTGACTTTGCTGTTCCTTGTTGAGAAACATCTCCCACATCCTTCTGTTGGAATGAGGAATCGTGGTGATCCAGAAGCTCTCAGGTCTTGCTCTGTGAGGTGTCACCAGTCGAGTTGACTTCAATCATTGTTTAATGTGGTGTTCTCGTGAAGTGCTGGATGATTTCTTGACTCCCTGGAACCCCCAGCAGTGTCCTGGAGGCTGTGCTCCCCTCCTACCAGGGCCACCTGCACTCAGCCTCTCTGAGCACTCAGACAAAGGGACCAAGGCATTTTGGGTCCCCGTCCAGGACCAGCAGGTTCAGTCCCCTTTGGAGGATGTGTGGATGTGTGTGTAGTTTTACATTTCCTCTGACAATGACAGTTTCTGACACACGAGGTCCGGAGAGCTGATGTTCCTAATTAGTGCAGCTCCGACTGTGCTGATGCTGATTTGCACCCCTGCTTGTGTTCTGTCATAGGGGCAGGGATGGTGGTGGACTGGGAACAAGAAACTGGGCTCCTGATGACCTCGGGAGATGTGAGGATAATCCGGATCTGGGACACGGATCGGGAAATGAAAGTACAGGTAACACCTGTGTGTTTGTCCCAGTTACCTTTTCCCTCCTGGAGTACATCCCATGGGTGAGCTGTCCCAAAGCACCTGGCACTCACCTGTGAGGAGCTGACAGGTCCTGGGGCTCCTCCTGCTCTGCTTCCCTGCCCCAGAGTGCTGTTCCAAGCTCAGTAAAACCACACACATACACAGAGAGCATGTCAGGGCTTTCTTGGAAGTTGCTGCTGTTACCCTGGCTGGGCAGTAGTGTCTGGGGACGGTGGGGCTGTGGAAGGCAGAGGCAGGCACGGGGGTGCAGACTGGGTTTCCCATTGGCACATAATTGAAATAGTGTAAGAGTCTTTAAAAGCACTGGCACAGGGTGCCCAGAGAAGCTGTGGCTGCCCCATCCCTGGAAGTGTCCAAGGCCAGGCTGGATGAGGCTTGAGCCAACTTGGGCTAGTGGAAGGTTGTCCCTGCCCATGGCAGGAGTGTGGAACAAGATGAAATTCAAGGTCCCTTCCAACCCAAACCATTCCACAGTTCCATGATTTCTGAGGAAATTTAGGGTTGAGTTGGGTTGGTGGTGGAGCGTTTGGATGTTCTGCTGCCATCTGTGCTCCTTTGGGACACACACGAGGAGCTGGTGATGGAGCAGCACTGCTGCAGCACCTCCCAGCCAAAGTCTGTGTCCAGGAGGGCTGTGTCCATGTGGAGAGCACTTCCATACCTGCTCGGTGCACACCTGAGTCAGGACTTGGGGTGTTCACACCTCGCCCCTCAAACAAGGCACCACGAGAGCAGTTTCAGTCACACATAACTTTCTGTGCCATATAACAGGTAAAAGGCACTGCAGGAGTTCATGTCATTCATAATCACATGGAAGTTTCTCAGAAATTCCGAGGAGAAGCAGCTGGTCGGTGAGAACAGAGACACCATGCTGGAATAAAAAGGAAGTCAAGTTTTCAAAGCTTCTCGAAATTAATTACCCTGGGATGAACATTAATTGCGACACTTTGACCCCTTGATGCAGGATAATTAAGCCTCTGTTAATCTTAATTACTTTCACATATTATTTTTTTCTATGTAAATGAGGGATCGGCAAAATTCAGGAGGCAAAAATCTTTTAAATTATGATGATTAATGATTGCACCAAAAGTATCTAAAAACGTGTTGTTTCTTTTTTTAATTGGAAAGCTTGGGTGTGTTGAAATTCAAGTGATTGGAACTTCCTGACTCAGTAACGGGGAAAGTGAGAATCAGCACAAAGAGCAGGAATAAGCCGGGCCGATAAAGATGCCTTCCCTCTTTGAAGTACAAAACCCCACACCTCTGGAAGCACTTGGGCTGGAGCAGCAGGAACAAGTGCTTCATTTGCACTTCTGCTGAGTGTTGCTGCTTCAAAGGAGGAGCTGGGGGTGAGCAGGGGCTGGCGCAGCCCCGGGGCTGGTGCCTGTCCCAGCTCAGCCCAGGCTGGAACAGCAGCTCCAGTGGAGAATCCACACAGAGGCAAAATAGAATGGAAGTGTGGAATGAGCTCCTGCAGCTCCAAGGGGCTCTTGCACAGCTTGCCCAGAGAAGCTGTGGCTGCCCCTGAATCCCTAGAAGTGTCCGAGGCCAGGCTGGACAGGGTTTGGAGCAACCTGGGCTAGTGGAAGGTGTCCCTCCCCATGGCAGGGGGTAGAACGAGATGAGGTTTAAGGTCCCTTCCCACCTTCCGCCCCCTCCCTCCCTTCTACTTGCTACAGGCAAAAAGATTGCTTGGAGTAATCCCTGTGCCTGTTGGGAAGAGAAACATTTTCAATTAAAACTAGTAAAAAGTGCTGAGCCCCACTGCAAAAGCAGGCAGGCAATCATGGAAAGGCTTGGATTGGAAGGGACTTTTAAAGGTCACACCTTCCACCAGCCCATGCTGCCCCAGGCCCCGTCCAGCCTGGCCTTGGACGCTCCCAGGGATGGGGCAGGACTGTGGGGTGGGACCTCGACTGCAGTGCCTGGAGGACAGGCCGTGGTCTCAGCGTGGCTGTGGTGTGCTCTCTCCCCAGGACATCCCCACGGGCGCTGACAGCTGTGTCACCAGCCTCTCCTGTGACTCCCACCGCTCCCTCATCGTGGCGGGGCTGGGGGACGGCTCCATCCGCGTGTTTGACAGGAGGATGGCCCTCAGTGAATGGTAAATCCCTGTCCTTCCCAGCCCCCGGGGAGCCTCCCCTCTGCTGCCCCCTCCTCTTTGCCCTCCAAACGTGTCTCTCCGTGTTCCACAGCCGGGTGATGACCTACCGGGAGCACACGGCCTGGGTGGTGAAGGCCTACCTGCAGAAACATCCCGAGGGCAACATCATGAGTGTCAGGTACACAGCACGTTACTCTTGGAGCTCTTTGCCCTTAAACACCGTTTGTCTTCCCCTTTAAATTCTGCCTCTGGTATCGCAAGAGCTGAGAGAGTAAAGCTCTTTAGTTTGACATTTGCATCAGTAATGAACTCCTGCTCCAAACTCGGTGGAGAGAAAACAAAGAGGGATGTGGATCTTTCCTTGGAAGGTTTTTGGTGTGGTTTGGGATTAACCAAGGTGCTGGAATGGCTGTCACCAGGTGTGTGAGGGAGGAAGGGAGCGAAGCAGGAGCCAAAGCTGGATATAGAATATCTGGTGGTGGTGGGTTTTTATTGCCCACATCTCTGGGAGGTCATTTGGGAGGGAGCACGAGGAGAAGGGTTGGTGTTGCATCTGTCAGGCATATTGCTGGGCAGGATTACTGTGCTGCCTGGCAATTTTCTACACATAAATCCATTTCTGCCGCCTGGTAAATACTGCGGCGAGAGCAGCATATACTGATTTGGCCATTAAAGAACAGCAGAATATAATTTATTGTCACAAAGCCACTGTTTGCACACAAAGAGCCTCTTTCTCTTGATTACAAAATGGAAACAAGACATAGTTTTCTGGGATTCAGAACATTCCTGAGGTGGGGGATGGGCCAGCAAAAATGTATTAAGATTTTCAGAAAGGGGATTATGTGATGCAGCTGCCAGATTTGTCCAGCTCCCATATTAGAGTTTTTAATCTTCGTTTCCATAAGCTCCTCCAGGGGTCAGGTCCATGTGCCCTGGGCAGAGGGCTGGGTGTCCCCTCTCCTCGGGACCCTCCTCAGCCGGGGCTGCTCTCGAGGCTGCAGGGGGGTGAGGAGATGTTGTGCTTCCAACAGCAGGTCTGGGCTCTTCCCAGAGGAACTCCAAGCCACCTCACTGCCAGTTCTCCCAGTTCCCTTTTTCAACTGACAGCAAGATCCAAGAAAAACAAACATTAGGACTTAGTGAGATCCTGGTGTAACTGTTCCCTGAGAAACCCAGAGGTGTTATTGCTGGTGCAGCAGTTCTCTGAAACTCAGCAGAACTTCTTCCCTGGCCCCGGACAGGGGTGTGGGACACAGGAGTGTAATTCCAGCAGCTCCCCATCACCCAGCACAGGTTCCCCAGTGATGTTGGGTTCAGTTGTTGCTTCTTGTGGCCCATTATTGTCCAAATGGGATGTGTTTTCGGTGTCATTCCTCCCCACAGAACTTTACTTCCATGCTGAAGCTGGGGCTGAGGTGGGGCTGGGTCTGTTGGGTGTGACAGACCCACTTGGTGATGAGCTGTGGGCCATAAAGGCAGTGAGGGGGCAGAGTGTGGGATCACTTCCCCCAGGGCAGAGCAGGGCTGTTTGCTCAGCACTGAGTGTGCTGGGAATGGGACCAGGTCTGAGTGGCACTGGTGGGAGCTCATCCTGCTGGTGAGGAAGACAAGGGCACGTTTCCTCTCTGTCCCAATTTCCCACGGAGGCACTGGGCTCCCAGAGAGCTGCAGGGCTCCATTTGCTGGGCGCTGGGACCTGCTGGGGCACAGCCTGAGCTTGTGGCACTGCTGTGTTGGCAGCGTCAACGGGGACGTGCGGTTCTTCGACCCCCGGATGCCCGAGTCCATGAAGGTCCTGCAGATCGTCAAGGGGCTCACGGCCCTCGACATCCACCCCCAGGCCAACCTCTTCGCCTGGTAAGTCCTGACTCCATCTTCTGCAGCCCCAGCACAGGAGGGACATGGAGCTGCTGGAGAGTCCAGAGGAGGCACCAGGATGGGCAGAGGGATGGAGCAGCTCTGCTGGGAGGAAAGGATGGGAGAGCGGGGATTGTTCAGCCTGGGGAGGAGAAGCTTTGGGGTGACCTCACTGTGCCCTTCCTGTGCCTAAAGGGAGCTGACTGGAAAGAGGGAGAGAGACTATTTGCAAGGGTCTGGAGTGCCAGGACAAGGGAGAATGGCTTCAAACTGGCAGAGGGCGGCTTACGGGGGGGATTGGGAAGAAATCCTTCCCTGCGATGGTGGGCAGGCCCTGGCACAGGTTGCCCAGAGTAACTGTGGCTGCCCCATCCCTGGAAGTGTCCAAGGCCAGGTTGGATGGGGCTTGGAGCAACCTGGTGTAGTGGAAGGTGTCCCTGTCCATGGCAAGGGGTAGAACAACATGAGCTTTGAAGTCCCTTCCAGCCGAAACCACTCCATGATTCTGTGATCCTGGAGAGGACAGTTTGTCCCCACAGATGTCCTTCTGTTGTTCTAGAACTCACTGCACACTGCTCTGTCACACAGCCGTGCCAAGGGGCTGCAGGCAGCAGTATTGTCCCTACACAGCATTCCCAGTGACTCTGTGTCCTCTCCATTCCCTTCCAGTGGCTCCATGAATCAGTTCACAGCGATCTACAATGGGAACGGGGAGCTGATCAACAACATCAAATACTACGATGGTTTTATGGGACAAAGAGTCGGAGCCATCAGCTGCCTGGCATTCCACCCTCACTGGGTCTGTGTCCTCTGCTGCTTTTGGGGTTGACGTGCCTTGGGGTGTGTGTGGGAAGGCTCACACTTGCACGTCTTGTGTGCTTATTTATGCCCTGCCTGGGCTCTGCAGGCGGGTCTCCCCCGGGGCTCTGGGACTGCTCTTGTGCTGTTTTACGTAAAGCTGATGCTGTGCAGGAAAAACTGCACGTCAGGAAAAGGGAGAACTGCAAAAGCTGATAAAGGCTGGGATGAATCAGAACAAAAGGAACTTTGGAATGTGTCGCAGTAGTTAGGGGGAGAATCTGGTTGCCACTCAAGTAGGAGGGAGGTCCTGTCTGCATTGTGGCTCACCCCAGGGTGAGAAGAAAGGAAGGAGATGGAAAACCTGAGAGAACAACATTAATGGGTGGGAAAAAAGGAAGGCAATTAAAAAGTTATTTAAAAAACCTGCAGATCAGCACACAAATATTTAATATGTGATGGAAGAGTGGTGGGAAGGGTCAAGGGCCTGGAGGAGGGGAGGGAGGAGCTGTGTGACCCTGTGAGGGTTTGGCATGAGCTGGGCAGGAGGTGGAAGGTGGTTTTCCTGCCTGAGGGATTGTGTTGAGAACCTGAAGGTAGAGGAGTAAAGGAAAACTCATCTCAGTTCTGAAAAGCCTCTTTGCAGGAAACTCAGAGCGATTTTGCTGCCCTGCAGTTGGGAACGGAGAAAGTGGGGAAAATCACCTGAAAGGGGTCTGCTCTCTAAATAAGCAAAGAAAAGCCCTGTCCAGCCCGGGGCTCTGGGCTGGGTCTGTCCCAGCCCCCTCACTGCAGGAAATGCTCATTTTCAGCCCAGGCATCAGCTCCTAATGGGCAGATTCGCAGCCGTTTAGAGAAATTATGTTGGCAGTTGGTAGCTAATAGTCCCCATGATTCTTCCCTGTGGCTGAAATGGGCCTATAACTGCAGGGAGTGTGGGTGCTGGCAGGAATGCGTCAGAGCAGACTCCAGAGCTCTGGAGCAGCCAGGTGTCCCTGCTGGAATGTCACCCTTACCTGTACTGTCACTGCTCCACACCTGGACCCTTGAGAGTCAGTCACAGCAGGAGCAGCTGAGGGAGCTGGGGGGGGCTCAGTTGGAGAAAAGGAGGCTCAGGGGGGACCTTCTGGCTCTTCAACTCCCTGCCAGGAGTGGGGAGCCAGGAAGGGGTCAGGCTCTGCTCCAGGGAACAGGGACAGGAGGAGAGGGAACAGCCTCAGGCTGGGCCAGGGCAGGGGCAGGGTGGACATCAGGAGGAACTTCTGCATGGAAAGGGTGGTGAGGCCTTGGCAGGGGCTGCCCAGGGAGGTTTGGAGTGCCCAGCCCTGGAGGTGTTCAGGAACCACTGGCTGTGGCTCTCAGTGCTCTGGGCTGGGGGACAAGGTGGCCATCGGGCACAGGGTGGGCTCGGTGATCCTGGAGGGCTTTTCCAAGGTGAGTGATGCTGTGGCTCTGCCTGTGCTCTTCCCACAGCCTCACCTGGCCGTCGGGAGCAATGACTACTACATCTCGGTGTACTCGGTGGAGAAGCGGATCAGATAACGGCGGCGGAGCGGCCGCGGGCCCTGCGGGGCCCCCTGTACATACCGGAATCATCGACTTGAATGTTTCGTGTTGGCTGCTGCTGCACCCCATAACTTGAACATTTGTTTTTCTGACTTAGCTACTGATGGGTTTGACAAGGGGAAAAGACAATCTCCTTTCTTTTGTTTTTGTTTTGTTTTGTTTTCCAGCTATATCCTCTAAAAGCTACAGAAAAGGAACATTTATTTTTGTTTCCAGTGGTTGGCTTCTCTGTCAGAAACACGGCTCCTGAGCTTGAAAGGACTTGGATGAGGCAACACCCTTGAGAAGGGTCTTGTTCTAGTCTGTTCCTTGTTTTGCTGGAGTGTAGGTTGCTTCAAGGACTAAGTCAGGACTCACCTACAGCTCCACGGGACCCTCCAGCTGCTGCCAACCCTGTGCCAAACAATTCCTGGGACAGGGCAACAGGACCCGAGCTGTCCATCTGCATGGGATGTACCTGCTCCTGCACTGCTGAGCAGGGCAAGGGAGGCAGGGAAGTGTCTCCTCTGCATGAACCTCCTCCTCCCTCCCTGCAGCGTCCTCTCCACTGGAAGCAAGGACAGAAGGTGACCTGGTGGCCCGGGGAGGCAGGAATCCGAAGAGAAGGGGCTCAAGGAGATGACAAGAGCAGGACAGGATGTCCCACACCAAGAGGCTGCACGTAAGAAAGAAGAGGGAAGGACGAGAACAAAGATCTCCAACATCCCACCAAGCCTGAAGCAAGTCACTTGTGTCACCACATTCCGCCCAAGCCCACGGTGCCCATGGGGAGTCTCAGGCACCTCGGGCACTGTCCCTCCTGCTGCCACTGTCCTGCTGCCCACAGGGAGCTCCACAGACACGTCTGGTCTCTGGGAGCTCTGCCCAGCCAGCGAGGGAGGCTCCAGGGCCGGTCCATGTGCTGATGTTCACCAGGGTGATGGTGAGGATTTGGACACTTACAAGTTCACACACTGTGTGGCCACGGCTGTGGCTTGTCTGTCCTGTGGAGCCAGGCATGGAACCACCTGGACTGAGCACTAGGGAATCACTAAGGAGGGGGAAGATGGCAGGTCACCTGCTTTGAGCAAAGCACCTTTGTCCCAGCTATCCAGGGAAGGCCTGCTCTGTCTTCCGCACCTTCCATGTCTCAATAATGAATGTTTTTGTCCCTTGGGATCCTTGCTGGGTCTCAAAATGGATGTGGGAAGGGGGAGGCAAAGGACAGGATTCCTTCCAGAGGTTGGGATGTACCTGGCTGAGAGCAGAATGTGCTCTGTGCAGAACTCACTGTGGTGGCCACCTGTGAGGTCCAAAAATCCCCAGTTTTTCTTCCAGCCAGTCTCATGGGATCTGCAGGCTCCCAGCAGACGGCCAGCCATGGTGAAGGAACTGCGGGCAAGGGACAGGGTGAGAAACCTTTTGTCCCTGTGCTGATGGTGACATCACCTCTGCCACCCCTGCGGTGTCTCTGACCTGTCACTGCTGCTTCTGCCCCACGTCCTCACGAGCACCGTCCCCCCCGTGTCAGGGAGGCCAAGGGCCACGTCACAGGATGATGAATCAAAGGCTTTAAACTTAAAAACTACCTAAACAAATCCACTTTTAAGTTACCCAAAGTTAATTATGGTCTAACAGAGCTGTGCCTCTTCCCGTCCCGCTCCGGCGCGGTCCCAGCGGGACCTGTCCCCTCCACGGGGGAGCCGAGTTTGGGGTCACGCGTAACCCGTTAACATTCACAGCTTAAAAAACAATAGATTTTTAACTTGTATCAGTGTGTCTGTTAAAGGAGGAGGAGATACCTGGCGGAAGGGCAGGGTGTGTGGTGGGGCTGCTGCTCCTGCCAGGCTCCGGCGCAGCCCCGAGCCCAGGCCGGGGCATTGGAAGGGCCTCGGGCCGTTGGGCTTTCCCCGGGGCAGGGGGGGCTCTGCTGCCACACTGAGGCAGAGACGCAATCATGGAGCTTAACCAAGGGGCAGGAGGGTGTCCTACCTTAAAAGTTCACTTATCTCTATTTATTTTACAAAAATAAAGTAAAAAAATATATAAAAAACCCCACACGATTGTAATGTGAGAGTAAAACAATTACAGACAAATAAATGGTTAATAAAAAATAAATGCAGAAACACTTCCTGGTGTGAGGATCCTTTTCTGGGGCCGGAGCGAGTTGGGGGCAGCCCAGGAAGGAGCTGGCGTGGATTTGCGTGCGGGGCTTGGGGGGTTTCCCCGTGGAAGGGGCCGGTTACAGGAGGAGGGTTTGGGAGGGAGACCCTTGTGGCAGCACAGGAGCAGCAGGGACACAGTGGGCCCTACATCCCCATCCCCTATAGCCCCTCTGAATCCCCATGGCCTCTTTCCCATAGCCCCACATCCCATTCCCATCCCTGTGCCCACCTCCCCATCCCCGCCTTCCCACACCCCATTCCCACACCCCGTTCCTCCATTCCCGTCCCATCCCCGTTCCCGTCCCGCTCCCACAGCGCCCCCCAGCGCCGCCCTCGGGCGCTGCCGCTGCGCGTTGGGCGGGGCCGGGCCCCTCTCGGCCGCCGTCNGGGGCACGGGGCGGGACCGGGCCGTGCTGGTGAGAACGGGGACCGGGGCACGGGGCGGGACCGGGCCGTGCTGGTGAGAACGGGGACCGGGGCACGGGGCGGGACCGGGCCGTGCTGGTGAGAACGGGGACCGGGGCACGGGGCGGGACCGGGCCGTGCTGGTGAGAACGGGGACCGGGGCACGGGGCGGGACCGGGCCGTGCTGGTGAGAACGGGGACCGGGGCACGGGGCGGGACCGGGCCGTGCTGGGGAGAACGGGGAACGGGGCAGGGCCGGGCCGTGCTGGGGAGAACGGGGACCGGGGCACGGGGCGGGACCGGGCCGTGCTGGGGAGAACGGGGAACGGGGCAGGGCCGGGCCGTGCTGGGGAGAACGGGGACCGGGGAACGGGGCAGGGCCGTGCTGGGGCAGTGCCCGACCCGGGTCTGGCCGGACCCGCCGCGCCCCCCGGCCAGGGCTGTGTCCCTGGTCCCGGTCTCCTCCCCGAGGCTGCGCCACCACAGGGGACACGGGTGTGGTTCGGGGGGTGCTGGAACCGCCAGGGCTCGAGTTGTGACCCATGTCCACCCCTCTGTCCATCGCCCTGTCCATCCCTGTCTCCCTCCCTGTGTCCCTTTGTCCATCCCTCTCTCCATCCCTCTCTTTGTCCCTCTGTCCCTCTCTCCATCCCTCTCTTTGTCCCTCTGTCCCTCTCTCTGTCCCTCTTTCTGTCCCTCCCTCCCTCTGTCCCTCCCTCTGTCCCTCTCTCTGTCCCTCTCTCCCCCTCCCTCTCTCTGTCCCTCCCTCTCCTCCGCAGCAACTGAAGCAGCAGCGGGACAAGCTGCGGCAGTACCAGAAGCGGCTGAGCGTGGGCCTGGAGCGGGAGCAGGCGCTGGCCCGGCAGCTGCTCAAGGATGGCAAGAAAGAGTGAGGGGGAAGGGTCACCCTGGGGGTGAGGGCCGGGGAGCCTCAGTGGAGTGTGGGCTGTCCCTGGGAAGGAAATGCCACTGGATCGTAGGGATCAGAATCATGGAATGCTGTGGGGTGAAGGGACCTTAAAGCTTATCTTGCGCCTCCCCCTGCCATGGGCAGGGACACCTCCCACTAGCCCAGGTTGGTCCAACCTGGCCTTGGACACTTCCAGGGATCCAGGGGCAGCCACAGCTTCTCTGGGCACCCTGTGCCAGGGCCTGCCCACCCTCCCAGGGAGGAATTTCTTCCCAGTACCCAGTTTGCTCATCCCTGCTCTTCGCTGGAGCAGTCCAGAGCTGTCAGTTAAGTCACACGTGGATTTGTCCCCTTTTTGCAGAAGCACAGAACAGATATGCTTTTCTGGGGATTCTTTTAGCCTTTATTTGGTTTCATCTGTGCTGAGTTTTCCTGCCTCTGTGTCCCCCAGGAAAGCCATGCTGCTGCTGAAGAAGAAACGATACCAGGAGCAACTCCTGGATAAAACAGAAAACCAGATCAGCAACCTGGAGCGAATGGTGAGCTGTGGGAGCTTGGTCCGGGGTGGGCATTCCCTTGGAATTCTTGTGCAATTCCATTTCAACTGCCAAGTCCTGGCAGAGGTTTAGCCTTCTGTCCAAGGGCAGATGTCTTCCAAATTGTGCATGTGCCATGGCTGTTCCTTACAAAGCGGTGAGCGTATGTTTGGAATCTGCAGTGCAGGTTAAGTGTTAAATACGTGTTTTGTAAATTACTAGAGTGTTACTCACGGTGTGAGTGGCTGCCCTGGAAACCCAGGGGCTTGTCTCAGAACTGTCATTTCAGAACTGGATGTGTTTGGGTTTGGGAAGGCCTCAGCTGGGACTGGCAGCTAGAAAATCAGCTGAAATCAGTTCAGGGACTGTTGGACATGCTCGTGGAGCTGCCTGTGCTGAGCTTTTTGTGTGGATGTTTCTTCCTGCTGGTGTAACTTAATCCAATGTTCAGTACAGAAAGGGCTTGACTGATTCCTCCTTGCAGCTTCCCTGAGGGTCCCAGCAGCCTGTGTCTGGCTGCTGGGAACCACAGAATCATGGAATTACCTAGGTTGGAAAAGCCCTCTGAGACCATCAAGCCCAACCATTCTCCAGCACTGCCAAGTTCCACATCCACATGGCTGTTAAATTCCCCCAGGACTGGGGACTCCATTGCCCTGAGCAGCCCGTGCCAGTGCCTGGCCAAAGTGTGACAGTGCCTTCCCTTTCTCCTTTCCATTCCAGGTCCAGGACATTGAATTCACCCAGATTGAAATGAAGGTCATTGAGGGCCTGAAAATAGGCAACGAGTGTCTGAACAAAATGCACCAGGTACGTGTGGCTGGGGCAGCTCAGCACCTTTGCCCTGGGCCAGGAGGGCCTGGCTGGAGCTCCCTGCAGGCCTCACCCACACCTGGACTTTGGCTCTTCCCTTCAGGTGATGTCCATAGAGGAAGTAGAAAGAATTATAGGAGAAACCCAGGATGCTGTGGAGTACCAGAGGGTATGTACAGCTCTTGAGAGGCTGGGCACAGACTGTGCCTGCTGTACAGAGTTCCTTGGATGTGCACTGTGTTCCTGCCCCTATTTAAGAGCCATCAGACTGGGAATTGACTCTCTTTCCCTCTCTCCCACAGCAAATAGATGAGCTCCTGGCTGGCAGCCTGACCGAGGAGGATGAAGATGCCATTCTAGAAGAATTAAATGCTATTACTCAGGTAGGATTGATGTTCTTGTGGTTAAAATCCACATTTTCAGGAAGTTGGTTGTAATAGGAGATAAAGTGAGATAAAGGAGATGCTGTGACCACTGCCAGATGTGTGTCACATGCTGTCTTTCATGTCCTTGCAGGAACAGTTGGAGCTTCCAGAAGTTCCTTTGGAGCCACTCCCAGAGAAGATCCCAGGTACGTTTGCTGTGTGCACTCTGCAGCTTTGGCTTCCACACAATAGTCTGAGACCCTCTCCTGGTGTAAGTGCTGTCCCAGAAAACGGGAAGGACTCCCAGCTCCCGGGTGTGAGCCCTGTTCACTGGCTGTGCCAGCTGCCCCAGCTGAGCCCTCATCCCGAGAGGACCCGAGGCTCCGCTCTCTGTTCCGTCGGCATCTGGTGTTCCCTCAGGGGGTTTCCTTCTGTGACATCACACTCTGTTCCTGCTCTGAGGCATCCACCTGCTTTGAGGCACCTTGTTGCACTGTGAAGTTCCAGGAGCAATTCCTTCCCTGCTTGACCCAGGCAAGACTTTCTCCCACAGCACTCAGACTGGTCCCTGCACGTCTCACAGCGCAGGGACAGTTACTTTGTGGATCTTGGATTAACACAGCACTGGCTCTCTCTGAGGCTTGTGATGGCCTGTAACTCCCCTCACCTCATCACTGGGAATTGGAACCAGCTGGATGAGGATCATTGGAGTCCCACAGCTCCAGGGCTGTTGGAGCATGAGTTGCACACCACTGATGACACAGGAGTGTCTGCTCCTGGATGATCCAAGACCTCAGCAGATGGGTTTGTGTGGAATTCAGCTGAGAAGCGGGAGAGAGCCCATGACCAAAGTGACCAGATGGGCACTGGTGGCCCTGCCTGCAGAGGAAGGAGCTCACACAGATGTCTGTCCATGCTGAGATGCTGAAAATTCAGGCTGGTGAAGACTCTTCTCTTGGGACAGCAGCACCCTGAGCTGTTGCCCGCAGAAGCTGGACCTCTCTGCCTGTGCAAACAGGAGCTGGAAGAAGCCATTTCCTCTGTGTGAAATCTGCCCAGGAGCAATGTGGGATGTGGGGAATGGGGCTGCTTTCTTTGGTGCTTGTTTACCCGTAAACAGGGCTCAGATGTCATCGCTGTGCGCTGGCAGTGGCGGGGCCCAAACAAAACACAGCCTGGCCCTGGAGCTGCAGCTGTCCGAGCTCGTGGTGCCAGATCCAAGGGGTCAGGGGAAGGGCTGGACTTACCCCTGTGCTCCAAAAATGGTTCCTGCCCTGGATCTCTGTCGTTGGGCTGGTAGCTCTGAAACTGTTGGAATTCTTCGGGGGCTGTGAGAAAGGGCCATACTGGGAATGTGGGATGATTTATAACTAAATTCTCTTAGTTCAGGTGCTGTGCAAGCATTTGGTGCTCTGCAGAGTGGATTCTGAACCACGGATCCTCCTCAGGAGATGTCTGCGGGGTATTTACATTCTCTGTTTCTGTAACAAGTTTTTTTTCCTTCCACAGAAGTGTCACCCGTCAAGAACAGGCCAAAGCCAGAGCTGGTGGCAGCATCTTAACTCCCAGTGCTGGGGATTCCCCCATGAAACTTTCCCTGAGGACAGTTTGCCATCCCAGCATGTGCTGGGAACAGGCAATGCCTTGACAGCATCCCAGCTGTGCTGGGCAGATTGTGGAGTGGGATTCCCTGTGCAGGGTGGGGAACCTCAGCTGATTATTGCTCTTGTATCAAGATTATTTTCTAGTGCTTTCTTTTTTTGTAACTTATATTCCAAACTCACTCAGCCGCGCTGTCTCGGGATTAAAACAGCAACTCTGAAATTTCCAAAGCCAAATTTTTCTCTGTAGGTTTGATTTTGGTGGTCTCAATCTGCCTTTGCTCTGACCAAAATTTCAGGAAATCCCAACCTCGGAGCAATGGTGTTTTCTGCTGGGCATGGGCTGGGTGGACACAACCTCCAGGCCATGCTGTTGTCTCTGTTCTTCCTGTCCCTTCTCTCTTCCTCTCCTGATTCCCTCTGGGGATGGGCTGCCATGGCCCTTGTGCTGGGGTAGATTGGGCTGAGCTCCTACAGGCAGCGACATGTTGTGCTACAGGCTGGAAATGGTTCTGTCTTGTGTAAAACCAGCTTGAGGGTGTTTGATTTGAGCCAAGTTCAGCTTGTTTGCTTGGCTTTGCACTTGCTGGCAGCTGTTTGGGTCGGGGAAAAGCCTGATCTTGTGTGAGGTGAAGAGCTGGCCATGGTCACGGTTCATATCCCTGAAAACCCCACGGTGCTGAGTGAGACCTGGGCTGGCAGAAATCTCTTAAAATGCCAGCAAGGAACCTTCTGCCTGTGTTAAGAGCCAGGATTCCTCCCTTGTTGGCTCTGCTCCATCGTTGGAGTTCACCTTTGTGACATTCAAATGGACTGAGATGGACTCTGCTCCCACTGTCAGCTCCTCAGGGACATTTTCTCTTGTCCTCGGAGATGGAAGGGTCAGGCTTGGATGAACTTGAGGCTCATGCTGTACCAGACACGAGGCCTGAAGCTTCACAAATCAACCTTCTGAAGACTCTGCTCCAGGCGCAGCTCGAGGGAGCCCCATCCCCTCCAGCAGACCCTGTGGAGGACAGTCAGAGCCTGCTGTGGTGTGATGTGACACCGGGTCACACAGACGATGGAGGGTCTGGAACACTGCCTGGACAGGTGGTGGGCAGATTTAGCTGCTCGTGGAATCCAGCTCACCTGCCAGCTTGCAGATGCTCTTCAGGACACTGCAGATCTCTATTACAGTCTTGAAGCCACAACCCTTAATCTGCATTTCTGTGACAGCAGAAGAAGGACCAGAAGGTCTTTGGAGTCTTTTGGAGACTGTCCTTGGGTTGTGGGATCTGGTGCTAGACAACAAGTGATCCCAGAGACTGTGCTGGTCCCCCGTGGTGCTCTGTGCCCTCTGCATTATGTTCCAAAGACTGGCTGGGGCGTCCTCATCCTCCTCGTGCATCCTCAAGGCAGTGAGTACCTGGGAGCCATCCTGTTTCCAGTGCCACTGCTCTCCCCTAATTCATGTTCCACAACAAACCCGGGCCCAGATCCTGCTCCCAGCCCTCCCAGGGACAGGCTGTGTCCTGCTCTGCTCTCGGTGGTTTATTTTCTCTGCTCAGCCCTAGCTGTGCTGCAACGCAGCCTGTTCCCACCAGAGAGAGCCTTGGATTCACCGGTGTGGTGCCGGCGGAGCATTTCTGGGCAGCGTTTTCCCTTCAAGGCTCCTTCAGCCCGTTGCCAGCCTGATGTCGAGTTGTTTAACATGACCCTAATTAATTTGGATTCATAGGAATGGGAGCTGGGCTCTCCCAGGAAGGTCTCGAGGGGCTCTGGGAGCACAGCCCTTGCTGCTGGCGCTTTGGGTAAACCCTGTTCTGGGATTGGCATCGCCACGGGCGAGGGGGCAGAGGGGGCAGAGGGACGAGGAGCAGGGACAATGTGCTGCAGTGCCCCTGCCCCAGGGAGCTGCAGCACGACCAGGCCAGGTCCCTGGGGCTGTGCTCCTGGGTGGGAGCAGGTGTGGAGCGGGAGCAGGGCTGGTGCTGAGGGGGTTGGTGCAGCTCCTTCCATTCCTTAATACAGTGAGTAGGCCATTGACTGATCTAACAGGAAAGTTTGGAGCAGATTGGCTGCAGCTTCCTCTGCTCATCCCTGCCCCAAACAGCTTGTGCTGGGTCTCCTTGGGAGGAAGAGCCAGGAGTGGGCTGTGACCTCTGTGCTGTGCTGTGACATTAAACTGGTTCTAATGGTTTCACCAACTGCTGTTCCAGCCTCATGTTTTCACAGTGAATGTTTTGGATGAGCAGGAGTTGCTTTCCTCCTCCCTCACCTCTTCATTCCCTGCTCCTGGGAGAGATGTGGGCAGGAATTTCAGAGCAGGCTCCATGTGTAACAGAAACAATCCTGTTTGCCTGGATGGCCCAGGGAGGCTCGGATGGAGCTGACAGTCCTGGCACAGCCCTGAGTGCCTTGGGTTTGTAGTGAGACCAGACTGGGTTTTTTTGCAAGAATTACTCTGGAATTGGTGACAAACTGAGCCATGACCAGTCCATGCCCTGTGCCTTCAGGGACGTGTGGCTCCATCCTGATGGACTGCACTGTCCTGCCCCAGGCTGGGCTCCCCTCTCCCCTCCCTCCACCAGATTTTCTGCTTCCAGCCCCGTGAGTTTTCTGCTTGCAGCCCCTCAGAGCCAGCACCAGACCCCTGTGTTTGACGGCCCCTGTTCAGAACAGGCACGGGGACTGGGGACACCACTGGCAGGAGCAGGGCCACAGGGCAGCACCGCCCAGCCCCGGGGTGTGGGATGAGCCCTCCACCCAGGCCCTGCCGGTCCCTCATTGCTCTGGGGTTGTCTCCTGCCGATGGAATCACCAGGATGCCTCTGGCTCCCTCCTGCCTCCGCCAGCCGGACCCTCGGTGGCGGCTCAGCCCGCCCGGCGTGTCCTGCTGCGGGGGGTGCTGGGTGTCCCGTCCCTGGGAAAGCAGCTGTGCCGCGTTTGCCGTGTTTAATTTCCACTCCCTGTGCCCGCTCGGCTGGGGCAGGCGGGGGGAGCCAGCGGGCTGCGCACAGAGCTCTTCCAGCTGTGTTTGAGTTGGCCAGATGTTGAGTTAGGGGAGTGTGGAGGCAGCACTGCTCGTTGTTAATTAAACCCTGGAGAATATCAACAAACCTCCCGCTGCTTCCTCAGCCAACTCCCCGCAGTGGCCGGAGCCCTCCTGGAGCCCCCAGTCCTGGCACGGCCCTGGAGGCACCACCGGACAAACCCCTCAGCAAACCTGCCCGGCCAGGCACGGCCGTGTGGCCGTGACGGAATTCCAGTCCCGTAGCATTCCCAGGAGTGGGTGATGTGTCCCTCCTCCCGGAGCAGATGCAGGATCTCCGTGGTGCTCCCAACGCGCCGCTCGGTGCCACATCCAGCCCTGCGGCCTTTGACGTGACTTGGGTGGCAATGTGGGACTGTGGCCCCACGCAGGAGGCGGCAGCTGGGGCGAGGGGGATGTTCTGCTGGGATTGTCACGGCCCATTCCCTGCTCCTCTCCACAGGGACAGGCCCTGTGCCAGGGGGATGCTGCCAGCGGCTGCCCCATCCCGCGGGACCTGCTGCCCACACTGACCCTTCGTCCAACGTCCAGCGCCCCTGGAGCAAGGGAAGAGGCCGGGGGGCAGCAGGAATTACTGCCAGTGTTATGTGAGTGGCAGCATCTTGAAATAGACTCTGATTCCCTGTTGTCCAGGGGGCAGTGGAGCCGCTGGGCACCAGCCCTGCTCTCGGGGCCTTTCCCAGGCCCCTCCACGTGCTGGGAGCTGGAGGGAAAGGGGCAAAGGCCATCCCGGGATCTGCCCCCTCCTCAGCACCCCCTTCCCTGGTGTTTAAGGGAGTTGTGTAACAGGAGGCAGTGGCAGAGCCCTGGCAGTTTCTATGCCAACACAGCTGGATGGCAGCGGAGGAGGGGAGGGGGGGCTGCCAGTGCACCCCCAAAACAGCTGCACAGCCACCCCAAAAACAGCTGCACAGCCCCCAAACAGCTGCACAGCCCCCAAACAGCTGCACAGTCCCCAAACACCTGCACCCTCTAACACAGCTGAACGGCCTGGCAAGGCTGCACCCCCTGACACCGTGTCGTTCCTGCTGCCTCAGATGTTTCCTGAAACACGCCTGGAAAAACAAAACAATGAACTGAGAACCCCGGAGGTGGCGGATCGAGGGCCTTTCCTCTGGGTCCCGTTGCTCTTTTGGCACAAGGGGCTCAGAGCCATGGTCGGGCACCGCACACAGGGATCAGGGTGCCGTGGGGGCTGTTGGTGGCACCCCCCAGCAGCTCTCCGCTCACATCCCACTGGGAACCACCTCCCCATGTCCCTTGTCCCCAACCCTCCTTGCCAATCCCCAGCTCGGGACGAGGCACAGTTTTGGAGAGGATCTTTCATTCTCCTCCTCCTCTTCATCATCCACACTCCGAGCTCACCCTGCTCCATGCTGGGGGGTCCCGGGGGTCAGGATGCTGACCCCACATTGGGGGGCCACTGGGGTGCTTTGCTCTGCACCCAAACCTCGCAGTGCCCAGCAGGGAACGCGCCTCTGGCTCCTTCCCTTTCCCTCTCCCATAGTTTCAGTGCCCTGGTGTCACGCTGAGTCACCAGCGGAGCGATGGGAGAGGCTGTGGCAGGGAACAAGCCCAAGTTTTGATAGTTCAACTGTGGGAAAGAAAAAAAACCCAGCGCAATTTCCTAATTAGAGCAGCGATGGGAACAAAGCGGGTTTGTCGGAGCGCGGCGCGGCCGCGGCCGGGAATGTGACCTTTGCTGGCTCGTGGTGCCAGATGGGAGCTGTCGGTGTACGGCGGTGCTTGGCAGGGGCTGAAATGCCTCAGCAGTGCCTGCTCTGACGTAGGAGCCAGAATTCCACCTCCTGGGGGACGCCAGACCCACAGCAGATGGGTGGAAGGAGCACTGGGCGAGGGCAGTTGTCCCCTCACCCCCATGGCAGTTGTCCCCTCACCCCCATGGCAGTTGTCCCCTAGCCCCCCATGGCAGTTGTCCCCTAACCCCCCACTTCTGCTGTCCCCAAGGGCACTGGCTGCCCTGCCCTGCAGTGGAATGTGGCTCCTCAAGTCATGGCCAAAGCTGTGGCCACGCTGGGTGTCCCCAGGGCCAGCGCTGTGGCGTGACGGGTGTCCCCAGCCCGTGGCTGCCACCCAGACAGGGTGGCACAGCAATGCCAGGCTGCTCCGGGGCTGGAAGGAGCCACGGCCCAACACTCCATGATTAATTAGCAAGAGGAGGAACTGAGCAGAGAGCGGTCCCAGGGCTGTGCCTGTGCCCTTGAATCAGCAGGAGCCACGTGCCTGTGTGAGCCCGTCCCTGCAGAAAGGCAGCAGGTGCCACGCAGGGACCTGGGTGGTCTTGGGGCTGCGAGAGGAGCGGTGGGAATTCAGCATCGTGTCCGTGAGCCCCCAGACCCACCGTGTTGCTGCAGCCTGGGAGGAAGCTGGGCTGGTCTGCCACAGCATCGGATGTGGCACGGCACAAGCAGATGCGTCTGAGGGGGCACGACCAGCCCGGTGTTGGTGTGAGGGACAGGAGGAGGTGACATGGGCAGGTGGTGGCAGTGGGACCCGCTCCTGCCCCTCCTGTTGCCTCTCCCTGTGTCCGGCTGGTGCTCCCCAGGCAGGGGCTGGGCAGGGGGATGCAGCCCCCAAGGTGCCCCCGGGCAGCTCCTCCACGGCTCTGCCCCGGACGCCTCCCGAGCTCAGCAATGTGATGCAAAATCCCATCATGCCAATTATGCAAATCGCATAAAGTATTCCTGTTATTCAGAAGGATCCCCAGAGAGCTCCTTAGCGCTGTAATTCAGAATTACTCACTCGTGAGCAGGCGCTGGGGCAGGTGAGGAGCGAGAGGGCCTCCGAGCTGTGCCCAGCCTGGCAATGATGGGGGTGCACTGATGGATGCCGGGGCGTTTGGGGGCTCCCCAGGACACACAGCCCTGCTCCCCCTGCTCCCACCGGGCACCACCGAGGCTGGGTTTGCTGTGGTGCTGTGATTTCTCCCTCCCAAGGCTCCGCAGCCCCCAGGGATGGCAGGATGGCATCAGGGACCTGTCCCATGGCCGGTGCCAGCCCCACTGCCCCTTCCCCTCCTCCAGCAGCCGTGGCCTCCCCCCATCCCACTCGGTGCCTCCATCTTCCAGTCCCCACCACAGCTCCCGCATCCGCAGCGCTTTGTTCTCCCACTCGCTCCCTGTTTCCTCCGTCATTCCGGCTCCTCCCTGTGCCTGCTTTCCCCAGGAGCCTCCCGGCAGAGCCAAGGCTCCTCCAGGCCTCTGCAGATGTGCTCTGTGCCTGCCCTGTGGTGCCCCTGCCCATCCCCTCGGGAGCCAGGCAGGGCATGGGGGGCTGCAGGGGACACCTGGAAGGTCCCTGTTCCCCCAGGCTGGGAATTGGGATCCAGGGGCTGCCAGGGCCGAGCTCCAGGAACGCTGCTGGCTTGGACCCACCTGGGCAGCAAAAGTGTCCCAGACCTTCCAACAAATCCCTGCCTTCTGCATCCCGAGCCTTAGGAATAGCAGTGGGTGCGACCCTGGGGTCCCTCTCTGTGGGCACTGCTTGTTTGGTTGCCATTCGTGACCCAGTGCCCAGGCTGGCCGGAGATGGGGACGGTGCTGGCAGGACCACGTTCCAGTGCCCAGCTTGGCTCATCCGAGGCAGGGAGTGATGCAGGAGCCACATCAGGGAACAGAGCAGTTCCCAGTCCACAAATACCGGGAAACAGCAGCTGGCACTGCTGGGAATCCCGGCCAGAACCCTGCCAGGGATGATGGGCAGCCAGGCACTCTGCTGTGCCTCAGTTTCCCCCTTAGTGAATCCTCCCGTGCCACTCTGTGAGCCACAGCGAGTGCTGGGGGGAGAGCTGGGCATCCCAGGGGGCAGAGCTGGGCAACCCAGGGGGCAGAGCTGGGCATCCCTGGGGGCAGAGCTGGGCATCCCTGGGGGCAGCACTGCAGCTCCCGCCCTGCAGAGGAAGTGCCCCAATTGTTCGTCCCTGGCTAATCCCCCAGAAATGGCTTTGCTCCCTTTGCTGGTGGCGCTCGGGGGGATTTAAGCACTGAGAGCTGCTGGCACATGTGGGGCATCTCCAAGAGGGACACAACTTCCGAGTCCTGACCTGCTGCAGGTGTGAACTCGTGTGTGCCCTGCGGCAGCACGGGCAGCAGAGTGCCCAGAGCACCACACTCAGTGCTCACACTCGATGTCACCACCGAGGGATGCCCACGGCGATGGAGGGACCTGCCCCCACCAGCACCAACAGTGATACAACCATGGAATGGTGTGGGTTGGAAGGGAGACAGCCAGGCTGCTCCAAGCCTTGTCCAACCTGGCCTTGAACACCTCCAGGGATGGGGCAGCCACAGCTTCTCTGGGCACCCTGTGCCAGGACCTGCCCACTCTCCCAGCTAAGAATTTCTTCACAGATTTAATCTAAACCTACTCACTACCAGTTTGAAGCCATTGAGGGGGACCCTCGAGGCTCCACAGATGCTCCTACTGGAATCCTGGCGAGCGACCACCACTCTGCCAAGGGGAGACTGAAGCTGAGTTTGGGTGGGTGCTCCAGGACCCAGGTAACGATGTGGGGTTTGCTGCCCCAGCTCCTTAATGAGGTGCTCAAAAAGCAGTGGGGGGACAGCCCAGCGTTTAGGAGGGGCCACCCCGAGCCAGGTGGGTTGGTTTGGCTCAAACCCACAAGGCTGATTCCCCAGTGACCCCCAGATGTGAGAAAAATCACGTTTAGATTATTTCAGAAATAAAAACTTCCTGACCCAGCGTGAGGAGGGTTCACAGTGATGTCAGGACTCCGGTGGAGAAGCCATCTGCCCCAGCCCCACGGGACAGACAGTTCCTGGGAATCTCATTAACACAGTGACACTCAGAGGTGCACACCTGCCCTGCTCCGGGCTGTGTGGGGCACCGAGGGCTGGGTGGGCTCAGCCGCCCCTTTCAGCACACACGGAAAAGGAGGAAAAGAGAGCAAAGGGCACTGGGGGCTGCCAGGGAGCCCCAGTCCCTCCCCATGGGACCATGAGGACACACAGGAGAGATGAAGGTGGAGGTGGCTTCTTCAGCCTCGTCCAGTTCCCTGCCCAGTCTCTCTTGCTCTGACAATGTCCATCTTCTTTGGCAGCACCAGGAGCACACGGTGACCACGCTGGTGTCGGACCTTTCTTAGGAAACTCTGGGCGTGTTCTCAGGGACTGTGGCAAAAAAACCCCACCGGTACCATGATGGTCCCTCTGCCTCTTCCCTGCTGTGCCAGCTGGTGACACACCACACTCAAATGCACAAGGGATTATAACCCACATTTATTTTTCCTCTCTCCATGTCACTGGAGGCTTCCTGAAGCACTGAGGATGTGGCAGCTCCCAGTGACCTCGCCATGTTCCCCTCCCTGGGTAGCTATGCTGCCCTGCAGCACCTCCCTGCTGGTCCCTCCCTGCAGCCACCGCACCCACCGTGCAGGCATTTCGGGGAGCAGGGAGAGTGTGTCCCCTGCACTGGGAACATGAGGGGCTGGGGGCTGGAACTGTCCCTCGGTGCAGCCGCTGCCCTGGCCACCACTGACCCCAGCTGCTGCAGCCCCCAGCCCTCACTGCCCCAGCCATCACTGCCGTGGCCATCACTGTCCCAGCCATCACTGCCCTTGGCCATCACTGCCCTTGGCCATCACTGCTCCAGACATCACTGTTTGGCCATCACTGCCCTTGGCCATCACTGCCGTGGCCATCACTGCCCCAGCCATCACTCTTTGGCCACCAGTGCCCCGAGTCCTCCCTGCCTTGGCCGTCACTGCCCCGTCCCCGTGCCCCATCCCCGTTCCAGGGCGCGTGGCCCGGCCGGGAGCGCTGGCGTGACGCCACGCTGGTAATTAAGAAGGAACCTAATGGAACTTTGAAAATAGCACAGTTTCCTCCCCACACCTGCAGCCGAGCGGGGTGGATTACATAAGTTATTGTTGCCGCAGCAACTTCCCTGCACCCGGGGCTGGAGGTGGCCGGTGCCGCGTGTGCCGCGGTGCCGTCACCCCGGGGAGGGCTTGCTCGGGGACGGGGGCACTGCCAGCCCGGGCTGCTGCCTGTCCATCCCGCTGCTCTTCACGGGCTGGCGTGGTGGTTTCCCCACGCTGCACCCACGGGGTGTTGCCCCCGCCGTGGACGGTCCCACCTTCCGGCAGGGCACGTGGGGCAGGGCGGGAGGTGGCGCAGGGCTTTGGGTAACCCACGGGGGACTCTGGCACCACGGTTACCCCGGGCACGCTCCAGCCACCGCCACCGGGCCCCGGGGAGTGAACCACCCTGACAAAAACCTGCGAGCAACAACCAGGGAAAAAAAAAAATAAGAGGCAATCAAAGCAAATGTTACAGCACGAGGCAAGGGCAGGTTTTTCCTGCTGAGAATTCCCAGGGTGCTCCGGGCGGCCGTGGGGCTCCTGCACGGCTCCCGGGCCAGGGGCAGATGCCAGTCAAGAGGTGGTGACATGGGGAAAGCCAGGGACAAGGATAATTTGCTCAGTGTGGCTCTGAGTGTGGGAATATGAACTCCCTGGCTGTTTCCAGCTGCGGAGCCACTCTGGAAGCAGGGGGGAGTGAGGGAGAAAGGTCTTCAGCACCCAAATTTCCTGGGGATAAGGAGAAGCAGAGGATGGGAAGAAAGTGGAGCGGCTGTCTGTGAGCAGGCCTAGATGGAAGAGATTGACTGAGGGTCGTCCCAAAAGACCTCTTTTATTATCAGAAATTACAAATCCTTTTATCTTCCTCACCAGAGGAACAGCTTGTTTGAATTGCTGGGCTGTCACACTGGAATTAGATGCAAGAACCCCCCACATCCATGACGTAGCGAAGGACTTACATAACGTAACTAAAAATAAGGTGATGGAGATGCAGAGAGAGGCTCTCTCCTCCCGGACTCTTGATCCAGAATCCTTCATCGACACTGGAAATCCAGAGAGGTGTTGGTGGCCGGCTGAGGCAGGGACATCCCAACAGAGCCAACTGCACTTCAGCTGCTTGGGATGGAGCAGGATGGAGATGGAAAGGGGCATCACAAGGTCCCAGCACGCAGCCAGGAACATATCCCGGGGTGGCCTTGTTCCCACTCCCCCCAGTGCCTCGGCTGCTCCCACTCCTCAGCCCCAGTGGGAAAGGGTTAACCAGATGCTCCAGAAATATGAGAAAAACGCCTCTCAGGGATCGTAAATTCCTTCCTGTGCTTTGGAGTGTAGAACCTCTGAGAGGGAAGAAGCCAAAAGGGGACCCAAATGCACCCAGAGCGAGCAGCCACTGTCAGTGCCCGCCCCGTCCTCGCCAGGGCCGGAGGGAGAGCGGGAAGGGGAATCACAACAGGAGGGCTGGGGCCAAGCTATCGACCTGGGCTCCTTGTTCTCGGAATCGATGGACATGGTGGAAAATAGCACGCTCAGCTGCTTAACTGTTTCACCACCTTCCACAGCAGACAGGAGGGAGAGGAGGGAGAGGAAGGCTTGGCCTGAGGGCTGGGATGAGGCAGCCCAGGGCAGTTTGTGCCCAGTGCCCCCAGATGGTCCCCCTGTGAACGGCCACAGCCTGTGGGGACAGCCCGGCCAAGAGGCTCCCTTTGACCACGGACCACCCTGCGGAGACCGATGGTCCCAGTGGGAAGGACTCTCAGGCAGGGGGACAGGGATTGGGGCGTGGGCTCCAGGGCATGGTCCAACTCCTCCTGTCCCTTGGGATCTGGACAAAAGTCACTGCTGGTGGCCCAAGGAATGGGAAAGACAAGGATCCACAGTTTCACTGTCCCACAGGGACCTGACAGCCAGGAGTACTGGCAGGAGCCTCCATGGGGAATCCCAGTTCTCCTGTCTGGCCGGGTGGTGGGACAGCCTGGTGACATCGAGGTGGCAAGCAGGGACTTCCTCTTCTCCTGCCTGGGCTGGCCTGTCTTGGGCATAGCATCCCAAGTCACGCCGTGGCGTCTGTTCATCCCACCTCTGCTCTCCCGGTGTGCCCAGACCCTGTTCCCAACACCCCACAAACCACCAGCTCCTCTTCCCTTTCCAGCTGCTCCCCACCATCCAAACCCCACGGTGCAGCCGAGGATGGGACACAGCCCCAGGTACGTGGGGTACAGAGTGGGGGGATTGCAGCAGGGCTGGGAGCGTGGGACACCTCAGGGACGTGGGGCACAGCCAGAGCTACCGGCCAGGGTGACCTCGGCGGGTCGGGTGGGGTATCGGGGGCTGTGGGTGGGGTATGGCAGGGCATGGGGTATGGCAGGGTATGGGGTATGGCAGGGTGTGGGGTATGGCAGGGCGTGGGGGATGGCAGGTTGG